>JANUWF010000903.1:2892500-3492500 GCA_026120185.1 Voacanga thouarsii
ATTGAAAATGATAGTGAAGAATTATATTAAGATTGAAAGTATCTAGAAAAGTATGTTGCACAAAGTAGTGATAAAAAAGAAGGGAATAAATTTTTGTTATGTGTTCCGTGGCAAATCCGTGGCAGTCTGCCACGGAGTTGCCAGGGAATCACAAAATTACAACTTATTCCGTGGCAGATTGCAAAAGATTTGTCTCGAAATTTTTTCCTTTTTTTTCTAATTTAATAATTATATTAGTTTGTAATAATTTTTGTTCCACACCATTAAAATAACAACGACGTAATGTTTTGTAAGTATCTTAATTTATTTATTATCTAATGCATTCATTCTTGAAATTGAATTGAAATTAAGATGCATTATTTTTTAGTATCGATATATATATTTGTATTAAATTAAAAAATTTTAGTTAACCGATATAATTTTTTTTCAACTAAAAAAGCCATTGAAAATTGTTGTGAAAAACAATATTATCATTGAGAGTATCTAGAAATACGCAAAGTAGTGATAAAAAAAGAGTAAAATTTTTGTTATGTGTTCCGTGGCAATCTGCCACGGATTTGCCAAGGAATTTTTCAACTTTTTTGTTCTAATTTATTAATTATAATTTAGTTTGTAATAATTATAATTATTATTTTGTAATAATTTTTGTTCCATACCTTTTAAATAACAACGACGAAATGTCTAGTAAGTATCTTGATTTTTTTTATTTTCTAATGTGTTCATTCTTGAAATGAAATTGAAAATAACATGTATTATCTTTTAGTATCGAAATATATGTTTGTATTAAATTAAAAAATTTTAAAGAAATGATATAATTTTTTTTTATTTTGACTAATAAAGCCATTGAAAATGATTGTGAAGAACAATATTATCATTGATAGTATCTAGAAAGTATGTTGTGCAAAGTAGTGATAAAAAAGAAGGGGTTAAATTTTTGTTATGTGTTCCACAGCAAATCCGTGGTAATCTGCCACGGAACACATCTGCCACGGATTTGCCACGGAATCAGAAAATTACCACTTATTCCGAGGCAGATTGCAACAGATTTGCTGCGAATTTTGTTTTTTTTTTCTAATTTATTAATTACATTGATTTGTAATAATTTTAGTTCTATACCATTTAAATAACAATGACGTAATGCTTTGTAAGTATCTTAATTTTTTTATTATCTAATGCGTTCATTCTTGAAATGGAATTAAAATTATGTTATATTATTTTTGAGTATCGAAATATATGTTTGTATAAAATTAAAAAGTTTTAGTTAACCGATATAATTTTTTGCCGACTAAAAAAGCCATTGAAAAATATTGTGAAGAACTAAATTATCATTGAGAGCATCTTGAAAAGTATGTTATGCAAAGTAGTGATAAAAAAAAAAGGTTAAATTTTTGTTGTGTATTCTGTAGCAATCTGCCACGGAATCACAAGATTACCAGTTATTCTGTGGTAGATTGCCATGGAATTTTTCCTCTTTTTTTATTTTAATTTATTAATTATATTGGTTTGTAATAATTTTAGTTCCATAGCTTTTAATTAACAATGACAAAATGTTTTGTTAGTATTTTGATTTATTTACTTTTTAATGCGTTCATTCTTGAAATGGAATTGAAAATAAGATGTATTTTTTTGTATCGAAATATATGTGTGTATTAAATTAAAAAAATTTAAATAAACTATATAATGTTTTTTTATTTTGATTATAAAAGCCATTGAAAATGATTGTGAAGAACTATATTATCATCGACAGTATCTAGAAAAGTATGTTGTGTAAAGTAGTGGTAAAAAATAAGGGGTTAAATTTTCATTATGTGTTTCGTGGCAAATCTGTGCTAATCTATCACGGATTTGCCACGGAATAACAAAATTACGACTTATTTCGTGGCAGATTGCCATTGATTTACAACGGAATTTATCCACTTTTTTGTTCTAATTTATTAATTATATTGGTTTGTAATAATTTTTGTTTCATACCTTTTAATTAACAACGACAAAATGTTTTGTAAGTATATAGATTTATTTATTTACTAATGTGTTTCATTCTTGAAATGGAATTGAAAATACGATGTATTATTTTTTAGTATCGAAATATATGTTTGTAATAAATTAAAAAATTTTAAATAAATGATATAATTTTTTTTTCGACTATAAAAACCATTGAAAATGATTGTGAAGAACTATATTATTATTAAGAGTATCCAGAAAAGTATGTTATGTAAAGTAGTGATAAAAAAGATGGGGTTAAATTTTTGTAATGTGTTCCGTGGCAAATCCGTGGTAATCTACCTCGGATTTGCTACGGAATCACAAAATTAACAGTTATTCCGTGGCAGATTGCCACAGATTTGCCGCATATTTTTTTTCTTTTTTTTAATTTATTAATTATATTAGTTTGTAAAAGTTTTTGTTCCATACCATTTAAATAACAACTACATAATTTTTGTAAGTATCTTAATTTATTTATTGTCTAATGCGTTCATTCTAGAAATTGAATTGAAATTAAGATGTATTATTTTTTTAGTATCGAAATATATATTTGCATTAAATTAAAAAATTTTAGTTAACTGATATAATTTTTTTTGACTAAAAAAGCCATTGAAAATGATTGTGAAGAACTATATTATCATTGAGAGTGTTTGAAAAATTATGTTACACAAAATAGTGATAAAAAAGAATAGGTTAAATTTTTGTTATGTATTCCGTGGCAAAACCGTAGAAATCTGCCACAGATTTGCCACGAAATCACAAAATTACCACTTATTCCGTTGCAAATTGCAACAGATTTGTCACGAAATATTTTCCCTTTTTTTCTAATTTATTAATTATATTGGTTTGTAATAATTTTTGTTCCATACCATTTAAATAACAATGAAGTAATTTTTGTAAGTCTCTTAATTTATTTATTGCTTAATACGTTCATTTTTGAAATAGAATTAAAAATGAGATGTATTATTTTTGAGTATCAAAATATATGTTTGTATTAAATTAAAATTTTTTAAATAAACGATATATATATTTATTTATTTATTTCGACTATAAAAGGCATTGAAAATAATTGTGAAGAACTATATTATCATCGAGAGTATCTAGAAAAGTATGTTACGCAAAGTAGTGATAACAAAGAAGGGGTTAAATTATTGTTATGTGTCATGGAATTCTTCCTCTTTTTTTATTCTAATTTATAAATTATATTGGTTTGTAATAATTTTTGTTCCATACCATTTAATTAACAACGATGAAATGTTTTGTTAGTATCTTGATTTATTTACTTTCCAATGCATTCATTCTTGAAATGGAATTGAAAATATGATGTATTATTTTTGGGTATCGAAATATATGTTTTTATTAAATTAAAAAATTTTAAATAAACGATATAATTTTTTTATTTCGACTGTAAAAGCCATTGAAAATGATTCTGAAGAACTATATTATCATTGAGTGTATCCAGAAAAGTATGTTATACAAAGTAGTGATAAAAAAGAAGGGGTTAAATTTTTTGTATGTGTTCCATGGCAAATCCGTGGCAATCCGCCACGGAGATGCCATAGAATTTTTCCTCTTTTTTGGTTCTAATTTATTAATTATATTAGTTTGTAATAATTTTTGTTCCATAGCTTTTAATTAACAACGATGAAATGTTTTGTTAATATCTTGATTTATTTACTTTTTAATGCGTTCATTCTTGAAATGGAATTGAAAATAAGATGTATTTTTTTTTTGTATCGAAATATATGTGTGTATTTAATTAAAAAATTTTAAATGAACTATATAATTTTTTTTTAACTATAAAAGCCATTGAAAATGATTGTGAAGAACTATATTATCATCAAGAGTATCTAGAAAAGTATGTTGCGTAAAGTAGTGATAAAAAATAAGGGGATAAATTTTTGGTATGTGTTCCATGGCAAATCCGTGTCAATCTGCCACGGATTTGCCACGGAATCACAAAATTACAATTTATTCCTTCACAAATTGCCATGGATTTGCATCTTAATTTTTCCTATTTTTTTGTTCAAATTTATTAATTATATTGGTTTGTAATAATTTTTGTTCCATACCATTTAATTAACAACGACTAAATGTTTTGTAAGTATCTAGATTTATTTATTTTCTAATGCGTTCATTCTTGAAATGGAATTGAAAATAAGATGTATTATTTTTGAGTATCAATATATATATTTGTATTAAATTAAAAAATTTTAAATAAACGATATAAATTTTTTTATTTCGACCATAAAAGCCATTGAAAATGATTGTGAAGAACTATATTATCATTGAGAGTATCCAGAAAAGTATGTTATGTAAAGTAGTAATAAAAAAGACGGGGTTAAATTTTTGTAATGTTTTCCGTGGCAAATCCATGGTAATCTGGCCTGGATTTGCCACGGCATCACAAAATTACCACTTATTTCGTGGCAATTCCATGGCAGATTGCAACAGATTTGCCGCATAATTTTTTCTTTTTTTTCTAATTTATTAATTATATTGGTTTGTAAAAGTTTTTGTTTCATACCATTTAAATAACAACTACGTGATTTTTGTAAGTATCTTAATTTATTTATTGTCTAATGCATTCATTCTAGAAATTGAATTGAAATTAAGATGTATTATTTTTTAGTATCGAAATATATGTTTGTATTAAATTAAAAAAATTTAGTTAACTGATATAGTTTTTTTCGACTAAAAAAGCCATTGGAAATGATTGTGAAGAACTATATTATCATTGAGAGTGTCTAGAAAAGTATGTTACGCAAAATTGTGATAAAAAAGAAGGGGTTAAATTTTTGTTATGTATTCCGTGGCAAAACCGCGGCAATCTACCATGGAATCACTAATTTACCACTTATTCTGTGGCAATTCCGTGGCAAATTGCCATGGATTTGCCGTGGAATTTTTCCTCTTTTTTTGTTCTAATTTTTTAATTATATTGGTTTGTAATAATTTTTGTTCCAGACATTTTAATTAACAACGACGAAATGTTTTGTTAGTATCTTGATTTATTTACTTTCTAATGCGTTCATTCTTAAAATGGAATTGAAAGTAAGATGTATTATTTTTGAGTATCTAAATATATGTTTGTATTAAATTAAAAAAATTTAAATAAACAGTATAATTTTTTTATTTCAACTATAAAATCCATTGAAAATGATTGTGAAAAAGTATATTATCATTGAGAGTATCCAGAAAAATATGTTATGCAAAGTAGTGATAAAAAAGAAGGGGTTAAGCTTTTGTTATGTGTTCCGTAGCAAATCCGTGGTAATCTGCCACGGAATCACAAAATTACCACTTATTCCATGGCAATTCCGGGGTGGATTGCCACGATTTTTTTTTGTTTTTTTTCTAATTCATTAATTATATTGGCTTGTAATAATTTTTGTTTCATACCTTTTAAATAACAACGACGTAATGTTTTATGAATATCTTGATTTATTCATTTTCTAATGCATTCATTCTTGAAATGGAATTTAAAATAAGATGTATTATTTTTTAGTATCGAAATATATATTGGTATTAAATTAAAAAATTTTAAAGAAACAATATAATTTTTTTTATTTCGACTATAAAAGCCATTGAAAATGATTGTGAAGAATTATATTATCATTGATAATATCTAGAAAAGTATGTTGCACAAAGTCGTTATAAAAATGAAGGAGTTGAATTTTTGTTATGTGTTCCGTGTCAAATCTGTGGCAATCCACCACAGATTTGCCATGGAATCACAAAATTACCACTTATTCCATGGTAGATTACCACATATTTGCCGTGGAATTTTTTTTTCTAATTTATTAATTATATTGGTTTGTAAAAATTTTTGTTCCATACCATTTAAATAACAACGGCATAATTTTTGTAAGTATCTTAATTTATTTATTATCTAATGTGTTCATTCTTGAAATTTAATTGAAATTAAGATGTATTATTTTTGAGAATCGAAATATATATTTGTATTAAATTAAAAAATTTTATTTAATTGATATAATTTTTTTTGACTAAAAAAGCCATTGAAAATTATTGTGAAGAACTATATTATCATTGAGAGTGTCTGGAAAAGTATGTTATGCAAAGTAGTGATAAAAAAAAAGGATTAAATTTTTGTTATGTGTTTCGTGGCAAATCCGTGGCAATCTACCACGGAATCACAAAATTACCACTTATTCCATGGCAGATTGCCACGGATTTGCCATGGTATTTTTCCTCTTTTTTTGTTCTAATTTATTAATTATATTGGTTTGTAATAATTTTTGTTCCATACCTTTTAATTAACAAGGATGAAATGTTTTGCGAGTATTTTGATTTATTTATTTTCTAATGCATTCATTCTTGAAATGGAATTGAAAATAAAATGTATTATTTTTAGTATCAAAATATATGTTTGTATTAAATTAAAAAATTTAAATAGACAATATATATTTTTTTTATTTCGACTATAAAAGCCATTGAAAATGATTGTGAAGAACTATATTTTCATTGATAGTATCTCAAAAAGTTTGTTGCGCAAAGTAGTGATAAAAAAGAAGGGGTTAAATTTTTGTTATGTGTTCTGTGGCAAATTTGTGGCAATCTGCCACGGATTTGCCACGAAATCACAAAATTACCACTTATTCCGTGGCAATTCCGTGGCAGATTGGGACCTGAATGTAATTATTAGATTTGTTCTATTCGTACCCTAAATTTTTGGAAGGCTATTACTATTATAAAAAGAGAAATTGGTTAGCAAGGTGAAACACACGTTTTGGTGTGAATTATGCTACTTGATTTATCGGGGGCATTTTCGTCATTTTGACCGCACTCATGACTTTGACCAAACATTTGACTAAGTAGAAAAAGAATTAAATATTTTAAGTGTTACCAATGGATCCAGTAGAATTTTTGGAGTTGAATGGTGAAATAAAATATTTTTTCCTTACGGACCCAATTTTGGTCATTTTTGAAGCAGATAGGAAATCGCGGCTAAACAATGGACGTGTGGCATTGTGTGAATGGTGGATGAAAACAAGTGTTAAAATTCCATTGGGGGAGTGAAATATTTGTGGGATTATTAAATTGCAAAAGCTTAAGAATTATCCATTTAAATTAAATCCACCAATAGGAATTTAGCTTTAACATGGATAGTCCACAATGTAATTAATGTTGATTGCCTTTGGGCACTAGAATGGTGGTGGAAGGGCTGTACAACAGCTAGGAATTCATCCAAGAGTAGAACAAAAGGAAGAGAGAAAGAAAAGGAAAGAAAAGCTAGAGAAAAATAGGGAGAAAAAGAAAAAGGAGAAAGAAAGAAGGTAGTGCGTGTGTTCTTTGTGTTTTTGGAGCAAAATCAAGCCAAGAGATCCCGTATACAAGGTAAAATCCTTTGCTTCAAGAATTAAACTTGTAGAATCTATTACGGTGATCGTTTTGATGTGAATTTTAACATAAAGCATGACTTTCATGTATTGATTTTGGATTAAAGCAAGGGTTTGTGAGCTTTTGTGTATGATCTTTATATATGCTTTTATATGTGCCGGCTGCCTAAGGGCCTTTGAATGATGTTTTGTGTGAGAAAGAACTAAATAATTATGGTAGTTTGAAGGCTTATGTTCGGTTGAAGAGGCGATGATCAAAGTAGAGTAAAAATGGAATTTACTTGGTTGGAAAAATGGATTATATTAGCTTTTGATTAGAAAAGATAAATTGTGTTGAATAAGTGTGGCTTTTGTGAGCTATTAGAAATATGGAAATTCAGAATTAAAGATGATTTGAAGGAGAATTGAATGAATTAATGGTTCTAAGGTGCTCAAGGTTAAAGGAGGACAAAAGAAAGCATGAATAGTAAAAGTGAGGTAAAACTATTAGGGTTGTTTTTGCCCAGTACCGTGCCTTCGAAACCAGAATTCTTGAAAAAAGCTTTCACAGAATTAAATTTAAGAGTCTTATAGTCATTCATAGAGCTAAAATAGAGTTGTGGATTGAATGTTGTACCCAAAACAAAATCATGTGTCAAAGCAGCGAAAATTTCAGAATTTTGCTTGGAACATGGACGAATTTAAGGATGATTAACTGTGTAATTTTGGATGAAACAATTGGAAAAATATGAAGTGAATCCCTTGCTTATGAAGGGAGAAAGGATGTGGAAAATGGAAAATGAAAGAATCGAACAAATAACGAAAAAATGACATGACCGAAGATTGAACATTTTCCTTAACCGTTGGCTAATCATTAGCCAAACATCGGTTGGACGTTGGCTACTTGTCGGGCACATCGGCCAACCATCGGCTATTTTTCGACCGAGCACGAATTGACTCAAAAACGATGTTTGGTGTAGGTCTAGCAATAAACAGCAATGGAACGTTGAAAACGATAGAGACGGTGATTAAACAGCCATGAACGGAAAGGGTTACTTAGGACACGAGGTGAGTCCGTTGGATTTCTAAAACTCTTCCTAAAGCTAGTATGCTTTGTTTTCCATGAAATGCTATGTTTTATACCATTTTGGAAATCCCTGAATAATGTTTAAGGTTTATCTGAGCAAGATTCATTTTATGCCATTTTGGGCTTGAATGAACTTCATAATTGGCTTGGAAACCTTAATGGGCAATTAAAGTATGAATTTGTGAATTTAATCCTTTCGATTAAATACTTGGAATTTTTGAAAAATGGTAATTTTTGGAATCGGGCATTCAAATTGACTAGAATGCCTTTATTGGAACATTTTATGGAAATGTGTTTGGAAACTTTGAATTTAATCCTCTTTTCAGATTAGAATTCTAAATTTCTTGAAATGAGTTCCTTTTGGAATTTGGTATTTAGAAAATGATCCATATGTCCTTATTAGAATATTTTATGAAAACCTTTAGAACTCGAGTATTTGGTAAATGACCAAAATATCTTTATTGGAATTTTTGTGAATATTTTTTAAATCGAGTAAGAATAAAATAACCCAAATACCCTTGAAAAATCTTTTGGAATCGGACATGGGTAAAATGACCCGAATGCCCTTGAAAATGACTTTTGTGATCGAGTACGGAAAAAATGACTCGGATACTCTTGGAAAAAATGTTTTGACATGTGAACAGAACTCTTTATCTTGTTTCAACACAATTTTGGAAAATGATCTTTCATGATGAGATTGACTTTTGAAAAATGACTTTTGATCCCTGAAATTATTTTATTGGCCTGATGTGCCATGGAATAAATTGATTGGCTCTACGGAGCGTATGTGAATGATAATCTAACTTGTGAGTTAGTGGGATCACATTCTGAAATATGTTGTTTTGCCTCAAAAAATATTGTGATTTGAAAATCCTGTGGGATTAGATAATCATCTGGCCTAATCAGTCAGACGGGGTTGGTATTGTTAACGTTGAGTAGTAAGCAAGGACTTTGATCTTTGTACTAGCCTACGTTAGAGTTAGACGGCCCTAGCAACCTGGTCTAGTTCTAGGGATTGTTTTTCTCCAAACGAGGGACAGAACATTGAGATGAGTCATCCTGGCTAGCCATTTAGCACCTGACAATTGCCGCGTCTACGGGAACTTCTTGATTTTAAGTCATTCACTAGATGCCAAGCAAGGACACTCAGTGCATTTGACTCCTTACCGTCTCGATGGTGATTGATATCAAGATTGGGACCCCTGGCTTATGGTGGCAAGAGTGTGTTGCGGTACAGTAGGTATGTTGCGGTATCTCTGAGCAATGGTATGCTGTGGTGTACTTATTCTGGTGACACATGGTTGAGTACTGGAGGTTGCGGTCTCAGTACAATGATACGGCGCCGAAGGCAAGGACTGCGGGACTTGCATATAGGCCAACCTTCTATTAGAAGTGCCTGTTATTTGAAAATTGGGGCAATGATTTGAAATTTGAAATAAAATTTTCCAAAAATGATTGAGTTCTAAGTAAACTCTTCTTTAGAGAGTTTTGGAATTGTTTCCAGTAAACAAATGATATGCTATTCTACAAAAGTTTTATGTACCCTATTCTTTCATAAAGCCCTAGCACACACGCGACTCATTGGGTGATTCGTCACTCACAAGTGTCTTTTAACTTACCTTTTGTAGGATCCAGAGTTGAGCGGATCTACGATAGAAGGACGATACCACAGAGTTAGTAGTTTGGGTTGGGACAGCTTTCCCTTTGATCATGTACTATATTCTGTTATAGATAGAGATGACATATATGAAATTCTCTGATATATGTATATGCTGGCCATCAGTATGGGATATTATTGAGTTTGGACCTTATATATATATATATATATATATATATATATATATATATTTACTCTGTTGTTTTCGTTATAAAGACCCCTTATCCGGGAGACTGGACGGGGTGATACCCGGTATTGGTATGCTTCTGCTGTCATCTTTCGTAGGGGTATTACATATTGGCTATCTAGGAATAGAACTATGATTTTGGGATATCAAATTGAGGCTAGGGGATTCTTAAATTTCTTTGATATTCTGGATATGTTTGAAAATTTGGGTTGGGGAGCATTACTGACAGTTGATGAGAAGTTATACATCCCATTAGTTTGGGAGTTTTATGCTAATTTGAAAAAAGGGACAACTTGAGGATACTGAAGAAGGGTTTATGGTACAATGGTATAGCGGCAGAGTAGGATGTGTGAATTTAGAATTTGATCATCGATTGCTAAACTGAATTTTTGGAGTGAGAGATGGGGGTATTTAGTTTTTTGAGATGAAAAAGTTTCCTGAAGGGACAGATATTATTGATTTAGGTAGATTTGAGGAAAGATTCTCTGGTAGGAAGAGTTTCAAGAACTCAGGTGATAGAAATACAAAATGGCTAAATGGTCTTGGAAGAATCTTACACAATATGGTGTCGACCATGGCTGCCCTAAGCTTTGGGCTTAAAACTTCAGTAATTATCATGCAAATGATACTAATGCTGGCTCTTTTTGAGAGACAACAAATTAACTTTAGATTTTTGCCAGTAAAATTGATGATGCAGTAAGAAACACTTTATATAAGGCATTTCCATATGGTAATCTTTTGACCAAAGTATTTAGGTACTTTAATGTAGATTTAGATAAGGTTAGCCCTGGTTAGATGCAAATAAATGTGTATAATAGAATCATTCGAAAGAATGGGCTTTGTTCAAGTGAATCGAGAATGGGTTTTGCTCAGAGATCTATCGGATGAAGAGAAAGAAAAGGTGATAAAAATTAAGAGGGAAGGAAAAGGAACTACTCAATCTACAGGAATTAAAAGAAAGGCTGAAACAGAAACTCAAGACGAGTCCTCTAGCAAAGAAAAATAAAAAATTCAGGGTACAGGCATTAGTCAGAGTATTGTGAAAGCCATCAATTTGTTGGCTGTTAAGGTAGATAGCCTCAGTTCAAAAATCCATACTTTTGGATACAGACTATCTGCTGTTGAAAAAAAGGACCATAAGGCTACCCAAGAGGAAGAACATGCCAGAGGAACCACTTCTCTATATGCTGAAGAAGGAGATAGTTAATAACTTGAACAAGAAAAACAGCCAAGCCCGGGAAAGAAATCTGGGCAAACCGTAGCTAGTCCAAAGGATAAGGAACTAGAGGTTGAAGTTCTTGTCGTAGTTGCCTTTACTGAAGTCCCTGTCTCATCTGAAAAAAAGCAAAAGCATGTGATGGTAAAGAGAAAGTCCAGTTGCATTGTTGGACAGCATTCCAAAAGGGGTGTTAGATCCAAGACAGAGACCGTCTATATTTCCTAAGTGATCACTTCAGCGGACTACTTACCAGACTTTCTCTGCCAGAACATTTTTTACTACTTTTTCATTGATACTTACTTTTATCGTTTTCACACTCGTCTATGAATAGTTTATATTATGCACTTCTCTTGCTCTATAGGTTAAATATATATCTCCTCTATCTGCATTCTGCACAATCTATTTGATATCCTTCTTCTCCTTATTCTCAAATTCTGCTTTTTGACTGACGATAAAAGGGGAGAAAACTATGGATGGTAAGATTGTGAGCATGGATTTATAGTTGGTTGCTGGTGATTGTTGATGACTATTATTGATTATTGTTGATGATGATTATGGAATTGTGAGTGATTGTGTGATGATGTGAATTCTGAATATAAACTGATTGTATATAATAAGTATAGTTATGGATTGTGAATATGTCTATTTATGATCTTAGTCTAAAATTGCAGACTGTGAAGATATGGGAGTTTTAATGGAGTCCATATTGAAATATCATTGTTGTTGAGGACAAAGGAGATTGAAATATATGTATAAGTCCATTGTGCATTCTAACAATTTGATTTTTGGCTAACCAAATAATCTGTTTTGAAAATGATTATGATATGCTCTATGTTAAAAATCTCAGATGATAAGGATATTTATACCTATATCTTTGATTCCTTACAAACTTTTCTTGAAGTTTGAAATATCTTGAGAAAATTAGGCTGGATCAAAATCTATGAAAATTCGTTTTTACCTGCACATGCACATGCACATGGGGAGTTTTGGATTCACATTTCTTCAATAAAAAAATCTAGTCCAAAAATTGGTTCTAAAAAAGCTAGCTTCTGTCTAATTTTACCCTATTTTAGACATATGTTTTGGACATCTAAAACCTTAAGTCGAAAAGTTCCTTAGTTTCACTTCTCCTAGTTTGGAGGCACATTTTGGAAGTCCAAAATTTTAAGTCTAGTCTTACTTTCAAAACACACTTTATGGCTTTACATCCTGTGTTCATATATGCACATATTAAGGAAGAGCATCTCATCTTATGATTTATATTCTATACCTCCTTCTGTATATATCTATATGTTTTTTTTTACTAATTGCGGCTATTCTCATAAGGAATAGTTGTGTGATGGAAGGAATGAGGATATGGAGGTAGGTTGGGCCATAGGCTTATTGAGCCATGTTTGTGAGTATATGCTTAAATACTCCTATCTTAATCTCATAAGCACTTTTTGAGTCTTGTAATAAGAAATTGCATTTCAATAAAAAAATATACTTATTTCTCTTGGTCTAAAATGTCCGTATTGTACATATTATTATTTTTTATATCACAATTTCATCAAGTTTGTCATCACTCAAAAAAGTGGAGATTGTCAGCCCTAAGGGCGTTCTCCTGTGTTTTGACTTATGACAAACATTGATGAGGACTGACTTATGTGATTTATATGTGATAGGACATGTTTGACCCAGTTTCTTTCAAGGCATGCAAATAAGGTTGCTAAGCAGCTCTTAAGGAAATGAATCTAAAGTGGTGATTGATCAAGTACAACGTTAACCTAGGAGCTCACAAGATCATGAAATCCTTGTGAAAAAACTTTAGACTAGGAATCATTTTGTTAAGGTATTTTGTATAAATTCCTATGTTTTCTTTACCTTATGATTCAGTTTATTTCTACCTTAAAACACACAAGCAAAAAGATTTTAAAGTATTAAGTTTTCAAAATTTTGGATTGAGTAGTTTAGATAACTTTGCATCCAAAAGCTTCGTCCAAAACTCTGTGAACAGTGTCAAAATGTTTTTGCCTAGAAAAAAGTGCTATTTTGGACTAACCTTTTGGATACACCACCGTCTGATCTTTGAGTCCAAAACTTTGAAAAATCTGACAGCGTGAAACTAGCTGTTTCTAGCTGTTGGAGCCTTACTTTTTTCATCTATAAAAGGTTTGAAAACTCAATTTTAAAGTAGACTTTTGGCCTATCCTTCTAAGAAACACTTTTACTCTCTAAAATACAAAAATCTCCCTTTTCAATAGTGCTTCAAAGTGAAATCTGATTATTTCAAAAGGTAAAGGTTGTTGGTGCTCATTGTTTGCACATTTGCTCAAAAGTGTGAGCTATCTCCGTTTCATTATTACAATCCTTTTTGTATATCAAGGTTATGGTGTAAAACCTATTTGGGGGTGAGTCTTGATTTGTAGTTGATTGAGAGATTTGGTTAAGACCAAGTGTGGTGATCCTCTCTTGTAGTTGGTATAGGCAAACACCACTGTGGTGGCTTGAGCTTATAGAAATCTGATTTAAAATCTTTAAGTGTGAGCTTAAGGTAATGGATGTAATTCTTGGTAGATCGAACTACTATAAATCTCGTACTTATTCTTTTTACATTTAAATTTGCCAAGTTGTGAACTTCCTTGCTCAAATTTTTTCAATCATTCAAAACAAATCTTTATGGTTCTCACCAACCCATCTTCATTCTTGTATTAATTGCACATATCTTGTCTCATCTCATTCAGATCATAGTTGGTTCTTTAAGATGGCTCAAAAACTCTTCTTTGTATCTCTAGCAAACACCTCGATTTGAAATACACAAGGAGGATTTCAAAAATAGATTTTTAAAGAGTGTTTTAAATTTGCTAAAAACCATATTTACCCCCTCTAAAGTTTTTTAATTTCATAGTGCATTCATTAAATCTATTTTGATTCAAACAAGAGCACATAGAGGACTTACTTAGATGTATCTCTCAAACTCATTTTGATATCATATTTCAGGATCTACTGCATTTGACAAGGTTGAGTACTATTAGAAAATAGCTGCATTCAATTTCTTATTTTTTCTCTTGTTCTGAGAGTTGCATTATTTTATTTTAATTGGGATACTTATATACAATGTTTTCCATTGTAATGAGATTTTATTTATTTATGTTTATGTTTTATCGTTATCTAGTTATAAAGACCTCTAGTTCTTTAGAGGAGGTGACATCTGTAACATCCCACATTTTGGATTTCAAATCGTGACTACTTGGTCCTGAATGAGAATTTTTGTATAAATCTAGAATAAGAAATTATTAGAATAAAGACCCGAAGGTTATAGTGAAATAAAATTTCTCAAGGGTTTTATTAGAATTCTAACCACAAATTGTGGAAAACTGAACAAGAATTTGATTATTTTGAGAGACATCATTTTGTTAAGTTTAAAACGTAGATTGCATTAATCAAAGAAAAAGTTTTCTCGATTAGGATGAGTAGTTAATATGATTACAGATATTTTGAAAAAAATATTATGTTCCCCTAAAGAATTAAAGAAATTTTGGCCAAAGGAAAACAAGTGTCAAATTGTGATTGGTTGGAAAAGCTAGATGCCATTTTGTGATTTGATGGAGCAAGCCATGTGTCATGATATTATTGCTTGCATGAAATCTCATGCAAAGTTCTAAAGTTTCTAAGAGTTTCTAAATGCCACCTAGCATGCACCTAAGCACACATGGACCAATAAAATATTAGTAACTAAGCTTGAGCATTTAATGTTATTTAACTTTTTGAACAAAATTTGCATATACAACAAGAAGAATGGAGGTGGAAAGGCTGTTAAAACAACTAGAAATCAACAGCCAACAAGAGAGAAAAAGAAGAGAAAGAAAAATAAAGGAAAAACAAGAGAAAATAGAGAAGAGAGAGGGAAAAATTCTGTGAGCTTGAGGAAGAAGAGAAGGAAGAAAGCTTGGGCTATTTTGCTTCAAAAAGGCAGCAAATATAAGGTAAAAGATTACCTTCCTTGAATTAAAGTTATAGAATAGTGCATGGTGAACATTTTGACATAAATCTTACAAGGAAATATGCATGAAGCATGTAATATGCTCAGTGATAAAGCTATTTTTATGTGTGTGCTATGTGATGGATGGGCTTGGGCTTTGTTAGCTATGTTTAGTGTGATGGTTGAATGAGATTTGAAGGTGTTATAATGAGTTGGTCATGGCTGCATATGATTGTGTAGGTGGAAGTAGAGATAAAGTGGAAAATGGTTAATATGTTGGAAAAAAAAATGCAATGTTGTTATGCTTAGTTAAGGCTGCTGGTTTTGTTGTTGGAAATATGTGAAAATACTACTTTGTTTATTAATGAATATCAATAGAAGTAATGATGTTTAAGAGAGATATGGAATGAAATAAGTGACATTTGTATGCTATGGTGAGAAAGGTACGAAGACATAATATATTTTAACAAGGAAAGAGGAACACAAGAAAACTATTGTATTATTTTGTTCCCCCTAGTTCTATGTCAGTTTTGAAGTTGTGTAAATAAGTCCTTGATATTAAAGGTAAGGATTCTAGGAGTATTTGGAACAAATTCGGAGTGATTTAGATAGATGAGTTGAAATTTATGCACAAAACAAGCAAATGTGCCAATTTGGGAATTTTAGAAAAATAGCAGATATTAACCTACAATAGCTTTATAAGGATTTTAGGTTTGGGAGAAATGATCCCATGGTTTTGTGGCTGAAGGTCTGAGGAGTATTTTGACATATATTTGAGGTAATTTGGATTTGTAAATCAAAAGATATGATGAAAATACCAAGGCATGACAACAAGGAAAAAAAATGCAGAATTTATTTGAAGAAGAAAAATTCATGGATTACTTCCATTTGCATTAATGAATAAATGAGATAGTCTCATGAAGATCTTATATTATGTTTAGAAGTTGAAATGGTGAACTAGACTTTAATTGTCATGAGTAGTGCATTTTATTCCTAGTATGAAATGAAATAGAAATAGGAAATTAAGTGTGTGTGTGTGTGTGTGTGTGTGTGTATTGTTAGTTGTGAACTCTAGTGTACTAAGTAAGATATGGATTGATTATTGATGAAGGATGTTGATAGGGCTTAAATTAGTCATATATTTTCTAGTTATTTGAGGCTATTTTGTGATATATTTTGTTTAATAACTGGTCATATTCCTTCATATTTGAGATTTTACCCTTGGAAAGGTATTTTGTGCATTATTTCATATTTTAGGGGTAAAATAAGACAAAAACGTCGCTAAACAGAGTAGAGGCAGTGCCAGCCAGGACGGGAGAATCGGCATTGGTCACGTGCTACTGGCACGCACTTCGAAGTGATAAAAAATTGGTGAAACAGAGCTGAACAAAACTAAACCGGCGCTGACTAGGAGGCCAGAGGCAGTGCCGGCTGCAATCTGGAAGAAGTGGTGCGAAAATTAAGAAAAATCGACGAACGAACAAAGGAACAGACCACAACTGGCGCTGGCCCTAGGCAGGACAGGCAGTGCCGGCTGTGCATTGGTACTAAGGCCGTGCCTCGATTTTCAAGTGAATTTTTTGGTAATTTGTAGAGTTTTAGTATTTTCCTACTTCTAGTCGGCCAGAAACCCTAGAAGAATGATTTTAGGCACTTCTAAAGCCTATAAATAGAGGAAAAACACAAGGAAAAAGGGAGAATTCAGAGATTAAAACAGAAAATCACTCAAATTAAGGAGGAATTCTTCGGATCAAAGAGGATTGTACAAGAGGGTCTACGAAGGAAGAAGAATGAGGTTTATCTATGAGTGCTTTCTTTTACTTTTGTTTTCTTTTTTCTTGAACAATGATGTATTAATTGTTTCATTGTAATTTGACATTGTGTTAGGTATTCATGATTTTTAGAGTTACGTTGATCTTTTGATTAAATGATTGTTATTCTTGGTATTTAATTACTTACGCTGATTACGAGATTAGTTGGTTGTTTCTTTCCATTGACTTGCTTGACCAAATGGGTTGATGCTAGTCTCAATTTATTAATTTCATATTTGTTGTCTCTTAACTTGCTTGACCAAAGGGGTTAATTGTTAAGAACAAGGTAATTAAAGGTTAATTAATGTCTCCTAGACCAAGGATTCATTGGTTAATTTCATGTTTAAATTTGCCAGACCACGGAAATTTAATTAAGGATTGTGTTTAATGCATCTTTTGGGTGAATTAGTTGAGACATACCAAGTGATGCTAATTTATCTAGAAGATAGTGATTTCATGGATTAAACAAAGAAGTGAATCTATGTTAATCCTTCATGATGCTAAGAGAATAATTAGTTATGACAATAATTGGGTACTTTAATATTATGTTTGTCAAAATAATGGTTTGAGTTACATAATTTTCCATCCTTGTCATGTATATATTCTTTTATTTTATTTTATTTTCCTTTTTATTCTTTTTCACCTTATTGATTCGGTTAAATAATGAAAGAAAAGTGATTAATGCATACTTGTTCCTTGAGGATCAACACTCGTTTTAAACCCTATGCTATGCTTAATGATGAGTACACTTCCTCATATGTGTAATTTGGGGTTAACTTTTTAATTTAAACTTGATTGGGAATGTACTTATTTTTATATAGTTTTTATACTCAAATTCAAACACATCAGATATTCACTCTAAGGATTTGCGATGAGTTAAAGACAATTTAGATAGCGCTGAGTAATAGAATACTCAAGGTGAGTCTTACTGAATATTAATAAACCCTATTTTTGTGCTATGCAATTTCCAAAATATGCTATGCTTGATGTTCGATGGATATTGTGAATTATTTTGGTTTTTTCTAAACCAAAATACGGTCCTGCTGAACAATTGATTTGCAACTTTTGCAATGTTTATATATGTCAATGAATCATTATGATCATGATTCTCAAATATCATTCAATATGTTGCAAAACCTGGAAATAAACATTTTTGGGTTTTCTTGAGCCATGTTTAGGTATTTTTAAGCCAAAAATGATTTTTGACTCCTTAAAAGCTTTACTAAGACAAAAAAGCTCTATGATCATAGTTTTCGGTTATTTCGAGATATTTTCCTTATAAAATGGAATTACAATTAATAAACCGTTTTAGGTTTTTCGGAGCAAGGCTTTGGTTTTTTTGAACTAGAAAATATCGGAATATTTGTAAATAGGATATTTCTACAAAGAATTTGGAATTTTTTGAACTATGAAGGAATCTAAATACAATTGTGTATTGCAAGTACTCTTTTCACGTGTTATGTTATTAAACGCCTATTTTGCTTGCACAAATGCGTTTCGATCCTTGTTTATGGATAAATTATACATGTTATGATTTCTTTGCTAAAATGAAATGATGAATGCCCTCTAAACACTACAAGGCACATTTTATGAAATTCTCAAAAAATTTTCTTTTATGGATTCAAACTTCTGTATTGTAACAAATATTACATCTTTTGAATTTAGATGTGCATAATTTATGTTAGGTAAATGCCTTTCAAGAATCATTTTTATCATGTGAATGACTTTTTTCCTTTGACATTGTAATTTTTGAGAATAATTTTTCAAGTTGGAATTAATATTCGAGAAATGAAGTTTTAGACCAAAAAATGGTCTTTTGGATATTCCTTTGGGAAATTTGATAATCTTTCGGGAATTATGCTCACCCTACAGGGAACACAATATTGGACTGGTTAAGTGCACCAGTGAAGGCGTTGAGTACTCAGCATGGGCTTTTATTATTGTACTAGACTACGTTAGAGATAGACGACTCCAAGTAACCTAATTAATTTTGAGGATTTTCTTACTTTAAACAGGGCGATAGGACATTGAGATTAGCCGTCCTAATTTACCGTTTAGCGCCTGGCAATTGCCTAATGCCTATGTGCATATTATGTATGGTTGTTCATAGATGCTTGGCGGAGACACCTAGAGTGTTCTACCCTTTGTTATCTCGATGGTGATTGACGTCTAGATTAGGACCCTTGGACTTACGGTGGCAGGTAAAAGATTCTAATTTTTGAGGTATTGTGCAGATATGCAGTTATCACTCCGAGAATGCATAGTTGAGTACAAAAAGTACGTTCTTTTGCACAATAAGACTATGATATCGAAAGCAAATCCTTGTGAGCTTTGCACGCATGCCACCTTCTATTGAGAGAAGTGTCTATATTTTGAAAAATTAGGGATGTGTTGTTAATGAACTTGTTTTTTTTTTTTCAAATGTGCCTAAAGTTTCCATGCGAATCTTAATATCAATTCTTCTTTACCATAGGTAACTTAGTTTTTCGAGAAAATTTGAGAAACTCAATTGTACAGTTGTTTTAAGTAGAAAATGAGATTGATACCTCTTTTTCCTTACTCTCCAAAGTACAAAACAACTATTCTTTAATCTTGTGATTTTGTGAACCCATTAGCACACATGGGACTCACTGAATGATTTTTACTCACACGTGTGTTTATTCTATTTTCCTAGGATCAGGAACTAGGACTCTACAGTATTGATGGTCGTATCATATTTTGAAGCGGTAAACATTACATTTTATACATGTAACATTTATAATAGCTATGAACAGGCATATATACCTACACTTGTATTCTCTCCTAGGTTGTATATTATAACATAAAGTATAAATTGCTTTTGATGTACTTATTTTCCTTTTTGCTCTCATTGTTATAAAACCCTTGGTCTAGGTAAACCTGATAAGGCAACCCCTAACTCTGTTATATGCTTTCGCTATGTTTTCTATTAGGGGTGTTACAATTAATATCAGAGCCATAGTTATTGATTATTGATAGCATGAGTATGGAGACTGATAGAATTCCTTTGTTTTATAGGTACATCTAGTGGAGGTGATAAAGGTAAGAGACCTTTAGAAGATTCTGGGAAGAATGGAAATAAGAATAAAAAATGTGAGAGTTCTTATCCTAAGAAAATTACAACTAATCTAATTGACCTTGATAGTTGCTATGACACTGATAGTGATACTAGGGGGGATCCTGTGACATAGAGGCAAGCAGAGCCCAGTTGAGGTTAATGATAGCTGAGTGGGTGGCTGAGGCTCGTGAGTTTCTAGGATGATATCTTCTAACCCATCAGTTACTATGAACACTGTGGTAGTAGAGGATGTCGATGCTATAGAGATCGTGGAGAAGGAGGTCGTGATCGAGGAGGTTGAGCACTATCCATATGCAAGAAAAAAGGTAGAAGTGGTTAGAGGATTTGGGGGATGGTATAGACCTTACAGACATTAATGTCGATGATGAGGCCAAGTTCATGGATTCTGATGATAATAGATCTGATACCCCCGAGTACAACTTCGTTTCCCCAAGTTCAGCACCTCTTGTATCAAGCAGTAGTGATGAAGATGAGTAGTATGATATGATGCATATAGACTAGTATATGTATATTAGGTGTGCATTGGCTGGTTTAGGTGCACTATGCACCTAATTTTGTATTGACTGTATGTTTGACATGAGATATATGTGTGAGTTATGTTTCCTGGTACTCGTGTTGTGCTCAATTTATATGTTTCAATTTAGTTATACTATGAACCTTTTTCATAAGACGATGCAAAAATCTATAGGTGCCACCCTGACGTGCAACCCCTAAATACCCGGAATCATCCATTGAAGGTTCCTCAGTAGAGAGAATACAATTTATAGTTCTAAGAGAGGCTATGATGAATATTATTTTAAAAAGGGCTAATAGATACTTTGAGGACTATAATGATGATAAGCAAAAAGGCAAGAATGTAGATGATCAAGCCCTCGAGTGATTTTTGAAAATCCATCTACTGCAATTTTATGGTAACTTGATCAAGAGTAGGAAGCTGGAATCCAAACTGAACAAATAAAGAATATCTTTACTGCTCTGAATTATTTGAGGTGGAGAAAAATACAAATCTCAATACTCCAATTTCAAGGATCTGCAAGAGATTAGTGAACTTAAGAGAAAGAATGAAAAGAATAGAAGTGGATCGATTTTAAAGCTAGTTTTAAGAGATTATTTATTGTTGGGTGGTAGAATGAGAAGAGGATGAATTCTAGAATGATAAATAAGAAGGAAGATGGTCAATATGCAATAGATTTTCTATGACTATTAAGCATATTTGGGAGGCATAATATTTTGCTGGGTAATATAACATTAAATGGAGATTTAACTTGTTTACCTACAAATCATTGTGATATCTTTCTTGGGAATGGACTAATTATCCCGACACCATGCCCCAAGTTGGTTGTAAGTGTAGAACGAGGTATTTTTTTAGCATACCGGGGGAAAACCTATATTTGATGTTGTGGGGAAAACTAGTAGAACAGAGAACTTTTTGACATCCTAAATTATAGAACTAAAGTTGAACAAAAATGTGCTGGGTATTTGGCCTAACTTAAAAAAACCAAGTCAGACAAAGAAACTGGAAGATACCTTAGTGGTCTGTGATACTTGGACGTTATCCTCACTAAGTGAAAACATCACATCCGAAAAGAGGAGTGGAACTTACTATTAACATATTGTTCACAGTGGAATTAATTTCGAGAATTTCCTACGAAATATTGTCGATAGAATTGAAAGGACTTAGGACCAGTTATTGGAGTTGATAGAGTGGGGATTTATTCAAGTACCTCTCCTTGGGAAGCACCTGTAATGTTTATTAAGAAAAAGGACGGGATGTCGCAAAGATGCATAGATTATTGCAATTTAAATCTAGTGACAGTAAAGAACAAATATGCACTGCTTATAATCGATGAACTGTTGGATCGGTTATAAGGAGCGGAATATTTTTCCCAATTGGACTTAGGTAAAAATATTATTAGGTTCAAATTCGGAAGGAAGATATTCTAAAAAATTGCACTTAATACGCAATACGGGCATTCCGAGTTTGTTGTATTTGGCATTACAAGTACTCTGCACATTCATGAATCTAATGTATTGAGTGTTCCAGCCATGTTTGAATAACTATGTTGTGATTTTCAAAATTCTTAGGAGCATAAGGAGAACTTTCAAAAGTGTTGGAGAAGCTACGAGAAGCCAAAATATACGCTAAATTTTGCAAATATGAGTTTGATTAAGTAAATCAGTATTCTTGGGACATGTCATGTCCAAAGAATGAGTAACAATGGATCTATCGAAGGCCAAAGTTGTGATGAATTGGAAATGTATTAAAAACCTAACAGAAGTGTAAAGTTTTCTGGGATTAACAATATATTATCGGAGATTTATTGAAGAACTTTCTAAAATTGCATCACCTTTGGTTCAGCTCACTTAGAATAGAGTTCCCTTATATTGGGTCAGGGAAATGTGAAAGGAGTCTTCAGAAGATGAAGTAAAATTTAAGTACCGTGCCAGTTTTAGTATTACTTGTGATGGGAAAATTCTATGAAGTATATGCCAATGCGATTAAAGGAAAAAAAAATTAGGAGGAGTATTAAGATAAGAAAAGAAAGTGATAGCATATATTTTGAGAAAACTAAGACCTTAGGAAAGGACTTATTCCACTAGCAATCTGGGGCTGGTGACAATTATGTTTTTTTTTTTTAAAAAAACAAATGAAGACACTATTTATATAGTGCTAAATTTAAAGTTTTCACAAACCATAAAAGTTTGCAAGAAATTTTCACTCAGAAAGATTTAAAGGTGAGATAGCACTAGCATGTGGAAATTTGAAAGAATTTTATTTTCCGATTAAGTTTCACCTGGAAAAGTAAAGGTGGTAGTAGATGCCCTGAGTAGAAAAGAAAGGCAACACATGATACAAGTCCCAGAATGGGAAACATTTTTGGTCGAAGGACGAATAATGATGAATAGTATTTCAATTCAATCTACCTTTTACAAAAATTGAAAGAAGTCAAGAAAAGGATGAGAAAGTGCAACAAATGGTCAAGAAAAGATATGAATAAGAAGAAAAGTGATTCCAGGTAAATGATGCTGAAATTCTTCACTTTCGAGGCCAATATTGTATGTTAAGGTAAGCTACTATAGAGTAGGATATTTTTGCCAAGACACATTGGAGTTGATATACAACCCACCCAAGAGTAGTTAAGATATATCAGAATTTGAAACAATATGACTAGTGGATTAGAATGAGGAAAGACATTGTTTAATCTATGGTTTGGTACCTTACGCATCAATGAGTGAAAATTGATTAGTAATGACTTGGAGGATTGTTGCAGCCATTATTAGTACCCTTGTGAAAAGGGGATGAGATTTCTATAGATTTTGTGACGGGGTTACCATAGACAGTGGACAAAAGAATACTATATGGGTTATGCTGAATCGATTGCCAAATCCGTTCATTTATCCCCATTCACCAACGAGAGTCATTAGAGAAGTTAAGTAAAATTTGCATGGAAAAAGCAACCAGTTTGCATAGAATCCCTTCTAGTATTATGTTTGATAGCGATTCGAAATTTACTTCCAAATTCTAGAGTAAATTGCAACAGTTTTGTAGAACATGGTTGAAGTTTAGCACGACGACATAATCACAAATTGGTAGACAATTGAATCATATGGTTTAAATTTTGTAAGACATATTATGGGCATGTGCATTAAATTTTGGAGCAAGATAGGTTGATAATTGAGTATATGCGGAGTTTGCTTGCAATAATCAAGTGACAACCGAGTAGCTTCTTTTGAAGCCCTGGATGGAAGAAAATGCCAATTGCTGATATATGAGGAAAGTTTAAAGCAAAATCAGAATCATAACGAAGTCTTGGATCACAATGAGACAAAATGAAAGGTAGAATTGATTAAGACATTATTGGAAATAGCTCGAAATTGGCAAAAGATTTACACTGACCAATGCAGAAAAGATTTGAAATTTATAACAGAAACTAAATACTCTCGAAGTTGATACTGAAACATTATCTAGGCATTAAAGTGCATGGAATATTAACACCTTGGTACTTTAGGTCATTTTTTAATTGTAGAAGAATTGGAAAAGTGGTATATATGCTAAATTTATCTATGAATTATTAGGCATTCACGATGTATTCTTTGTTTCTCAACTTCAGAAATATGCTAAGCATCTAGTAACTAGATGACAAATTGAAATGACTCCAGATTTAAGTTATAAAGGAAAGATGATTTAGATTATGGAATATACTGAAAAGGAATTGAGATAAAATAAAATTCCATTGGTAAATTTCTTTGGAACCATTGTCCATTACAGGGCATGGCTTGGGAGGAAGAAATAAAGATCTAATGGAAATGTTTAGAACTCTTTGAGGAATGAACTAAATTTTAAGAATGAAATTTTCTAAAGAAGGGAAGATTGTGACATCCCACCTTTTGGATTTCAAATCATAACTACTTGATCCCGAATGAGAATTTGTATGTAAATCTAGAATGAGAAATGATTAGAATAAGGAGATGAAGGTTTTAGTGCAATAAAAATTCTCAAGGGTATTATTAGAATTATGACCACAAATTGAGGAAAACTGAGCAAAAATTTGAAAATTCTGAGAGACATCATTACGTTCAGTTTAAAACGTAGTTTGCAATGATCAAATAAAAAGTTTTTTCAATTGGGATGAATAGTTGATCTGATTATAGATATTTCAAAAGAAATATTATGTTCTCTTAAAGAATTAAAGTAATTTTGGCCAAAGGAAAACAAGTGTCGAATTGTGATTGGTTGGAAAGGATAGATGTCGTATTGTGATTTGATGGAGAAAGCCACGTGTCATGATATTATTGCTCGCATGAAATCTCATGCAAAGTTCTAAAGGTTCTAAGAATTTCTAAATGCCACCTAGCATGATACCTAAGCAAACAAGGACCAATAGAATGTTAGGAACTAAGCTTGAGCATTTAATGCTGTTTAACCTTATGACCAAAATGTTCTTTTACAACAAGCAGAATGGTATTGGGAAGACTAGCTGTTAAAACTGTTGGAATTTCATCATGGTTATCAATTAAGAATGCAACGGAAATAACAATGAAATCTAGGCCCAAGAATCACATGTTTGCAATTAAAATAGGAATAGAGGAATGAAACAGAGATTACCTTCTATAGCAAAAAATAAAAAATTCTTGTGCCAACCAAGGAACCAATTCCTCTATTTTGATCGTCCAATAGGTGCCACTACAATTCAAGAGTAGGATTATCTTTAGCGGTAATCCACACAAGATTAAATTGCTCACAAAGCCCACTCAAAACTATGCTAGTAGAAGAGAATCGGCTAGGTTTAATTGGAGAATAATAAGGAGGAAGAAGAAGAAGGTCCGAAATCCTCTCCTTTTGATCATCCAAAATCCCTGTACCAAAAGGAATGAATTCCCTTATTTATAGTTTTGGAATTTGTGTTAATTACAATTAAGTCCTCCAAGATCTAATATCTATAGTTGGCCCCTTGAAGTTTTTGTAATTGTAACCAAGTTTCATAAATTATAACAAACTTATAATTCACCTATAAATATATATATTTTTCTCTTAATTAACCCCACAATATTATCAAATAATATATATTGAGCATTTAAACCTTTATTGTGTGTGACCCATTAGGTTTCTTGGTCTTATTGGTAGCATAATATAAATTAATTCTAATAGCTTTAGAATTAATAATCCTAAATAAAATATAGGATTAATTTTTTAAATTTTTAATTAAAAAAAATCATATTTAGCAGATCAAGAGTGACATCTACCAATGACTCTTGATCACCCAAAAGTCCAGAAAGTCAAGTGACTTGACGTGAACATTTCAATAGCAAATAACCAGTGCAATAAACTCCTTTTACTATACTATATCTCATTCAGTCTAGAGTATGGAATTAGTACCAACTCCATCTAGAATATTATTAATTCTGACCTGAATATTTTAGTACTTGTTTAAAAAATCCATTACTCAATATGTGTATCAAATTTGAAACAATTTCCAACACATAGTCGCCTTGGCCAAGGACTTCATGAGAAATGATTTTTACAAGTGGCCCTGATATATACTCTCCTACTATTAAGAGTGGTAAATCCTTTACTGACTCTCTTAGCTACTTTCGTTTACTTTACATTGTACCCAATATCTATCCCATAGGCAGTCCTTGTAAGACTCCAAAGATTGAAATCAAAGTACAACGCTCGATAAATAAAATACCTTGGAGATCTCAAGTCTAAGGATACTTGCACACTTGCTCTAATGAGATTCTATCACTGACACTCAATAGCTTATCCAAGTGATTATCTCATAGTTAGGTCATCCAATGAACTTGTTCATATAACAAGTGTCCACATATTAATCCTAAGTATCACAATACTACGGTTATGAGAATCACCCCTTGATCCAATCAAGAGATATTACATGTGCTAGTCTTGGCGCATTAATAATGTTCCATCTCATTAATCCTATGACTAGAGATTATTCAAGTACAAACACTACATGGTATAGTAGGAATCTCACATCATGATCTCTATCATGATTTTCTTAACACTGTGTTGTACTAGGGACTTTATTAAACACTTTATACGCATATTAAGATATAACAATCAAATTGAAAGATAAAGAATGCCTCTTTTATTAATTATTATGTAATATACATGGTACAAGTGATTGCCACTAGGGTATAACACTAACAAAAACAACTAGAAATCAGCAGCCAACAAGAGAGAAAAAGAAGACAAATAAAAAGAAAGGAAAAACAAGAGAAAATAGAGAAGAAAGAGAGAAATTTTGTGAGCTTAAGGAAGAAGAGAAAGAAGAAAGCTTGGGCTATTTACTTCAAAAATGCATAAATATAAGGAAAAAGATTGCCTTCCTTGAATTAAAGTTATATAAGATCTCATGGTGAACATTTTGATATAAATCTTATAAGGAAATATGCATGAAGCATGTAGTATGCTTAGTGAGAATTTATGTATAATGTTGTTTTATGTGTGTGCTATATGGCAGATAAGCATGGGATTTGTTGGTTGTGTTTAGTGTGATGGTTGAATGAAATTTGAAGGTATTATAATGAGTTGTTCATGGCTTCATATGATTGTGCAGGCGGAAGTAGAGAGAAAGTGGAAAATGGTTGATATGTTGGGAAAAATGCAATGTTGTTATGCTTAGTTAAGGATGCTAGTTTTGTTGTTGGAAATATGTTAAAATACTGCTTTGTTTATGATTGAATAACAAGTGAATTAATGATTTTTAAGTGAGAAATAGAATGAAATAAGTGATATTTGTATGCTATGGTGAGAAAGGGACAAAGACATAATATATTTTAACACGGAAATATGAACACAAGAAAACTGTTGTACTGATTTGTTCATAGAAGTTCTATGTCGGTTTTGAAATTATGTAAATAAAGTCCGTGAGATTAAAGTTGAGGATTCTAGGAGCATTTTGGAACAAATTCAGAGTGATTTGGATATATGAGTTGAAAGTTATGCTCAAAACAAGAAAATATGCCAAAACTGGGAATTCTGGAAAAATAGCAGAGATTAAACTATAATGGCTTTATAACAATTTTAGGTTTGGGAGAAATGATCTCATGCTTTTGTGGGTGAAGGCCTAAGGAGTATTTTGACACAAATTTGAGGTGATTTAGATTTGTAAATCAAAAGATACGATGAAAATGCCAAGACATGACAAGAAGGGAAAAATGCAGAATTTATTTGAAGAAGATAAATTCATGGATTACTTCCATTTGCATTAATGAATAAATGAGAAGATTTGAAGACTTATGAAAATTGTGTATTATGTTAAGAAGTTGAGATGGTGACCTGGACTTTAATTGTCACGAGTTGTGCATTTCATTTCTAGTATGAAATGAAATAGGAAATTAAGCAATTTCCTTCAATATATATATATATATATATATATATATAGATATAGATATATATTGTTAGTTGTGAACTCTAGAGTACTAAGTAATGTATGGATTGATCATTGATATAGGATGTTCACTCTAAGGATTTGTGACGAGTTAAGGACAATTAGATAGTGCTAAGTAATAGACTATTCAATGCGAGTCTTATTGAATTTTAACAAACCCTATTTTGTGCTCTGCAATTTCCAAAATATGCTATGCTTGATGTTCAATGGATATTGTGAATTCTATTGGTTTTTTCTAAATCAAAATACGGTCTTGCTGAGCAAATTGATTTGCAACTTTTGCAATGTTTATATATGTCAATGAATCATTATGATCATGATTCTCAAATATCATTCAATATGTTGCAAAACCTGGAAATAAACCTTTTTGGTTTTCTTGAGCCATGTTTAGGTATTTCTAGGACAAAAATGATTTTTGAATCCTCAAATGCTTTGTGATCGTAGTTTTCAGTTATTTCGAGATATTTTCCTCAAAAAATGGAATTACAATTAATAAACCATTTTGGTTTTTCCAGAGAAAGGTTTTGGTTTTTTTAACTCGAAAAATATCAGAATATTTGTAAATTGGATATTTCTATAAAGAATTTGGAATTCTTTGAACTATGAAGGAATCTAAATACAATTGTGCATCACAACTACTTTTTTCACGTGTTACGTGATTAATTGACTATTTTACTTGCGCAAATTCATTTCGACCCATGTTTATGGATAAATTATATGAGTTATGATTTCTTTGGTGAAATACAACAATGAATGCCCTCTAAACAATATAGGGCACATTTTATGAAATTCATGAATTTATATCTTTTATGGATTCAAGCTTTCGAATTGTGACAAATATTGCATCTTTTGATTCAGTAGTGCATAATTTACGTAAATACACTCAAGAAGCATTTTATTGTTGAATGACCTTCCTTTTTGTTGTAGGTATTTACAAATTACGTAAATGCCTTTCAAGAATCATTTTTATCTCATGGAGCACTTTTTATCCTTTAACGCCATAATTTTTTAGAACGATTTCTCATTTTGGAATCAATATTTAAGAAATGATGTTTTGGCCCCAAAAATGATTTTTTGGATATTCTTTTGGGAATTGTGATCAACCTTCAGGAATTATGCTCACCCTACAAGGAATGAAATATTGGATTGGTTGTGTACACTAGTGAAGACATTAAGTACTCAGCAAGAACTTTTATCATTATACTAGCCTATGTTAGAGATAGATGACTCTAAGTAACCTAGCTAGTTCTGAGGATTGTCTTACTCCAAATGGGCAATAGGACATTCTGATTAGCCGTCTTGGCTAGCCATTTAGTACTTGGCAATTGCCTTATACCTATGTGCATTTTATGTATAGTTGTTCACAGATACTAGGCAGGGACACCCGACATGTTCAATTCCTTATCACCTCGATAGTGATTGACGTCAAGATTGGGACCCTTGGGCTTACGGTGGCAAGTAAAAGATTCTTATTTTTGAGGTATTGAACTGATATGTAGTAACCACTCCGACAATACACAGTTAAGTACAGAAGGCATGTTCCTTAGCATAATAAGACTATGATGTCAAAGGTGAAGCCTTGTGAGCTTTACACAAAGGTCGACCTTCTATTGAGAGAAATGCCTGTATTTTGAAAAATTGGGGCAGTGTTGTTAGTGGACTTGTTTTTCTTCAAATATGCCTAAGGCTTCCCTATAAGAATGTATGCCCAAAATGGATTATGTATTTCTATATTTTTAAAATTAATAAAATACATCTTTTATTAATGTTTGTTCATGTACATTTGTGTGTACATTAAGGTTTAATTGTATTAGTAAGTAATCTGCGTGATTAGGTTGTACTTTCATAGTAAGGTGTAAATATCGGCTACTAATAAATAAGCAGAAAAATTATTCTTGATCAATTAATCAAGCTAAGCACTTTGTCTAAGTTTAGATTATTACACCATGATTTCTAAATGGGGAATGATTTACCTTAGACCAGTGAGTATTCCACTCGCGCGAATAGTGTAAGTGTGTATGGAATTCATAGAACTAGTCCAAGCGATAATAATCTTTATAAAAGTACTAAAATAAATAAATATGGGTTTGACGCTGCTACTGTGTGGATGAGTACGCTAAAATTTAAGTATAAGTTAGTGGTCTGATGAAGCTGGATTTAAATACTTTGATGTATGATGGGTAAGGTCTTATTGAAAGGCCAATAACTTTGTACATTGGGTGTATGACTCTAGTTAATTAAGACGGACTTATACAATAGAGTTTCTATACTTCACTTAGTGAAGATATAACTCCCTTATAATTGTCCAAGATAATCTAAATAAATCAGGGCCATGGGAAACATGGCTTAATATGTATACTTTTGGGTAGCTCCCAAAAATAAGTTGATACATATTGAAAGTCATGGATTATTGGATTAGTTATCAAAAGATGGTCAATGTCATTGATGAAAGTGTTAGTGCATTTTTCCTATCTCAATGATAGGTGTTACACAGAAGGGTATTTTTGTCATTATGCCTGTAGATCGAAGACATTGCACTTGCAATATTATTCTTGGGGTCAATATTTTCATATGGTGATAAATAAAGTATTTAAAATAAGAAAATATGGCTATTTGTTAGTAAAGGTATTTTGGTCATTTTAGTAATCAAGAATAATATATTTTTTGGTTCCCAAAATAGTTCAAGTAATTTCAGTAAATTTAGTTACTATATGGGCTTATTGGATGAATTAATAGTGGAAGAATTGTTCTAGGAGTCTAATTAATTATTTAATTGGGTTAGAATAATTTATTAGGCTAATTTAATTAAATTACTTTATTAATTAATTATCTTGGATAATTTTATATTAGGTTCAAGTAGATTAATTAATTAATAAGAGAGTTAATAAGTAGTCTGAGTCTAATTTAATTAAATTAGTTTATTAATTAATTATTTTGAACAATTTTATATTGGGCCCAAGTGAATTAATTAAATAATAAGAGAACTAGTTAATTAGTGCTCGGCTAATTAAGAAAAACCCTAACCCACTAGGGTTGTGAGCGATGGCTTTTGTTATTTTGGAAACAAAGGATAGCCGTCACAAATAAAAGAGCAAAAAGGAAACAAAAGGAAAAGGAAATAAAGAAAACGGTGGAAAAAAGAAAAAGATAAAAAAAATAAAATAAAAATATCTTTTCGGTAGAAAAGATAAGGAATTGGATATATATATATATATATATATATATATATATATATATATTTATTTATAAGTTTTTTTGTCTTATTGTGACGTAATTTGGAGATCACGTTTTTTGTGGACAAAAACAAGAACGATATAGCCATAGCTTTTCGTTTTCCTAGTGTTTACTACTACTATCTTTCTTTTTTTGTGTTCATTTTTTTTCTTGAAGAAAAAAAAACCACCGGTTTCTCCTTTTTTGAAATTTCATTTGTTTCTTTTTTTTTTTTTGGAAAAAAGGTTCTCTCAATCAATTCTTCCAATATTATAATTGTTTCACTGATTATTATACTTTCACCGATAGATATCCTATTGGAGGTTCAAGAATATTTTAAAAGATTAAAAGTTAACAATTTTGATGCACTTGATTGATGCGAATTAGTCGACACTTGGCCGGAATTCTTGCGGAACAAGTAGTCGTGACAAACCAAAGCGTTCGTCAAATCCAAATTCTCCGGTTATTCAATCTAAGCGATATAAAAGTAAGTATTCATAAATTTTGGCTTGGAAAAAATTTTAAATTCATATTTTTTTGTTGTGTTTTTATTTTCCCGTGATCCCTTCAAGTGGTATCAGAGCCATGATTATAATTTCGAAGCATGCTTTGGGTTAATATTCGGAACGTTGGTTGTTTTACTAATTAAAAAATTCAATCTTTGTGATTGTATGGATCCCTTGTGGTTTTTGATATAGGTAGATATTGTGTATGTCTTGCATGTAGAGACATAGGCACTTGTATTTATTGTTATTTGTTTTCTATAGAATTCGTGTATGCCTCATTTTGAAAGGCATAGGCGATCGATATTATATTTAAACTCATCGATTAGATTTTTTGTAATAATATTGGTAACCTAAGCAGCATCGAAACTTGAAGGAGGGAAAAAAATGGAGAAAATGGTTAATGATTTTGGAGCAAGCAAGAAGCTGTTTTCTTAGGCGATTCGATCACGGTTTGTGTGGTTTGAGCTTCCAAGTTTTTTCATTTAATTTTTCCTTGTAATTTTTCTTTTTCTTTTGGGGCCCATATCACTTGAGGTTTTTGTCCTTGCAATGTTTTATTTATTGTGATAAATAATATTGCATGAAAATGGTTGGTAAAGGAGGAATCATCTTAGGATTAAATAAGATCATTTTAATTTTATTATTATGATGTTTAATCTATTATTTGGTCATATAAGAATTAAAGGTTAGAAATAGGATGTAAAAAGTGTTTTTTTTTGGAGCATGGCTATTTTATTTAATTTTGTGATCAAATGCACAAAGGTTTTTAAGAAATTTATTTTTTCTTTAAATAAAACAATTAAAGGGAAAACATTATTAAAATGGAACTAAGGAATTTAAAGTAAAATTTATGGTTTATTCTTCCAAAGTGTTTTGTCCTTGACATAGAGAATATTTTGAATTTAAATATTTTAAATTTAGTTCGTAGAAAATGGTTTTAACTTATGTAACACCCCTCTATTACGTACCCTAAAAGGGCGGGGATGTCGCCCCGTCCAAAGGACAAGGGGTCTTTAAAATGAGGTACATAATATATAGAGACGAACCAAAGATGTCAAAACTTAGATAAATATAGGGAAACTCTTATTACATCAGAAACAACTTGGGCAAAACTAAACATATGCCAACAACGGTTCCAAAAACATAAATAAACATTTGTCTCTCAAAACATAAAGAAAGCAACAAAAGCTCCATCTATTACACACCCCGCTTGCTCAGCAGTATCTATTTCCTGAAAACATGATATAAAATAGTGTGAGATTAACATCTCGTAAGCCTTGTGTGTGCACATGGTACTTTAAATAGTTCGCGTATGCATAACTGAAAACATTTGCAGAAATATTTGGCAAGTCATAAATAATTTCTTTTTGCAAGGAGTGGAGTTTTCTAATTGTCACACTTTGTACAAAATAAATCATCCACTCGAAAAAATAGTCATGACACCACACTTTGGGCTCCCATGATAAGAGAACAGTCAAGGCACCACACTTTGTGTACCATGACAGGATCAGTTTACCACACTTTGGGTGTTCTGATCAAGGGTGGGTGTATGGCCCACCGGGTGAGATACTCCTCCATCTCTTCACCCAATAAAACTATCCGGGTGTCCATGCCGGGAAAATAATACCTTACCAGGTAAAAATGCTAGCTCGGACCGGCTTAACCAATCAATACTGTAGCCTTTTTAAGCATAGCTTATCTTTTGGAGGTGGCCGCCTGCCAAAAGATTCACTCAAGGCCTCCAAGAATAATATTGTTAGCCTACCCTTATTGAGTACTCAATGAACATATCCGTCAATTCCTGATTCATAGTGTTTCCATACCTTGGCTTTGTAAAACGTGGTTTTCTTAAAAAAAAAAAAAAAGATTTTCTAAAACATTTAAAAGAAAGACAGTTCTTGATAAAGACGTTAGTTGATAAAGCCATTTAGAGAATAAACATCTACGTTCACAACCCAAGTAACCATAACTCAACAATAACTTCACAAAGATTTACAACATTTGACTTGCCATCACAAGCATCAAATAAAAAGAGTTTATGCAAGGACTTACGTGGTACGCCTCAGATAAACAAGATAAAGTCAACTGTTTGCTTCCTTCAAATAACCTCCTGATCTAGAATCACATAATATCATGATCAGGATCTCAATCATCTCAAGCATGAATATAAACTCACTTATTCCCATAAACAAATCATGACTCATCAACTATCTTCAATAAATCACCCATTCCATGAAATAAATATATCATGAACATATATCAATCAATGACGCGAGCAATATGCCAAAAAGGTCTTAACTTAACCATCAACATTCACATCCATCATTATCTTAACAAAACATAACATCGCTATCTATTGCACATGATTAACACGATACTCATCTCAACATATTCATCTATCCCCAACTAAACATATTCATCATGCTATTATACATCCATAGACATCATCAATCACATTAAATCTTAATTTCGATCATCAAGGGTAAGAATTCCTTTACCTTACAACCACCGGATTAACAAGATCAAGACGCTCCTAGGATGATAGTCGCGAGCTCACTTGCGAAGAAGGGAAAACGGCCTTCTTTACTCCTCTTGACTGAAAGTTAAGAAAGAAAGGTGAGATCAGCCCTTATATGGCGTGGTTCAAGGGAAGAAAAAAGAGAAGATCGAGAGGTTGAGAGGATTTTTGCTTACCTTAAGGTGTGTTTGATTTTTGCCTAGTGATTGCTCTTGTGTTTTTCAAAAATTGCAGGGGAGAGTTTGCTGGAATTTTCGTGCAGCAAGGAATGGATAGCCGGCTACTTTGGTTTAGGATTAGGAGAGTTTGATTTAGGGTTTAGAAGTTGATGCTAGAAAGGACTCCTAATGGTTCTAAACTTTCTTGGCAGCAATGGCGAAAATCAAGTAGCTTGATGTACTTGATTGCTGGCCGAAATTAAGAGAGGTTAAGAGGAGAAAAACAATCTGGAATTGTTCTCCTAGGCTGGCCGAAATAGTGCACAAGGGAAGGGTTGTTTGTGTGTTCAGGTTTTTGACCAAAACAAGAAGGTGTTTGTGAGGGTTTTGACAACCAAAAAATTCTGTGCGAGTGGAAGTGTTTGTGCTATGCGAAATCTGTAAGCAAAAGAGAGAAAATTCTAGGCTGTTTTGGTTGTTGTTCTGCCGCAAATCAGAGAGAAAAAGTGAGAGTTTTTGGAGCTGTAATTTGGCTAAATCAACAAAGAGTCTTGGTATGTTTTGGAGTGCAAAATTTCGTGCAATATAGTGTGTGCAAATCTGGCCGAAATTCGGGGTACAAGCTGGCCGAAATTTTGGAGAAAAGAGGGAACAAAAATCTGGTTTGTGTAGCTAAAATAAATTTGAATTGGTGAGAGGTATTTTAGATGATTTGGGCTAGGTTTAGAAGAGTTTGGATACCCTTAGGAGTGCAGTATTTTCATGCAGCATATGCATGCACAAGGCTGACCGAAATTTGCAAGAAAAAAGGGGAACAACCTAATTTGTTTAGGAATAGAATAAAATCTGATTTGCAAGAGGATTTAGGATAAGATTCCCTAGTCTTGGAGGAGTTTAAGTTGAGCTAGGAGTGCTCCAAAGGTGGTGGCACAAAGCTGAAAAATTTCCAGATTTTTAGCCAGGGTTTTATTTTCAAAATCAACAAAATATTTTGCTAGAAAAATAATAGATTTAATTCCAGCTAACTAACATAAAATCTGATTAGTGAAATACAGCTGGAATTTAATTGTTCTTAGCTAGGATTTTCGAAAATTAAAAGGAATAAAAGCTAGAATAAAAAGTTAGTCTCCATCTTTATAAAAAATCCTTGAGTTTGGAAAATAAATATGGAGATTTATCTCCTAAGAAAATGGCGGCTGAAATTCCAAAAGAGTACCTAGGGTTTTCGGCCAAAGCATGAAGAATCTCTAGGAAAAGAATTCAAAAAGGAAGCTAAGATTCGCAAGAGGTAAGATTTGAATTCAAGTCACTAAGGGATAATTATCAACCCTAACCATTAATCTAAATCAACTCTGGTTTTAATATATCTCTAATAAATTCCTTTCACCCTACTTCTCATCCCTCTATCTCCTCTACTAAATTTCATCTAAATGATTCTCAAATAATGCAAACAACATAACTATTTTTCATTAAATAAATTAATGCAAGAGCAACCTTGAAAATCACATGCACCCATGCAAAAATAATTTTAAGATATCATATGAAATGCAAAATGCTATGCAATGCATGACTTTTTCCCCATAGGTCAAAGATAATATTAGGCGGGGTATTACAACTTAAGTAGTAAAAATAAAAATTCATAATTTATTCTCTTAAAGGGTTTTAACCTTGACATAGAAAATAATGGTTGAATTTTTTAAGATTTCACTAAAGTTAATAAAACCAATTAATTTTAAGAAAATGCTTTTCCGAAAAATCTATTTTTCTCAAAAGATTAAGTGGGAGAGAGTTTCCAACGGCCCCATAACTTCCATCACGGATTCCTGTTAGAGATTGTAGTTATCCTCGCATTATTCTGAGCATGACTCCCTATAGGATGGATTTTCATGAGAATCTAGAACTAATGAATCAATTATAATTAATTCCTAGGACATGTGTTAGTGTTGGCCAACTTATCGTTATAGGCATTAATATTAGATTATCCATAGGTAGTGAGAATAGTGACCATCCTATCAATGAAACTATCTCTAGATCATTACTTATTAACAAAGTTTAATTTGTGATGGTTATACAATTAACTTAGAAAATTGTTAACCTTCCTATGAAGCTCTATTAATGTTTCTAAGAGCTAAACTTTTCATATTTTTTGATAATGGTTTTAATAGGTTATCCATATCATAGAAATAATATGATGTTTTAAATGCACATTTTTTATGTTTTTCAAAACAAATATTTTTTCTGAATGAAGTTTTTTTCAATCGACAGAAATGTCTCGTTACCTGGAAAATAATGAGACATAATTCTCAAAGAAAATAAGTTAACTAGACATAATTATGTTACCTAAAAAAGGAATCAAAACATAGTACTCACTGCAAAATAGTGCAAATATGTTCTGACTGATTCTTGTCATGAAATTGGGGAACATTCTACGAACCAAGATCATGAGGCTGAAAGGTATGGAGGAAAATTGATGAGATGGTTAGATGCTATATGTTGGCTCCTATATCTAATGTTCTTCAGTCTAAGCACGAGAATTCCTACTACGTATGATATTAATGTATCGTAAAACACCATGTTTGCTGACAAGGGCCAATCTGCAAGGCAGGAAGCTATTAAGGCAATCATGAATACTAGAACGGCTATTGGGGCATCAATTCGCAAGCATATGCTTAAGGTGGTTGCTCATTTTGAGAAGGCTGAGCTCCTATGGGCAACAATCGATTTTGAGAACTAAATTGATATGGTTCTTCAGACTCCACCAAATTCATATTCTCAATTCAAGTTAAACTGTAAGATGAACAAGTTAAGTATATCTTTAACCGAGTTAATGAATGAACTCTAGACTACTGAGAAAATAATGAAGCCTGGGTCAAAGGTTTTGGTTACTTATTCTGGTTCATCTTCTAGAATTAGGACACAACTTAAGAAGTTCAAGAAGAAGAAAGCCCAAAATAATGCAGGGACCCAGCTTAAGTGTAATGACCCTCATTTTTGTACTTTAAATAACTATTACTTTGTAGAAAATAAGAATTTGTAAAAGTGACTGGAACAAGAAATGATCAGTATAATGAGATGAACATCTTGGTGTGATAAAAATATTTAGGGGTATTATTGAAAATTTGAAATTATAGGGACCTAGATAGAATTTTGAGATTGTTCTACCCATACCTTTGTATTTCAATTGTGACTAATTTGTACAGAGTAAGAATTTGGGTATAAGTCGAGAACAAAAGTTGATTAGTACAATGAGACAAATATTTTGGTATAATTTGAATTTTAAGGAGTATTATCGTAATTTTGATCGAGAATGGGATTTTGACTGCAAATTGAAGAGGATTGAGAAAGAATTAGAATTTTAACTCCTACTATTGGACTCAAATTTGTAGATTCCATTGCTGAAATAAACGTTTTTTTGATTGGAATAAATATTAACCCGAATTATAGTTATTTCCTGAAGAAAATGGTAATTTTGTCAAAAGAGGACAAGTGGCATTTCAAGATTGGCTATTAAGATTAGGTGTTATTTATTGATTGGATGATGGGATCAAATGTTTTTATTTGATTGGTTGAAATTATTTTATAAGAATTTTTCATAAAGCATTCATGATAAGATTATATAAGCTTATTTAGTAAGTGTTTTCAATAAGCGATATGATTAATTAATAAAATAATGGACATGTGATCATTTTGGGCATAAGTGAGAAGGTGGAAATGCTGTTTTTGCAGCTTGAAGTCGGCAGCCACAAGAACAAATAGAGAAGGGGGGGGGGGGAGAAAGAAAGAAAGAAGGAAAGGAAAAATAGAAGATAAAAAGGCGAAAAGAGAGAAATTTGAGAGAAGAGAGAAAAGATGAGAAGAAGAAGAAAACCAGCCATTGTGTAAGCTCAAGACTCATTATACACAAGGTAAAACATCCTTCTTCTGGAATTAAAGTTGTAGAACAAATTGCAAGAATTATTTTGGTGTTGATTTTTATAGGGAATTGATATGAAACATGAATTTTACTTGAAGAATAATTCTATTTTGGGGCTGTTTTGTGTGTCCTAGTGGCGGTGTGCTTGGGTGTCTGTGTGCTGTGTTTTATGTGATATTGGAGATTTCTTGAAGGTGGTTTGAAAGGTAATTCATGGCTGCTAAAGTAGAAAAAGGAAATAAGATAGCAAATGATTTAATTGTTGAAGAAAATGAAATATTATTATTCATTGTTGTTGATTTTGTGTTGTTTAAAAGTGAGAGTACTTAGCTACTTGTGTCTGAAAATCAAAATATTATGTGATGTTTAGATGAGAAAGAAGGCATTAAAATGAGTAGAAATCATGTTTGTTGTATGGGAAAGAAAAGAGAATTAATGGTATAAAGAAAAAGGAACAAACAGAAATTCTGTTTCTGCAATTTCCGAGCAGACTTGAAGAACCATTAAACTGAACAAAATAGCCGGTTGTTCTGTAACCCCATGACTTGAAACTTGTATATAAATTTCTTAGGATCATTTTAACACCAATTTGACATGAGTTGGACTTGTAAATAGAAAGTTATGGTTTAAATACCAAGGGCTGCCAGTTCAGTGACGACACGAAGAAGCTGGGAGATTACGATTAAAACTGAATGAAATGACAAAGGAAATTGGAATTCTATGAGTTTGAAATCATAAAGGAATGTCTGGGACATTTTGAAAAACGTTTGATATTAATTGGACTTGTGAATCAAAAGTTATGATATAAACAAGCAAGTATGCCAAAAAGGTGGAAATGAAGAAAATTGGTTGATAAAAAAAAAAAAAACTCATATGATGATTCCATGTGTATTATTGCATACATGAAGGATCAAGGAAGCATGTGAAAGGTTTGTATACTTATTTTAGGAATGGAATGAAGGAATGGATAAGTGAACCTTTGATCATCTCAAGTATTTATATCATGTTGAGCAAGAAATTGAGGAATAAGGAATTAGGTCATTTTTTTAGTCTTACTTATTTGATAATATCGTTATATTGGTTGGAAATCTTAAAAGGTTAAATGAAATATGGATTGATTATGGATGTAGGTTGCTTACCTTAAAGACTTAGTGATGAAATTGAGGACCATTTATCTAGCTAAGCGAAAGGACATAAGGTGAGTCCCACTTGTTTACAAACCCTGTTTTATGCGAGTAAAATTATGGTTTACTGAAAAATGTTCTATGAATCTTTTTGGTTTCTCTGAAGAAGAATATGATTTTTCTAAGAAAGAAATTATATCATGTTATGTTAGATTTGATTGAACACATGGATTTTCATTATTGAAATTATTTATAATAAGTGACCGTTTCCTAATATATAGCAATGAGGTTGAGCAACCTTTGTGTTTTCCTGAACAAGATATGGTTTTCCTGAATGAGAAATGGTTTCTCTGAACAGGAAAATATTGGAAACTTTAGGAACTAATATTTTCTACAAGGACATTTGGGTCATTTAAATTATGAATAATTCTTAGGTACAATGTATACTTGAAAGGCTTTCTTCTCATTAATTATGAGTGGAAATCATATTTTATTTTGAGAAAGCATAAATATTCCTTTTTATATAAAGGATCTTTGGGAAAATGTGAGTTATGAATATTATGGAATTATAATAGGAGTTTCTTGAATTTAATTCTTCTTTTAGAATTAGAATTTTGGAATTCCTGAATAAAACTCAGTTGGAATTGGGTATTTGGCAAATGGCAAAAAATGCCCTTGAAAATGCATTTTATCAAGCAAAAGGACATTTTATCCTTTTTTTTTTTAATGGTTTGGAAAACAATCTTCCGGTATAAGATTAACGTTTGGAAAACGATACTTTGGCCCCAAAAAATATTGTATTTATATATTGCTTTGGGAATGGAATATTTGATTAGCCTTCTGAGCCAATGGAATAGGACTGGCCTTGTGAACCAATGGAAACTCTGGGTACTTAGTAGGGGCTATGACCTTTGTACTAGCACGTGTTAGAAGTGAACAACCCCAAGTAACCTCATTCCAGTTCTGGGGATTGTTTTACTCCAGACAGGATGACAGGACATTGGAATTACCAGGTTCCCCAGCTAGCACTATCCTAATGCGTAATCACCCATTAATTGGTAGATCTTAGGCAGGACACCCAATCTGTGATCAACCTTTGTTAATCTCGTGGTGAGGGGAGTACGGAGTTGGGACTTGTACTGCTCCAAGTAAAAAGGAATTGGTACAATTTGTGGTAGATTGTGATGACAATCTTACCACCCGACAACGCACAGTTGAGTACTATAGACTCGTTCCTTAGCATAACATGACCATGATGTCGAAGGCGAAGCCTTATGCACTTTGCACGCAGGTCGACCTTCCATTTACAGGGAAGCCTACATTTCTAAAAATATAGGGCAATGATATTATAAAACTTGATTTTCCAAATACGCTTGAGATATGGGGCATTGATCTTCATAAAGTTTGATTTTTCAAATGTGCCTAAGATTTTAAATAATTCTTAGGGAAGGCTTTCACTTAACGAGTTGTAGAATTATTTTTAATGGGAAGAACAAATGAACTCCTGCTGATTCTATACTCTTGTCTTCTTTATGAAAACAATAGAACACACGGGACTCACTAATCCTTATGCTCACACGTGTGTTTTTTCTCTTTGAAAATTTTAGAGATTAGAGGTGCAACAAAAATGTGGTAGACTCTCTCAAAGGCTCATGTTGTATCTCAGATCTATTATGCTTTAAATATGGTATCAGAAGATAGACTCCATGTATTTTCTTGTATTTAATAAAAAGCATTTTGAGGAAACTTCTGTTGTGTACTAAGTTAAGTTTGTTATAAAGACCATTTGTCTGGGCAATTAGACGGAGCGACATCCCACAAAAGTGAAACCCACTATGCTATGGAAAGGTAGGGTGTTACAAATGGTATAAGAGTATTGCAAAATCCATAATAGAGCTTTTGATAGAATATAGCAGAGCCTCTAATGGGACATAATGGATTGCATCATAGTACATTCTAGTGTAGATTTGTAGAACTAGTGAATCTTATGGAGCCAAATATGGAAGTAAATGGAATATATGAATTTGAAGCCTCCAAGTTGGCTATAATCCCTTCTGATGAGTCAAAAGAAGAGAAAATAGAGATAATTCTAATATTTTCGAGAAAAGATCTGTGATCCTAAACTTAGATAACAATAAAGAGATTAAGGTCAGGAAGGCCTCAAAATTGACATGCTCAATGAATAATTGCTGATTTTGAAATTTCAAGTTTGGGATCAGCAGTGATGAGATGATGAATAGAGAATTTTATACTCAAGAACCTTGTATATATACACTACGATATAAATTGCACAAATAAAGATATGCGTGCTTGTGTAATACTCTAGTAGTGTATTTTTAATATTAGAAACTTTGCTTTGTCGAAATATATGAGAGGGTGTGATCATACCAATACCAATGCACCGGATCCCATTAAAACCCCATAGATGCTTCAACAAGAGAAATCCTAGGATGGGTGACCCCAGGAAAGTAATTATACAACTTGAAACGAAAAGATCTGGAGTAATTTAAGGAAATGAAAGAAGAATCTATATGCCTAATGGTGTAAACACAAAAAAATTAGATAGAGACCATATGAGAGCAATGTATATGAAAGTGTACTTTCAGGATAAGAGAGTATGCGAATTTCCCAAGAGATACATGTTTACATGTACGAAATGGAATTATTCTTCTATCTTATATCATATGTATTGAAATATTAAGATGTATTTATTTGATGTTTCTTGGAGTAGATTTAAAAAGAAGAAGATATACCACGAAAGGTTACTTGTGGTAGTGTTGGAGACCAAGCTAAAGAGAACGTCACTGATATTACTGGAAACAATATCCCCAAAATGGAAACACAACCTTAAAGGAATGAAATGATGCAAGTATTACAAAATATCACAGTAGTACTTCAGCATGCAACTGAAGCTCCAACCCCAAAAGAACCATATCTTAAAGAGGAAATGGACCGAGCTTTAAAGCGATTTCTAAAGTTTCACCCCCCTAAATTTTATGAAAAACCAAATCAAGAAGAGAAGGCTGAATTTTGGATAGAACAAATAAAGGATATTTTTACTATCTTGGGCTATTCATAACGGAAAAAGGTCAAATCTGCTACATTTAGACTTCAAGGGCTAGCACGAGATTGGTAGGCTAAAAAGAAAAAGGAATAAGCACAAGAAAGAAAAGAGTGGACTTGGGAGGAACTTCTGGGTAAATTTAGAAAAGAAGTTATACCCCATTAGGTAATTGAGAGGAAGAAAGAAGAATTTCAAAGTCTTAACTAAGGAGGAATGACTGTTGGAAAGTATGCCGAATTTACATGACTTTCAAAATATTTCCATTTATTAGTACAAGCAGAATATGATCGAACCCGACGATTTATAAAAGAATTACGACCGAAAATAAGATGGACAATGCTTGCAATGACTCTAACTAGTTATAATGCTGCCATGGAAATGGCTTCTCCCCTAGAAAGGTAAGATCAAAAGCAAGCTAAACAAGAACGAAAAAGGGTAGCAAGACCCAACAATCAAATTATAGAGCAGTCTTTTATGGAGGAAGAACCGATTTCAAGAAAGATAAGGAATAAGTGGTGTACATTTTGCCATAAGAGAAGACATTTATATAAAGATTGCTGAAGAAGACTCAATAAATATCATATATGCGGAAGAAGAGGACATGCATCCCCCGAATGTCGGAAATAGATTAGTAAGAAATCATGATGTTCTTTTAAAAGAATTAGGTCAAGGAACTCTGGAATCATCATCCTATACAGACGTAATGTAGAACATTAGAACAAAGAAATTGGAAAGTTATCTTGGACTTTTGGAAGAAAAGTTTAATTTTGAAAATAAGCTAAATTTCAAGAACAAAATTTCTTGGAGGAAGGGAGTTTATAATAACCCTCACTTTATACTTTAAATAGCTACTACTTTGTATAGAATGAGAATTTGTACAAGTGACTAGAGCAAGAAATGATCACTATAATAAGATGAACCTTCTGGTGCAATAAAAATATTTAGGGGCATTATTAGAAATTTGAAATTGTAGGGACCCAGATAGAATTTTGAGATTGTTTTATCCATATCTTTATATTTCAATTGGTGAATACTTTGTATAGAGTGAGAATTTGGGTATAAGTGCAGAACAAAAGTTGATCAGTACGATGAGACTAACATTTTGGTATAATTTGAATTTTAAGAGGTATTATCGTAATTTTGACCACGAATTGAAAAGGATTGAGAAAGAATTGAGAATTTGACTCTCACCATTGAACCCCACCACTGAACTCAGTATAATTTGTAGATTCTATTGGTGAAATAAAAGTTCTTTCCGATTGGAATAAATATTGACCCGGATTATAGTTATTACCTGAAAAAAATGGTAATTTTGTCAAAAGAGGACAAGTGGCATTTCAAGATTGGCTATTGAGATTAGGTGTTATTTATTGACTAGATGATGAGACCAAATGCTTTTATTTGATTGGTCGAAATGATTTTATAAGCATTTTTCATAAATCTTTCATGATAAGATTATATATGCTTATTTAGTAAGCTTTTTTAATAAGCTATATGATTAATTAATAAAATAATGGACATGTGATGATTTTGGGCATAAGTGAGGTGATGGAAATGGTGTTTTCACAACTTGAAGTCAGCAACCACAGGAACAAATAGAGAAGAAAAAAAAAAGAAAAGAAAGAAAGGAAAACTAGAAGAGAAAAAAGTGAAAAGAGAGAGAAATTTGAGAGAAGAGAGAGAAGAGAAGAAGAAGAAAATCAGCCATGGTGCAAGCTTAAGAATCATTATACACAAGGTAAAACATCCATCTTCTTGAATTTGTAGAATAAATTGCAAGTATTATTTTAGTGTTGATTTTTACGGGGAATTCATATGAAACATGAATTTTACTTGAAGGATAATTCTAATTTGGGGCTGTTTTGTGTGTGTTGTGTGTGTGTGTGTTTTATGTGATGTTGGAGATGTCTTGAAGGTGGTTTGAAGGATAATTCATGGCTACAAAATGTGGTAAAAGGAAATAAGATAGCAAATGGTTTAATTGTCGAAGAAAATGAAATATTATTATTCATGGCTATTGATTTTGTGTTGTTTAAAAGTGAAAGCACTTAGTTGCTTATGTCTAAAAATCAAAGGATTATGTGATGTTTAGATGAGAAATAAGGCATTAAAATGAGAAGAAAGCATGTGCGGTGTATGGGAAAGCAAACAGAATTAATAGTATGAAGAAAAAGGAACAAACATAAATTCTGTTTGTGTGATTTCAGAGCAGACTTGACGAACCATTAAACTGAACAAAATGGTCGCTTTCTCTGTAACCATATGACCTGAAACTTGTATCTAAATGTCGTAGAATCATTTTAAGACCAATTTGACATGACTTGGACTTGTAAATAGAAAGTTATGGTTTAAATACCAAGGCCTGCCAGTTCAGTGATGGGATGAAGAAGCTGGAAGTATATGATTAAAACTGAATGAAATGGTAAAGGAAAACAATATTCCATGAGTTTTAAATCATAAAGGAATGTCTTTTGGACATTTTGAAACTAGTTTGACAGTAATTGGACTTGTGAATAAAAAATAATATTATAAACAAGCAAGTGTGCCAAGAAGGGGGAAATGCATAAAATTGGTTGATAAAGAATAAACTCATATGTTGACTCCATGTATGAAGGATCAATAAAGCATGTGAAAGGTTTGTATACTTATTTGTGTAATGAAATGAAGGAAATGCTAAGTGAACCTTTGATCATCTCATGTATTTATGTCATGTTGAGCAAGAAATGGAGGAATAAGGAATTAGATCATTCCTTTGGTCTTACATATTTGATAATATCTCTATATTGGTTGGAAATCTTAAAAGGTTAAATGAAATGTAGATTGATTATGGATGTAGGTTGTTTACCTTAAAGACTTCATGATGAAATTGAGGACCATTTAGATAGCTAAGTGAAAGGACATAAGGTGAGTCCACTTGTTTAGAAACCTCATTTTATGCTAATGAAATTATGTTTTACTGAGAAATGTTCTATGAATCCTTTTGGTTTCTTTGAACAAGAATATGGTTTTTCTGAGGAAAAAATTATACCATGTTATGTTTGATTTAATTGAACACATGGATTTTCATTATTGGAATTATTTATAGTAAGTGACCGTTTCCTAGAGTATAGCAATGAGGTTGAGAAATCTTTGTATTTTCCTGAACATGATATGGTTTTCCTGAATGAGATATGGTTTCTCTGAATAGGAAACTATTGGAAAATTTAGGAAACAATATTTTCTATGAGGACATTTGGGTCACTTAAATTATGAATAATTTTTAGGTACAAATGTATACTGGAAAGGCTTTATTCTCATTCAATATGAGATGAAATCATATTTTATTATAGGAAAGTATAAATATTCCTTTTTATGGAAAGGATTTTTGGGAAAATGTGAGCTATGAATATTATAGAATTATAATTGGAATTTATTGAATTTAAATTTTCTTTTAGAATTAGAATTTTGGAATTCCTGAATAAAACTCCTTTAGAATTAACTATTTGTCAAATGACAAAAAATGCCCTTGAAAATGTATTTTATCAAGCAAAAGGACTTTTTATCCTTTTTTGTTATGGTTTGGAAAACAATCTCCTGGTATGAGAATAACGTTTGGAATACGATATTTTGGCCCCAAAAAATGTTATATTTTTATATTCCTTCAGGAATAAAATATTTGATTGGCCTTGTGAACTAATAGAATTGAACTGGTCTTGTGAACCAGTGGAAACTTTGAGTACTCATAGGAGCTATAACCTTTGTTCTAGCCCGCATTAGAAGTGGACAACCCTAAGTAATCTGGTTCCAGTTATGGGGATTGTCTTACTCCAAACGGGATGACAGGATATTGAAATTAACCGGTTCCCAAGCTATCACTGTTCCAATGAGTAAGCACCCATTAATTGGTTATTTTGGGTAGGACACCTAATTTTCAATCAACCCTCATCAACCTCATAGTGAGGGGAGTACGAAGTGGGGACCCGTACTATTGCAAGTAAAAAGGAATTTGTATAATTTACGGTAGATTGTGACGACAATCTTGCCACTCCAACAATGAACAGTTGAGTGCTATAGGCTCATCCCTTAGCACAACAAGATTGTGATATCAAAGGCAAAGTCTTGTACTCTTTGCTCGCAGGTCAACCTTCTATTGACAGGGAAGCCTGGCTTTCTTAAAATATGGGGCAATAATATTATGAAATGTGATTCTCCAATTACGCTCGAGATATGAGGTATTGATCTTAATAAAGTTTGATTTTCCAAATATGCCTGAGATTTTTAATAATTCTTAGGGAAGGCTTTATCATAATGAGTTGTACAATTATTTTTAGCGAGAAGACCAAATGAACTCTTGCTATTTATTTTAGTGGAAACGGTGATGATTTTGTCCTTTGTTTTCTTTAAAAAAATATTAGCACACACAGGACTCATTGATCCCTACACTCACATGTGTGTTATTTCTCTTTGAAAATTTTAGAGATTAAAGGCGCAGCAGAAGCGTGGTGGACTCTCAGAGGCTCATGCTATATCTGGGATCTATTGTGCTTTAAATATGGTATCAAATGACAAACTCCATGTGTGAAACCCCAGTCAAGACCAACCTCTGAGTAAGGGGGGTTGGGATGCATGTCATGCTTTATTTCATGATTAAATATGTTTCCATATGATTTCTATGTGCTTTGAATTGGATTTTTATTATCTTGAAGTCTTGTTGGTGAGTGATGTGTGAGAGTGGCAAAATGATAATTTTTGCCCGAGGTGAAAATAAGGAGATAGCTTGTGGATTGAATAGGAAATAATTTTTCTAGTAGAAATAGAAACAAGAGTTGTTGTGGTTTAGTGGTTAGAGCCTTGGAATTAATTCTTGAGGTCTAAGGTTCAAAGTCCATCATGGAAGCTTTAGCTTGAGTAAATTTTATTTTGCTTGGAAAAGGATGGTTTCGGCCATGAGGGCCTAGATCAATGTGGTCATGATGTCCTAGGAGAGACATGTTGGGAGAATTCTCACTTCACTCTTTTGTTCTTCGCGAAATGCCTAAAGGGAATTCATTCTCCCTTGATCTTTAGCTTTTCTTAATTTCCAACTCCTTAGTTTGATCAAGGTGTTCTATCCTTTTCCTTTCCAGAAAATTCAGTAGAGGACTAAGGTCTTTTAGGATCAAAATGTCCTAGTAAAAGGCTTCTCATGGTTTGAAAAATATAAATGATTTGTGGGAAAAAATTCAAGAGGAAAATCCTTCTTGAAAGCTTGCTGAAATTTTTCCTCTAACTTAGTTCATCTATCTTCATGAAATGAGCTGGAATTTTTCAGCTTGTTGTGCCTTCAAAAGGTCAAAAATTCTATCTCACATTCCCTCCCAAATGCTACCAGAAAAATGGTCTTTAGGATCAGTTGAAACCTGAAAGTTTTTGCCCAAATTCGGACAACACAAGCTAGAGCAAAACAAGAAAAATTCCTGTACGAAAATCAGCTTTGTGAGCTCCAAACCAAGCTGTTTTCTCCCAGATTTTGTGCAGCACCTTAGCCATGTTTTTCCTCCATAAAGAAGGCTGGAAACCAGCCTTGAATACCCCTAAAATCCCCTTCAAAACTCGCTGCAAATCTGCTGGAAATGGCAGACGAAAATTCTGCCAGAAAACTGCTGTTCAGCGAAATTCTGTGCAGAATTTTTGTCCAGCTTGTTTCCTATTTTGTTTCAACCGAAAACCCCAACCTACTTCTATCAAAACCTCTCTTAAACCTCCATTAACAGAGCTCCATTGTTTCCTAAAGCTTCTGCACGAAATTCCCTCCATGGCTGACCGAAAATCTCTCAACCAAATCCCTGCAATTTAGCTTGATTACTTTCCAAAAATTTCAGCCATCTTGTTTAACAACTTTCCATAAAATTTTGCTCAATTGATCAGACATCTTCTCCACCATTGTGCACCTTAATTTCGGCCATCACAAGCCTCCTTTAACCAGCTTTAATTCCCCAGAAAACTGCACAATCCAGTCGGCCATAGGAGACTTCAAAGCTGTCCAAAAAAATCAAGATGTTCTTGGAATATCTAGTTTCCAAATTCTCTTCCTAAAAATATTCTTCAAGGATTGTAACAACTAGTATTTCCTTTCCCTTCCAAATCAGAGAAGTCACTCCCTAAACCCTACAGAATTTCGGCAGCCACAACTCCTTAGAAAAATCGGCATCTTCTATTCTCTCTCTCTCAATTTTCTTCAAGCAACAAGAACACACACACACACACACACACTACACCAAGAACACCTACCTCTTCTCTACACCTAAAACACCTCCAAACCACTTCAAACCCTCACGAAAATCTTCAGATTTGATCTACTCCTTGCTGTGCATTCATCAACACCCTTATTAACATCAAACTCCACAAATCATCTTGCTACTTTGGATCAAAATGCAGAAATTTCTGTGAAGAACAGGAACACCTTCAAGGTAAACTTATTCTAACAACTTCATCCTCTTCAAACTTAATCTCTAATGAAAACCTATATGAATAAGCATGCTAATGATTTCTTCTTCTTCTTCTTCTCTCTCTCTCTCTCTCTCTCTCTCTCTCTCTCTCTCATGGACCGAAATTTCCTCCCTTGGCCGAATGGTCTCTTTTCCCATGACATGCTTTCGCCACCCTTCTTGAACAAGATTAGCCATCTAGGAGTTGAGATCTTCTCTAAAATCCTTCAAGTCATTCATCAATCAAGTAAGTACCTTCGATCCTCTCTTTAAAATTTAGAATCATGTCTCTAGGTTGATGAATGGCGATGGGTTGTGTATGTGATGTTGTTGATTGAAGCATGAGTATATGTATGACTGAGATGGAGATGGGATTTATGCATGGAAGGATTATATTGGTGGATTTAATGATGAGTTGAGATTTGATGCATGTCATAAGTAGTATTTGTGATGAAGCATGCTAGAGATTATGTCACCATGGGTGAATAGGATTTATGTGCATGATTAGATTTTGAAGCCATGATCATGTTTATGCTAGTAGAGGTTAAATCATGTAATAATAAATTTAGATCTATGCCTATGTGCAAGATTGGATGATTTGATGAATTGAAGGATTGAGTATGTTATTGATTATGGTTGACCATGGAATCTTGATCATGATCTAGTTGTCCCTAAGCAAATCTTATTTCATAAATAAAATATTTACTAATAATTTTTGCTAGAGAATTTTGAAAACCCTAGGAAGGGTAGATTTGGAATTTTAATATATGTAAAGGATATTTTAGTCAAGTAAATAATAACTTTTCTAGAAAATAAAATAAATAAATAACATTTAAAATAAAGAAATTAATTAAAGCCGCTATAGAAAAGATTTATACTTAATAAAATATTTACTAGATCAAAACCCTTAAGGATTTACTTATTATTTTCCAAGAAAGACTTATTAAATTTAATCTTAACTAGTTTTAGCTATCAATTATTTTCTAACAACTAAGCTATCATTAAATCACTATTTTACCTAGTACCACCTATGGCTCTTGATCAAATAAACTCTAAGTTTTCCTTAACAAGAGTTGAACTTTCAACTTAATAGAATTTATTTCCTAATCCATTAATTATTTTAAATAACGAATTAAACTTAGCTTATAAACCTATTCAATTATTGATTTGCCTTAAAGCTTGGGACACTAAGATCATGGTAGTAGTGAATTGAGTTGATTTAAAACTGACGAAGTGGATTGTGGCTTGAATCTGATTAAGATTTGTATTTGCCCATGTGGGGTTAGGTCAGCTGTTCGAGACCTTGTTGTTGTGAGCAAGAATCAGGTAAGCTCCTGCATAAAACTTGGTTGATGTGAAATGATTTCCTTAATTCCAACGCTTAAATTATTTAAAAGTCTTTTAGCAGATTTTTCCAAACTTAAAACTCTTTCTAAAACTAATTTCTCTCAAAGCTTTGGAAACCCTCAAATTGTTATTTTCATGAAGCACAATGTTTTGTTCATTTTGTCCCAAGTGGAGAATGTCGTTGAGTACTCAATAAGGGTGGACTACTAGGACTAGTCTTTGAAGGGTTAGGGTGAGTCTCTCAGTAGGTGGCCACCTCTGAGGGGTGAGTCCTTCCCGGATAAGATGCTAGTTCTAGTGAGTCGTGCCGGTCCGAGCTAGCAGTTTAGTTTGTTTCAGTCAAGTGACTGTGTTTTTGCTGGAATGGACACCCGGTGGTTGTTTGGGTATAGAGAAGGAGGAGTATCTTACCTAGTAGGCCGATCACCTACTTTTGTCAGTCTGCACAACGTGTTAGGCATTCTGACCGGTTATGGGGCCCAAAGTGTGGTAACCCATATCCCTTTCTTTCGAGTGGTTGATTTCATTACTTATGTATGGTTAGAAGAGCCAAAACGCCACTCTTACTTTTGACTAATGTTTATTTCTTGCCAATGTTTCTCTTATAAAGATTTCACACTTTACATCCACGAACTGTTTCCGCTAAACCCCCAAAGCACACACGGACTTACTGAGATTTCTGTCTCACCACCTTTTATCATGATTTCAGGTTGATCCTGTTGTGGGTGAGTAGCTACCTTGGAAGAGAATGTGTTTTTTTGATTTTATGTACTGCTTTGGGAGACGAAAGTGGATGTTTTTAATTATGGTTTTTGTTTTGAAATTTCATGGATGTACTTTTGAAGTATTTTTGGGTTGTAATAAATTCTTTTTAGTTTGAGTATTATTTATTTCAGCAATTTTTATTTGTGACCTAGTTATAAAGACCCCTTGTCCTTTGGACGGGGCGACATCCCCGGCCCTGGCGGGCCTAGGTTTTCCGGGGTGTTACACCATGTATCTTTTTGTATTTAATAAATAGTATTTTAGGTAACATTTCACTATGTACTAAGTTAAACTCGTTATAAAGACCCCTTTTCTAGGCAACTGGACGGGGTGACATCTTACAAAAGTGAAGCCTGCTACACTATGGAAAGATGGGGTATTACACTACATGGTCTAAGTCCGGTCCGTCCAAACCTGATGCCAAGCCTAAAGGCAAATATTTTAAGTGTGACAAGAAGGGGCACTTCAAGAAAGATTGTTTGGATTTCTTGTCCAAGTCCTCTCCAGGCACTACTTTTTACTTAGAGTCTGTATTAATAGTTGGATTATAATCCACTTGAATTGCCAATTTTGGAACCATTGACCATATCTGTAACTCCTTGTAGAGGTTCAACAAGATTAGGCGATTCATAGAGGAGAGCATGGACTGAGAGTAGGTAACGGAGCACAAGTGTGAGCTAAAGCACTGGGAGACTTGAAACTTTTATTTGATTGTAATAAGATTTTAGTTTTAAAAGATATTTTGTATGCTTCTAGTTTTAAACAGAATTTGATTTCAGTTTCAAGATTGATTAATCAAGGATATTCTATTTCAATCAATAGAGATGGAAAAATTATTTATTCTGGAAACATGTATGGCAATCTTTTCTATGTTAATCCTATTAGTCATCAAATAAATAATACTTAGATAGAACCTAATAATAAGAAGAGAAAGGTCATATCAAATTACTAATATTTATAGCACTTAAGATTAGGGCATATAAATCTTAATCAGATTCATAGGTTAATCTAAAAATGGGTCCTTAGACTCATTGAAATTAGAGGAATGGCCTCAGTGTAAATCATCTCGTATGGGTAAAATAACTAAAAGGTCCATTACTCAAAAGGCAAAAAAGGCCAAAGAAATATTAGAGTTAGTTCATATTGATGTCTGTGGTCCTATATCTACCCCTTTAGAGGATGTTATGAATACTTTATCACATTCACAGATGATCACACACATTTTGGTAAGTTTATTTGATGAGGAGTAAGTCTGATTCATTTGATAAATTCAAGGAGTTTAAGACTGAGGTGGAACATCAAATAAGTAAACTAATTAAAAAGCTAAGATCGGATCGTGATGGAGAGAGTATCTCTTTGGTGAATTCAAGAACTAATTAGCATATCAGGGAATGGTATCTCAACTAACTACACCTGGGACACCCCACTAGAATGGAATGATTGAGAGAAGAAATAGAACATTGATGAAAATGGTCAGAAATATGATGAGTTATAAACTCTTCCTATTTTCTTTTGGGGATATGTTCTGGAAAAAATGCCATAAATTCTAAAATTAGTGCCTTCCAAGTAATTGCCTAGAACACCCTATAAAACATTTTCATCTTCAAATAAAGTAATTTCCCCTCTTGGTTTCTCTTTTAAATCCAAACAATCAATGCCTTTCCTTCATTGAAGCACAAAATTGCACCAAAATCACAAGAAGTTTCGGCCTTCCTTATTCTACCTCATAAAAGCCGAAACCCCCCGAAAAAACAAAAGATTACTTTTGGCCTCGATCCCAAGCAAAAATCCTACACTTTATATAACCATTCTTTGGTCATTTCCTTAGAAAGAAATAGCACACACACCCCAACACTCTCATCCCTTGGCATCATTACACCAAAATACAAAACTAAGATCTCCCTATTCTCTTTTCCTTCCTACCGAAACATACAACATTTTCCCCACCCTCAGCCCCATTCTTTTCTCCACCTCTTATTTTTCATAACACAGTAGTACTACCATTACCACCCTCCTCTCTCCCTCTTGCTAACAAAATCAAAACGGCATCCCAATTCCCTTCGATTATAGTTTCGACCCGCTTCTTCTAATCAATCAATGCACTCTCTCAAGCACTTCTCAATTTTTCCTCTTCAAAACAAGGAAAACTTTATTTCCCCTTACTCTTGAATGCAACTCCCTCTTCCTTTCTTTTTTCTCTTAGGCAAACCGAGAATCCCTTGCCCTTCTTTCCCTCTTCCCATTTTAAATTCTTCAGACTGTTTTGCAAAGAGAGGATCGCACGATCTTCTGAAGGGCTAGATATTCTTGAATTCCTTGAAGTCAAGCTAAATCTAATCTCCATCCAAGTAACTCTCGGATCCCTATGATTTTGGATGCTTATGTGTACTGAATGATCTTTGAGTATGTTCTAGTACTTAGCATGACTATGTTATTCTATTATTTTGATAAGGTTGGTGAATAGACTTATGATTATTATAGTTTGTGAATATGGTGTTATGTGTGAGATTGGTGGGAAATATTGATTATATAGGAGTTGAGCATATTAGATATTACTTATTATTCTTGAATTTCGTAGGATGCATATAGTGAAATCTTAATGCTAGTAGTCTAATTTTTGTACATGGATATAGACGCTTGTGATTGAAGGATAGAATGAGCATGTTTATGGAATCCTTCTTGTGACGATGGATATTTTGTCATGAACACCACGACTTTTCATTACACTCATATTGAGAGAATAATGTTGTGCACTTAGATGTGAGTATTTTATGAATCTTGGAGATTTGAATCCCCTAATTTCCAAATTTCGCTTTAGCTAGTGGTTTTCTAAAATATTTGAATACGATCATTTTATTTAATGGTTTTAAAAATCATAAACATTGTGAATACATTGAATTCTTTTCCTGTTAATAGCTTGAGAATGTTTCCACTACTGGTTGAAACCATATTTTATAACACTTTCTTCTTGCATTGCACAACGTAACAAATTATGGAAAGGGGATATAAAACATTTTTTATCATTGGACAAGAACATGTGTACTTAATAAGGTGTAAACATTGAGTACTTAATAAGGTCTTTGACCATTGTACTAGCTCACATTAGAGATAGATCAAAGTATCTTAGCCAAGTTATGGGATTCATTTTACTCTGAATAGAGTGATAAGATAGTGGGATTAGCGAATCCTGGCATAAGCACTAATTCCTAGCATAACCACTAACTCTTGGCGTAAGTACTAGTTTCTATTGTAAGCACAAACTCCTACATGTTGTTGAGTGGAATTTATTGAGTTCCTCTCATATAAACCATAGCATTCCTTGTCTCATGAGCTTTTGAACATTTTTCAAAAATGGCACATGAAAGTAACTCCCTATCTTTCTTTTTAAGGTTACATCCTTGATACTTGGTTGTATTTTTTTTATAATGAGATCAAGTGCACTATCTTGCCTACATTTTGAACATTACTTGATTTATAAGTTGTTTTCATGAAAAAATACTAGTACGTATATGACTTATTAAGTTTTGTACGCACACATGTATTATTTGCTATTTTAAAATTTTAAAGTTTAGATCATAGCAATGGATTCTTGGAGGTTCATACTACTCTGTAAATGTTTTAGAGATAGTATTTAAGGCCTTAGATGAAGTTTGTATATGTATAGTAGACTAGCTCTCTTTTGGACATATGTACCAAAAGCTAGACCCTGTGTACTTCCTGTGTTTAATATAAAATTATTAAGTAATTCTACTGTGTACTAAGCTAAAATCGTTATAAAAATCCCTTGTTTTGGAGATTAGATAGGGCAATATCCCACAATATAGGGCCTTTTGCAATTGGAAAAAATGGAGTTTTACAAGAATTGCCACAAACTACATACTACGTAATTGTCAGGAGGTTGGAACTATATATTGAGAAAGTATAACTCAATATAGGTATCTAAAAATTTGATTATGATCATTAGTGTGAAAATTTATTAGTCTTGACAAAAAATTGCTTATAGAAAATTTAAGAGACACTTGTATTCATTGGTGCCTAGTATAACTAGTGTAGACATTGAAAGAAGAATTAACATAGACTTTGCTGATTGGTTTAGGGATTACACAAGTGTCATTAGTTGAAATTAGGAGAGATTTTGTATATCGTGAACACCAGAATGGCTAAGGGAGCATCAATCAGAGAGCATATGTTCAAGATGATTGCTACGTTCGAAGAAGTCAAGGTATTTGGTAAGATTATTGATCCCGAGATTCAAATAAATATAGTTCTTGAAATTTTGTTGGAATCCTTTACTCGATTAGAATTGAATTACAATATAAAGAAGATGAATATAACTCTTTCAGAGTCAATGAATGAGCTCCAGGCGGCAAAGAAGATCTGAAGTCCAAGTATATAGCTCTGTTGTCAAAGGCCTTATCTTTTAGAACTAAACCTAAAGCTAAGAAGTTTAAGAAGAAGAGAGGCAATGTGGTTGGATTTACTGGCACTAAGCTAATGCTAAGCCCAATAGTAAGAAGAGATATTGGAAAAAGGAATGCCAAAATTTCTTAGCCAAGAACACTAGTAGAATTCTTTTCCTCGAGTCTATTTTAATGGTTAGATCTTCATCCACTTGGATTGTTGATTCTAGGGTCATTGATCATATCTATAACTCCTTGTAGGGGTTAAGAAAGATAAGGAGACTCGGTAAATGAAAGCACACACTAGGATTCTTATATTGTTAATGGATCTAAGATTTGGGTAGAAGGAATGGGAGAAATGACTTTGTGTTTTGATTTAGATAGGATTCTTATGTTGAAGAATGTTTTATTTGTTCCAGTTTTTAAATAGAATTTCATTTTAGTAGCTAAATTGATGGGTCATAGCTATTTTGCTTGTTTCCATTTTTAGGTTACAATTAGTAGTAGTGAAAACTGTTAGTGTTGTGCCCTAAAGGCAATAACTTATTCTTTATATAAGATATATTTGTTTTATAATACAAGGCATTATTTATCTTTCGGTTTGTTTTCATTACTTCCATATAAAATAATTGTTAGAAAAAGTCTCTATTACAACATTGTGTTACAGAAATCATGATATGAGATTCCTATTACACTGTATAGTGTTAGTACTTAAATAATTCTAGTTGTAGTATTAATGAGATAGGACATTATTAATGCGTTAAAACTAGCACGTGTTAGACTTCCTGATCTGATCAGGCGGTGGTCCTTACATTCGTGAATATTGTGATACTCAAAGTTAACACGTAGATGCTTGTTCATAGAACAAGTACATTAGATGACCTAGCTAAGAGATAATCACATGGATAACTATTCAGTGCCAGTGATAAAATCTCACTATAACAAACGTGCAAGTATCCTTAGACTTAAGATCTCCAAGGTACTTTGTTTGCTGAGTATTGTACTTCGATTCCAATTTTTGGAGCCAGATCGAGGGCCGCCTATAGAATGGATATTGGGTATACTGTGAGGTAAATGAAAGTAGTTGAGAGAATCAATAAATGATTCACTACTCCTAATAGTAGGGACGAATATCTCATAGCCACTTGTTGGAATTACTACTCGTGAAATCCTTGGTCAATGTGATTATATATTAGAAATATTTTCAATTGATACACATGTAGAAAAGTGAATTCCTGGTACAAGTACTATTATATTCGGACCAAAATTAATTTATATTTTGGAGGGAGTTGGCACTAATTTTGTACTCTAAACTTGATAAGATATTATATGGTGAAAGGAATTTATTGCACTATAATTTGTTATTGAAGGGTTCATATCAAGCCACTTGACTTCCTGGACTCTTAGGTGGTCATTATGTGTTGCTAAATACTACTCATGATTAGCTGAATATGGGTTTATTAATTAATGAATTAATAAACCACTCCTACTTAGAATTAATAGGTTAATTCTAAATTATTAAGGATCATTAATCCCAAATACATTTAGATTAATTCATATTCGCTACCAATAGACCGAGAAACCTAATAGGTCACATACAATAGATGATTAAGTACTCAAGATTGTTAGGAGTATGCCCTCTTAGACTAGGTTTCTGATGTAAATATCGACTATTTTAATAAAAGAATTTATTTTCAGAAATCGTTTGTAAATTTATTTTCTTTATTTGTGCACATTTTCGTTTGGAAAAGACCCATTGTGTTTAAATAAGTGATCAATGTGAATGGAGGTCTTTCACAGTGAGGTATGGATCATGGGTTATTTAAACACATAAACATTTGTTCTTAATTGATTGATGAAAATGAGAATCTCATCATATTTAGGTTATTATGTTATGAATTTCAAATGGGGAACGGCTTACCTTTAGCCAGTGAGTAGGCCACTCACTTCATGACATAAGCGTATTTCAAATACGTAAAATAGGACCAGTAGTAGCGGTTTATAAAAGTACTATATGGTAGAAACCTAGACTACTACCGCTACAGCGTGGACTAGTACTCTATGACTTGAGTATAAGTTGGTGGTCTGGCGAAGCTGGAAGCATATACTATAGTTGAGGTTCTATCGTAGGGCCAATATACTTACATGTTGGGTATGTGTGACTAGTTAGTTAAGATAGACTTGTACAAGATAGTTTCTACACTATATCGCCCCTTGTGGTTGTCTGAATAATCTAAATATCCAGGGCCTTGGGACACATGACTTGAATGTTTGCTTTAGAGTAGCTCCCTTAGAAAGCGGAAACACTCCAGGAAGTCATGGATCATTGGACTAGAAGCTTAAGGATGGTAGATGTCATTTAGAGAGGCGTTAGTACACTTTTTCCTCTCTAAATGTACGGCGATGTGTAGAGGGGTATTTTAGTCATTTTACCTGTAGGTCGAAGACTTTGCTAATGCAGCATTGTCCTTGGGTCAAGATTTCCTTATGATGATATTAGGAAATATTTAAAATGCAAAATACATCTATTTATATAGTAGAGGTATTTTGGTCATTTTAGTAGCCAAGACGATGTGTCTTTTTGGTTCTCGGAATAGCTCATAAGTCCTAATTAATTTTTGGGTTGAGAAATTGATCTCAGTTGAAAGGGTATTATTTTATTCGGGAAGTCTAATTTATTATTGGACTGAAATAAAATAAATGGAGAGAAATTTATTATCTGGTTTAATTGGTTAATTAATTATTTAGGACCTAGGTCCAGTTTGAATAATTAAAAAATTAACCGGGACTTAAACGAGAGGAAAATAATTAATACTTAATTATTTATTGAGTTATTTATTTAATCCCAAGAAATAAATAATTAATAATTATTTTTAGCTCATTTGGGTTCATTAATTATTTATTGGGTTATTTAATTAATCCTAAGGAAAATAATTAATGTTTATTATTTTGGGCTTTTCGAGTCCAAGAAAAATAATGAATATTATTTTGGCCCAATAGCCTGGACCATAAGATTTTTCCGGACACAGTTCAAAAGAGTTTAGGGTGAAGCCAAAATTTATTTTGTTAATAATATTCGGATATTAAATTCCGGGAATATTATTTTTATCAAAATAATTATTTTTGATTTCATGACTCTTGGCTTTCTGTGTGGAAAAATAAAATAAAAGAAAAGAGAAAAAATTTTCTCCCGAGTCTCTTGGCTCTCTCCCTCTCGTGTGTGTCTCTTGGTTTTCTGGCATTTTGGTTTTCTTCGCTGACTTTTGGTTTTTGTCAACATAAAATGCCAACCGAGAGATTAACAGAGATTGAGGCTTTCTTCATTCCTTTTCTGTGATCACCAACTCAAATTAGGGAGGGTGATATTCTGTGAATTGAAAAGCTTAGCATTATTGATTGCATCGGAGGAGAAGAAAGAGCCGGACAATTTTGACACCAGAAGCTTCATTGGATGGAGGAGAAGGAAGCTGTGTTTTTAGCTTCAAACCATTCTTCTTCAATCTTCAAGGTTTAAGGCTCCAAGAGGTATGTTTTTCATGCCTCCATGCTGCTACCATGCTTTATTTCTTGTTTTTGTCTCCATTTCTGTCCACCGTGATGCATGCTCTATTTACTGTCAATCCTTCAAATATGTCATTCGATAACATTATGGAGTCAATGTTGAGAAATAGAAGTTATTGTGGTCAAATTATAATTAGCTATAAATTCTGGGCCAAATTGTGATTGCTGAAACTTATGATTTTCAATTGCAAATTGTGAATTTTAATTTGATTAGAATTCACAGAAACACGATTTTTTGGGAAAAATCCAGAGATAATGCTGTGGTTATTTGATCACTTGAATATCACAGAGAGTTGTTCTCTCAGCGCATTCAGAACACACATAGCTTCTTCTTCTTCTTCTTCTTCTTCTTCTTCTTCTTCTTCTTCTTCTTCTCTCTCTCTCTCTCTCTCTCTCTCTCTCTCTCTCTCTCTCTCTCTCTCTCTCTCTCTCTCTCTCTCTCTCTTCTTCCCAAAGAATACAAAAACCCTAGCCGCCTTCACATTCTCTGCTAGCATAGAAAACACTTGATTTGTTGAGTCTTCCTCTGTGTGGACACTACTAGAAAGAGTTCTTACACTTAGACTCCAATGGTGAAGACATCATTTGTGCTGGATCGCACCTTCAGTAGTTGAGGTTTTGCACAACAAAGATACAAGCATTTTTCTGTGGTTTTTTTTTTATCTGTATCAACACATACATGCGGTCCTCTTGTCTAGAATCTTTTATTTCTACTGCGTAATGCATATTTGATGCATGTAAGGATTTTAACAAAAACATTTTTTTTCTGGGAGCTTATATAGTAACTTGTTTCATTTGAATCTTATCAGCCATCAAATTAATAACATAGAAATTGAACTAACTAACAAGAAGAGAAAGATCATTACAAATGATTCATTTTTATGGCTCCATAGATTGGGCCAGAACAATCCTAATCAGATTTAGAGGTTGTCCATGATGTGCCATTGGGCTTATTGAGATTAGAAATATGGCCTCAATATGAACCATGCCTAAAAAGAAAGATGAGCAAAACGTTATTCAACTAAAAAGTAGTTGAATAATATTAGGTAATTGGATAACCTAATCGTTAGATTATGTGGCAAAAAATATCCAATTCCCTTCAAAATTTTCATAATATATTTTTTAACAATTTTAACAAATCTAACAGTTGAATTGTTAATTTAATATGCTTATGTTTCTAAATGTGTTAGGTTTTGGCCTGTTATATAGAGATTATGCTAGATTATGTGGTAAAAAAATATCCGATTACCTTCAAATTTTATCATGATACTTTTTCTAGCAATTTTAACAAATCTAACAATTAGATAATTGATTTGATATACTTATGTTTCTGAATGTGTTAAGTTTTGGGTTATTATATAGAGATTACGCTAGATTATATGGCAAAACATATTCGATTACCTTTAAATTTTTGTCATGATACTTTTGTTTAGAATCATTAATTTGATATGCTTATATTTCTAAATGCATTAGGTTTTGAGGTTGTAATATAGAGATTATACTAGATTATGTGGCAAAATACGTCCAATTACCTTCAAATTTTTATTATGATACTTTTTTTTAATAATTTTAAAAAATATAACAGTTGGATTGTTAATATAATATACTTATGTTTCTAAATGTATTAGGTTTTGGTTAGTTATGTAGAGATTATGCTAGATTATGTGGCAAAACATATTTGCTTACCTTCAAATTTTGTCATGATAGTTATTTTTTAGCGAATTTAACAAATCGAACAGTTGGATCATTAATTTGATATGCTTATATTTCTAAATGCAGTAGGTTTTGGGCTATCATATAGAGGTTATGCTATAATATATGGTAAAACATATCCGATTACTTTCAAATTTTGTCACGATACTTTTTTAGTAATTTTAACAAATTTAACGAATGGATCGTTAGTTTAATATAATTACATTTAAAAATGTATTGTATATATATACATACACATATATACACATATACATATACATATATATATGTGTGTATGTGTGTATGATTATTATATTTTGATATTACACAAATGTTTTAAAACAGTTACAAAATGAATGTTGAGAATAGTTTAACTAAAAAAAAAACTTAGCTTTGCCTTGCGGCTAAGGTGCTTCAAGTATGAATGAGAGGTCTTGGGTTTGAATCACAGTCGTGTTAATAAAATCTTCAATTAAAGAATTTATCACCAAAAAATTTTTATGACCATTAGTAACTAAATATGATAAAAAAAAAAATTTCCCTTGACCTTTTGCAAGGAAATATTCCTCGCTAATGACATAGAATTTTGTTTCCCTTAACCTTTAGCAAGGAAAAATATCTCCTGCTAATGACAAAGAAGTTTGTCACCATTAACCCTTTTTGGAGACAAAAAAAAAATTTTAATTGCGAGAAAAGTATTTTTCGCCAAAAAGTTCAATTAGGAGGGAAAGTTTTGAGGGAATGAATATCCCCCCCCTTTATCCCTTAGCCAAAGTTCTGTTCGTTCCCCTTTCCTTTAGCACATCTGGAGCTAAGTGAACCGAGCAAACGTCGCTTTGGATGTTCACCCTCTGTCTCTCTCTTCTTCTTTTTTCTGGCTTCTGTTATCCCTTTTTCTATTTACAACTCGGTTGTTTCACTACCTACAATGACACCATATTGCCATAAAGCCTTTCTTTTCTGTCTCTTCAGTTCGCTACAGAGAAATCTCCCCCTTTAACCCTTTCCAAATGCAACGCACCAACTTCGATGATGATCAAGTAATAGGAGTAACCCTTCAACAGTGAATACAAGTCAGCACCAAGTAAAAGCTTGCAACTTTTGCATTTTTTGTTCGGTGAGTGTGATGTGTTCTCTTTCTCTCACTTATCATTCTGTTTCCTAATGGGTTTATTAATACTCTTTTAGCATTTATCCCTAAGAAGTTGTATCCTAAAACCTATGCGGATTTTCATCCCATGAAATTGTTGGTTCTCTATTCTAGTTAATGGAGAAAGTTGTGCTTTTTTTCCCAAGTCTATGTAGGAGTTGAGGCAAGGAGATCCCTTACCAAGCTTGTTGAGCATGTTTTGATTCTATATAGTGTTCCTTCAACATTTTTTCCCCTTTTTGTGTCTCATCTTATAACATTTCTCATTTATATACTTTGATAGTGTTAGTGTTGTGCCCTAGAGGCAATTACTTGTACCATGTATATTGTATAATAATTAACAAAAGATGCATTTTTTATCTTTCAGATTGATTGTTATATCTTAATATATGCATAAACTGTTTGATAATGTTCCTAGTACAATACAGTATTAAGGAAATCGTGATAGAGATCATGATGTGAGATTCCTACTACACTATGTAGTGTTTATGCTTGAATAATCCCTAGTCCTAGTATCAATGAGATGGGACATTATTAATACGCCAAGACGAGCACATGTTATATTCCTTGATTAGATCAAGCGGTGGTTCTCATAACCAAAAGTATTGTAATACTTAGGATTAATATATGGATGCTTGTTATATGAACAAGTTCATTGGATGACCTAGTTATGAGATAATCACTTAGATAGTTATTGAGTGTCAGTGATAGAATTTCATTATAGCAAGTGTGCAAGTATCCTTAGAATTGAGATTTCTAAGGTATTTTATTTATCCAGTGTTGTTCTTTGATTTTAATTTTTGGAGTCTTACAAAGAATACCTATGGGATGGACATTGGGTACAATGTAAAGTAAACGAAAGTAATTAAGAGGGTCAATAAAGGATTCACCACTCCTAATAGTAGGAGAGTATATCTCAAGGCCACTTGTAGAAATCAGTACTCATGAAGTCCTTGGCCAAGACGACTATGTGTTAGAAATAGTTCTAAATTGATACACATATCGGGTAATGGATTTCTTGAACAAGTACTAAAATATTTGGACTAAAATTAATAATATTCTGGAGGAGTTTACACTAATTCCATACTCTAGACCGAATGAGATGTAGTATGGTGAAAGGAGTTTATTACACTAGTTATTTGCTATTGAAAGGTTCATGTCAAGCCACTTGACTTTTTGGTTTTTTGGGTGATGAAGAGTCATTGGTAGATATCGTTCTTAATCTGCTAAATATGAATTTATTTATTAGATAATTAATAAATTAATATTATATTTTATTTAGGATTATTAATTCAAAATTATTAGAATTATTTTATATTATGCTGCCAATAAGACCAGAAAACCTAATGGATCACACATAAGAAAGGTTTCAATGTTCAATATATATTATTTAATAATATTGTGAGGTTAATTAAGAGAAGAAAATACATTTATAGATGAATTATAAATTTGTTATAATTCATAGGACTTAGTTGCAATTATATAAATTTCAAGGGTCCAATTGTCGACATTGGATCTTGGAGGACTTAATTGCAATTAACACAAATCTTAAAAACTATAAATATAGGAATTGTTCCCTTTTGCAGAGAGGATTCTAAGAAATCTTTCTTCTTCATCTCTATTCTGCTCCAATTAAAACCTAGTCACTTCTCTTCTACTAGCATAGTTTTGCGTGGGTTTTGTGAGTAATTCAACCTTGTGTGGATTACTACTAAAGACAATTATACTCTTGGGTTGTAGTGGTGCGATTGGACAATCAAAACAGAGGGAATTGGCTCCTGGGTTGCTAATCAAATTTCTATCTGCAAGAAAATTTTTATTTTTCTGCAACAGAAGGTAATCTCCGTTTCCTTCCTCTATTCCCATTTTAATTGCAAACACGTAATCCTTGGGCATGGATTTCATGGTTATTTCCATTGTGTTCTTATTTGATAAGCATGATGAAATCCAACAGATAGGCAACTACTTTTTATTAAGTGAGTATATGTATACGGGCGTAGAACAAGAAATGATCAATGTAGTTAGAAGAATATTTTGGAGCAATAAAAATTTTAATGGACATCAAAGGAATTATCTATCGCAAATTAAGAAAAACTGAGAAGGATTATGGAAATCCTAAGAGACACTTAAATGCTCAGCCTAATGTGTAGGTTGTATTGGTAAAATAAAATTTTTTACTAACCTGAATAAATAGTAAAGTTAACTATAGTTACTTTTGTGATACATGATTAAGATAGAAATAGTTAATGGGATTGAAAAGGAAGTTTCATGAACTAAGTTGGGAGAAAAGTTAAGAAAGCCATTTATAGGCCCATTCGCGCGCACAAAAAATTAAAGGAAGAAAGAGGTCGGGCTTGAAATAGTTAAAGCCCAATAAACTAAAAGAAAATTAAAAAAAAAAAAAAAGGATTCTTGATTAAAAGCCCATGAAGCCTATTTCTATTGTAAAAGTTCTCTAAGTTTCCAAAAAGTTCTCCAAGTTTCTAATAAGTTCTCCTAGCTTCCATTTGACCATATGATGAATTAAAGGATAAAAAGAAGAGAGAGGTGGCAGTGGACATCAAAACAGATAGAAAAAGAAAGAAAACAAGAGAGAGAGAGAGAGAGAGAGAGAGAGAGAGAGAGAGAGAGAACTATGAGGAGAGAAAGGAAGAAGGAAGGAAAAAGCTTGGTATTTTCAAGCCTAGAAGTCATCAATCACAAGGTAAAATCCTTTCCTTTAAAAATTAAAAGTATTCCATAGTTTGGGAGGAGTATTTTGATGTAACCTTTCATGGTAAAATAGCATGAAATATAGAATATGCTTTGTAAGGAAATGTTGTTGTGATTTTACTTTTTATGAAGCCAAGTGGCGGTTGATTGTGGGAATTGTTTGCTGTGATTTTTATGGTCTTTAGATGTGCTTTGGAAGGGTTGTGAAGGGTTGAAGATGGCTGCACTTGTGGGAGAAAATAAATGAAGAAAGAAATCAAGAAAAGAAATTGTAATTGTTGAGAAATAGAAAACTAACATATAGTCTTCATGACTGTTATTTTCATTACATGATAAGTATTATGACTTTGCTTTCTTCTTGGCTGAAAGTAAGGAGTATATGTGATTCTAAGATTACGAGTAAAAGGAATTAAGTGGTCATTAAGTGTTAAAATGAGAATAGGATAAATAAAAAATGTATTTACTAGAAAAAAGGAATGATTTCATGGAAAAAACTGCAAGGTTTAGCTTGCACCAGTTTTGTACTGGTTACTTTTGGCTTTATGGAGTTTATGAATTTGTAGCTAAAGGTTTTAGAAGTATTTTGGTATAAATTTGAGGTCATTTGGACTTGTAAATCAAAAGTTATGACAAAAATAAAAAGGCATGTCATGACGTGGAAATTCAGGAATTTTTATTAAGGAAATAAGGTAATGTATTGTTTCCATTAGACTTACTGTATGAATGAGAAGTTTAAGGAGTAATGTAAATGACTTGCAAACATATTGGATGAAGGGATAAAGAAATGGACATATGGAGAAGATAATGTTTCCTTGATTAATTCAAGTGATGCATTTCCATTTCCAATGAGAAATGAGAATTTTGGAAATTAGTAATTTCCTTGTTAGCACATTTTGTTAGCAATATATTAGTTTAGTACCTTAGATTGTAAGATAAGTATGAAATGATCTTTGATGTAAGTCTGTCTCCTACAAAAGACTTTGTGAAATTTTAAGGATGACATATAGTGAAGTGGCAGCGCTACATAAGGTGAGTCCTCTTAGATGTCTAAAAATGGCACTGCTAGTGGATTTTTCATTATACTAGGCTATACTTTATAAATCCTTTTGGTTTCTCTGAACAAAAGCATGGTTTTTTTTTTGTGTAAAAATGATGTGGTTCCATGCTAGGTTTTAAATGAGAAATGTGAATCTCCATGCTTATGACTATTCATTATTGGTGACTATTTTTCCTGAAGCATGAAGATATAAGTAATAAACATTTAGGTTTTCCTGAGCAAAGTTTGGTTCTTCTAACCCGAAAATTATTGAATACCTTGGAAAGTAGTATTTTCTACAAGGACTTTGTGAGTCACTTGTATTATAAATATTTTCTAAGTGCAAGCAGTGCTTATTTGAAAAGCTTCCTTCTCATATATTGTATGGCAAAATAGCGTTTTACTATGCACAAATACTCACCATTCCATGTTTAAAGGATAAAACATATGAATTTATGACTTCTTTGCTTTTAATGGAATGACGAATGACTTCTAAAGTTTTATGGCACTATGGAATATAAAATCCTTCAATTTATTTCTTTTTCTGGATTTAGAATTCTAGATTTTACTGAATAAAATTTCTTTTGGACGTGGGTTTGCATAATTTACGTAAATCCCCTCAAGGAACATGTTATAGTGCAAAGAGGACATTTTTATCCTTCTATGCTAAGATTTTGGAGAATGATTCCTTGGCATGAAATCAACATTTGAAAAACATTCTTATAGCAATGCATGAACGCATTTTCCCTCAATTACATTCTGAAGCATGTTATATGATGAATGAAAGGCTTATGTCCCTTTATATTTTATGGGCTTTGGGATTGGTTACTCGGGAAACAGTTAACTTTTGAAAAATAATATTTCTCAAAAAATATTTTCTTGATATTGCTTTGCGAAGTTACAATATTAGACTGGTCTTGTGAACCAGTGAAGATGTTAAGTACTCAACAAGGGCTTTAACCATTTGGACAAGCTTATGGTAGAGATAGATGACCCTAAGTAACCAGGCTAGTTCCGCAGTTTATTTGACTCCAAATGGAGTGATAGGATATTAGAATTAGCCAGATCCCTGACTAGCATTGTTCCAATACGTAAGTAACTGATTTGATTGCGCAAGCCATTCAGATGTTTTTATGCGCTAATTAGTTGATCCTAGGTGGGACACCTAATTTGTGATCAACCCTTGCCAACCTCGTTATGAAAGGAGTAATGGGGAACGAGAGTGAGGACCTATACTACTACAAGTAAAAAAGCTCTTTCCTTCCACTTTTCTCAAATTAGCTTCAGCGATTTCAAGATTTTGTTGGGCTCCTTGTGGATCAATGTCATGTTTTGAGCCAGATTATAACGACAATTCTATCACTCTGACATGATATAATTGGGTACTAAGGGTGTAAATCCTAGTACAAACAGACAGTAACAGCTCAAGGTGAAGCCTTGTGAGCTTTGCACACATGTTACTTTTCTATTGAGAAAAGTACCTGCTTTTTTTGAAAATAGGGCATCAGTGTTTAATAAACCATGTTTTCTAAACGTAAATGATTTTTTTTTTTTGAACAACCGTTGACAAGTTTTCCTCTACTTGACTTAAAAAGATTGTTTTCAATGGGAAAATGTGATATTCTTCTCACTTGTTTTCAATGGAAAAACGTAGCACACACGGGACTCACTGAGTGTGTATCACTCACACATGTATCTTGTTTTGTTTTCTTAGGAGCAGATCCAAGAAGCAGTTTTCTTGAAGACAGTTGTACGCTTTGGGTCTGCACACCCTACAATTCTATGTAAATTACTCTTACAACTAGTAGGCAGTATATGTTGAAGTACGTCAAGTAGTACTATCTTTTGGATGTATGCTATGACTTATGTTTTTTATCAGCTTTAACGTAATTATCTTGTTTTCCTTTTGGCTTTGAAAGTATAAAAACCCCTTGTCTAGGTGACTTCACGAGTGACACCTACACTTGTTACACGCTTTTGATATAATGTATTTATTTATACATGTGAGGTGTTACACATCCCAGTTTTATATATGATACCATAATCTCCCATGTCTAGTGCTAATTCCATTTTAGTGTGGAGCTATCGATGACTGCCATAGTTCAAACCCATTTATTATCATATTAAGCCACACAATAAGCATCAATGGTTTCTTTGTCATTTTTTGTCTTTATTGTCACCGAAGAATTTTACCCCTTCCTCTTTCCTCCACAATTAATACTAATTTCTTCTCAAATGGTTAAGCAACTACAAGAAGTAAATCCTCATTCCTAACTTATAGCACTAAACTTTCTTGTTTTGTTGTCTATATGCTTACAATTTTGCTCTTCACTTTTGTCCTCAATTGTAATGCTTTAGTTTTCTTTCTATTATTGTGATGCTCCAATCCCACATAAGATTGGGATGAGAAGTATGAATAGTATATAAGAATGGGCCTAAGTACCCATTATCAGCTTGAGATATCCATTTTGGCCCAATAAAGATGGCGGCCAAATAGTTAACCGTGGGTGCTGCCAGGCCCATAGTCAAGCTCCGGGTCCACGGGCACGGGGCGTGACATTTGTTATTAGAGAAGGTAACCAGCCCCGGTATAGGAACCAAGTGCTACACCGTGCGCAGTGGGAGCCACCTTTAGAATCCCATGCCGCCTGGTTGGTCCTGGGTTTGGCCCCTAAAGTATGGACTCAGCGAGAACGCTTGGGCCTAAAAGGAGGGGTGAATGTGATGCTCCAATCCCACATGTTGGTGTTCTAACAACTTTTGTGCTTTTCCCTTTCATACATTCATGAACACAAAGTGTCTATTGGTTTTCTGTTCACTTGCTATTTTTAGAGATAGTCCTAAAGTCTCACATAGGTTCATAATACTTACCCGGTTTAAGGAATCATAGGAATGCATGTGATAGTATAGAATAAGATTCATTCTAGAAGTATTGAAGTTTATCTTTTTGTTAACACAAATGAAAGGACTCCAATCTCGTGATAATGCTATTTTTCATTATTAATGATCTTACAGGGGTTTTTTTCCTCATAGCTTCATGTAATTACCCTCTTCGTTTTTATTTGTTTCCATTAAATTTCTTTCTGAGTCTAATGGCCTGAAAAGGAATGCCAGCTAATTGAGTACCAAGGATTATGCTTGGTAGGAAACAAGCTGGAAAGTTAAAAAGTGAAACGCCCTTAGGGCCTTAGTATAGGAATAAGTTAGAGAACAAGCTTGTGAGTTTAATTTGCAAGTGAACACATCAATATGAATTTACATATCAACTAATGAAGAATTCATTAATATAACGCGTCTATCATCATGGCATAAAATTACTATACATGGTCTCTAAATATCACACATCTTTTTCATTCTTTGGTTCATCAAGGATATTAGAAATAATTCCTGTCCATAGCCAACAATATACCTTATTCTTCTCTTATGTGGTGTAGTTGTTGGCTTACACACTTGCTGAGGTTCTGGCTCAACCTCATTTACAAATTTATTCTTCAGATATTTTGCTAAAATAAGCTAGTATGCCCTCTATTTTGCACTTCTATTAGATCGAAGAAAACTTTACCAACTCCAGTTTCGTATTGTAGAAGGTCTTTGTCAAATGACTTCTCTTTGTATTCATGAATTTCAAACTCACTTTATCTGACTCTTTATCAAAGTGGCTGGTCCATAAATACAAAGAGAAGACATTTGATGAAGACCTTCTATAATATGATATTGGAATTGATAAAAGTTCTTCTGATCCAATAGAAGTGCAAAACAGAGGGCAAACCAGCTTGCGTAAGCAAAATATTTAGACACTGAATTGGCAAATGAGGCTGAACTATGACCCTACATTACTAAATAAATGTTGATTACCAACTAAAAAATTCTGCTGGTAATTGTCCAATTTCTATTAGCAATATTAGATTAGCAACAAATTTCCAACAGAATTTGTGCTATTGGTTAAACGCTTGTTGAAAATTGTTACTAGCAAGATTTTTCAAGTCAGTTGGTAATTACCAATAGATTTCACAATTAGTAATATTAAATTTCGATTAGTAATTATTTTTTGGAATTAAGTATTTTCTGTTGGTAATTTTGTAAAGTTGCCAACTAACAAATCTACTAGTTGGTAATGTAGTTGTTAACTTTTCAATTAATTCTTTTGTTGGTAATTTAGTCGGCCTTTTTTCCAATTAATTATTTAGTTGGTAATTTGTTGGTAATTTTCCAAAAGTTCCTCAGTGGGCATATTTTTTTTATTGGTAAATATTATACATTACCAACAGATGACTCAATTGGTACTTAATTAGTAGATATATAAGAATATCATGCTAGTTAATAGCTAATCAACTAAAATTCAATTAGTAATATCGTAGTACAAAAATGCTATATTAATTTTTACTAAGTACCAACTGATTTTATGTTGGTAAGTACGAACAAATTTATGCTGACAACTAAAATTACCAGCAGAGTTTTATTGGTAACTAAAATTATATTATTACTATATAATCCATAATTCACATATTTAATAAAGCAATCATGTATAATATTAAAAATACATTCGTATCAAAAGTCATACATCCATATCAAAAAGTACATCTATATCCATAATTTATATATTTGAAACACTACCTAAACAAACCACTATGCATCTCATCCTAGAATAGTTTTTCTGCCAATTGAGAATTTGGTATAGTTAAGTTAACTCAATTATAAAGAAATAACACATATGCAAAGTAAAGCTATAGTTCTATCCAATGATCATTGTTAACTGGTTCAGGATGCTCCTCCTCATGTGTTTGTTTTGCAGTTAGCTCTTTTTCATTTTGCAATTCCTCTGATAATACCATAGTGTAAATGAAAACTAATACTAGTAGCAAAACTTATGCATGCTAGCAAAGCATCCCCAACAAAAACTTAAGCTATATTTTATTTCTAAACACTCATGCTAGAATAAATAGAGAGCAACACAAATTTTTATTTAATCAAACAAAACATAATTCAGAGAAAAATTTAGAGTAGAACTAGTTTCTGGCAAATATTCACATTAATATAAGTATAGGAAATTGAAGCTTAAGCCTATGAGTTCTAAAAGGACAACAACTAACAATCATACCTAAATAATAAGTTGTGCAGTTAAATAAAAACCATAAACGCAAAAGTTGTAGCATATCCAAATATCAATATAAACTACATAATGATATTAACTTCTTTTTATCCAATACCCATTAACTAATAGAGAAATATATGATAATTACTGAACCCTGATATTCATTGTTAAGCTAGTACACAACATTGAAGAAAAGAAAGTAAAGTAGAAAAAACTTTGCATACTATCTCAAAGAGAATGCACTCATACAATGAAATAGGAACAAAGTTATTAGATCCATAAATGAAGATTTTCCCTCCCTAGCAAAAACAAATCATCACCTAACAGGTATGAAAAGGAATACTTTTAGCCAAGCTTGCAACTTATGACTTCACAGAAATTCTTGTTGCAGTAATCTAGACAAGAAAAAAATCATGAAATTTGAACACATCCATAGAAGGATAAAAGAGAATCACTGACCTATATACTTGCTTGCATAGAATAGACTAACATTATTTAAACGTACAAAAAAATCTTTGAATCAAATGAGATAAAATAGTAGTTTTATAACAATAAGTTTACATAATATTTTCAAAAAAGGGTCATGAATCATACTCTTCAATACGGAAGCTATTCCTACATTTCTTAGTCTCAAAACCTGACTAAACCCACTAGGACAACTTGGTAATGAGAGATTTACTAAAGCCCAGGCAGCAGTTGTACGTAATTGGCTATCACTACTCTACAAAAACTTGAACTAATTGACTGGGGACTTCCAAGTAGTGCACAAAAAAGTTCAGTCATAACTACTTCCTTGTCGAGCTCATTTCCAGATGCCACATTGGTAAGTACATACATTCCTGATACAAGAATGAAGTCCATCATTTATTAGACTTCAAAATGGTAAAATGAAAAGAAATTTGATATCTTTATAAGATACTAGAGAATGAACTGGCTAATAAATCTATGGGGTGCCTAATTATCTTCTAAATGCTTCGTTGGCCTAAAACAAAATAAATAGTAAATTCTACTCCCAAGAGAATTCAAGTAAAATTTTCAGTATTTCAATGAGAGATACTCAGAAAAATCCAAGTTGGTACACACACACACACACACACACACACACACACATATCCATTTTAATGCAATAAGAACCTGTAACGTTAGAGCAGCTTTTGTTACTGTATATGCACACACACACACACACACACACACACACACACATGTGTGCGTATATATAGACATAGACATCCACACACTCACACACACACACATGTATATATCTCCATTTTAATGCAATAAGAACCTATAAGGTTGAATTAACTTTTGTTACTGTATATGCATTCAGAATAGGAATGCTACAATATGACATTTCTAGTGAGAAGAACTTTGAAAAGCCTTTGACTCATACTTTTAGCTAGAAATAAAGAAAGAAAACATATAGCCTATCCTATCACAATACAAACTAGCAAATGAAATACAAATCACAATATAAACAAGAAAATAAAATAAACTGAAGCTTTTTATTATTGTGAGATGACTACCTAACTGATGGGATTTGTACCACCCTAGTAACATATAAAGGCTGTATAAAAGCATAAGTAGTTTTGGCCCATTTGTTTCAACATAAAAAGAATATCAACAACATAGTATTTCCCTGAATTAGAAGTTATAACTCTCATTCAAAATGGATAGATTTCATGGCCAGTTGCTTTCTACTACTATGCAAGACATGAAACTTGCATATTGATGGCTTTTTTCCAACATGGATTTCTTAAAAATCAGTCAGCAATCATGTAACATCTTAAAAGCTTGTAAATCCATTGTGAAAAATACTCTATTCCATGATTACAACAGTCAAGCTGATCTAGTACTTCAAATGTCAAATCCAGGCACCTTTCTCTTTTTCATTTTCCTCTAGGAGTTAGTATTTCAAGAAACATTGCCAAAGATTAATAATCATGTTTTCACAGAATGACATTTTTACCTGAAGTAGAACTTTAGTTTTTAAAGAACTCTATAGTTGTCTTATAATATCATGCAATAGAATACCATCATCAGCAAAGATATATTCAATGCACTCCATAGAGCCGTTGATAAGATTACGAAGAAATGCCAAAGCTTGCTACTAGACTGAAGCCTCAGGTTTGCATTTTTTTTTTTTTAATTTGAATGCTCTTGGAAAATTTTCTTTGCTCCTCTTTCTCTACTTTCTTATCCTATTTCATTATTTTTAAGGTTAGTTTTGAAATTTTTTTTCACTATTTCATCCAAATTCTACATCATATGACAAAAAGGAAAACTCAATGTCAGTCACCACAGTTACAAAATTCTTATGAGCACACAAATTTGGAAGCAGTACTATATGATTCAAGCTGACAAATAGCAGCTTCAAAATACTAAATATCCAAGGGTTTTCATTTGAAAACCATGACAAAGAGGTCCATCCATGGATATTCAGGGGGTTTATCATAGATAGGAGAAATGGAAAGATGACATGCACTAATCAAAAGACAACAAGAAAACAGAAACATTACAAAATGTTAAATTAATTAAGTATAAGCTAGTTAGGGCAACTAGTGGAGTTTTTTTTTTTTTTTTTTTTGAAGAACTATTGAAGACTTACAAAATGCACTCATATACCAAGTATGTAATTCAAAATTATTGCAACTGATTAGGAAATGTAATGATGATTAGCACCATAGACATATGGATGCATCCCAATAATATCGACAGACCTATCATTTAGAATGTATCATTGTCATAGACATATGCTTCATATATGTAACAAAAAAATTAAACACCAAAAACACTAACTTTGAGACTACACGCCTTGACATAAATCGTGTATCTTAATCTCTAAGACATATTGCCAAATTAACATTTATCCCATCATCACAACAATATAGCAACATCAATGGTAACTAATAAAAAAACAATTCTTCTCACTTTGGCTATTTATGAATAGCATTAACTACTCAATAGGATAGGTAAAAAAAAAAAAAATATCATCTACTTATTCATCAGTAAGAGAAGCATATTCCATAATAACCCATACATTTACATGTTTCCACACTTTTCTGAATATCATCTAGCACAAAATAATTATAACATGATCAAGTAGAAATTTTAGGGTAGCATACTTGTTGGCAGATCATTTTTTGAAAATATCTAACAAGATTGCAATAGCATAGTTACTAAAGCAATAACCACAGGCTCTTAAATTATAAATTTCCAGCAAAATAAAACAAGAAAATGCTTGAAAGTAGAAGTACCTGCCCATTATACCACCCTATCTCTTCATTTGCCACAAAAGAATCAGTATTAGCCACTAAATTGAAACTAAAGAAAAAAGTAAACAAACATAAACAACCAAAGATTGAAACTTTAGAAAATAAAATGAAGTATGATTACATTCAACAATAGCACTGAGCAATCTATTGCCAACATAAGCCCAACCGAGATACATCCTCACAACTGCAAGAGTCACTACAAGAAACCTACCTGAAACAACAACCAAGACCCTTAAGAGGGGAATAATAACTGTAATACCGTGTATTTTACTTTTGATTGGCTACTATTTGTAATAGGATGAGAATTTATATCAATGACCAGAACAAAAGTTGACCAGTGTAATAAGACGAATATTTTGGTATGATAATATTTGGTTGGGACCTGAATGTAATTATTGAATTTGTTTTACCCGTACCCTAAATCTTCGAAAGGCTACTATTATAAATACAATAAGAATTTTATGGTACACTGAGAAGATAAATTGATTAGTGCGATGAAATGCACGTTTTGGTATGAATTATGCTATTCAGGTCACCGAGGGCATTTTCTTCATTTTGACCATGCCTGTGACTTTGAAAGTAAATTTGACCAAATAGAAAGGGAATTAAAGAATTTAAGTGTTACCAGTGGATTCAGCGAAATTTTTGGAGTTGCATGGTGAAATAAAATCTTTTCCGTTTCAAATCCAATTTTGGTCATTTCTGAAGAAAATAGGAAATTGCGATTAAAAATGATGCATGTGGCATTTTGTGAGTGGTACCATGGACATGTGTCAATTTAAGAGAGGTTTCAAGAAGAGTTCATGCAAGACACTTGGAATTAAAGGATTTCAAAAATAAATGAAGAATGATGTGTAATTTTGTGATTGGAACACATCATTTTGTGGGCCATTTAATTTAGGCCTTGGGTATTGTAATTGGCTAATGTTTAAACCAAGAGAAGAAGAATAAAAGGCTGGAAATTGGCCAAGAATTTCGTTAGCCTTAAAAGAAGAAATAAGGGAAACTTTTGTGGAGAGAAAAAGTGGTTGGTATGTAAAATTGTGATTGGAACACGCCTACATGAAATCCACCATACAAGCAATTGAATTAAAAATTTCTTGGCTAAAATTTGATGAGAAATGGCAGTGAGGAGGTTGTTATAAGAGCCAGAATTTTGGCCAGCCTTGAAGAAGGAAAAAAAACAAGAGAAAACAAGGAAAGAAAAGCTGTAAAAAAATAGGGAGAAAAAAGAAAAAGGAGAGAGAAAGAAAGAAGTGTGTGTTCTTGGAACAAAATCACTTCAAATAGCCTCAAACATAAGGTAAAATCCTATGTTTCAAGAATTAAAGTTGTAGATTTCATTATGGTGATCATTATGATATCAATTTTAACATGAAAACATGATTTTCATGTCTTGATTTTGGATTAAAGCTAGGGTTTGTAAACTTTATGTGTGAACCTTATATATACCTATGTGTTCTATGTATGTTGGCTTCCTAGAAGCCTTATGGATATTTTTTTGTGTAAGGAAGAACTGAATATTTATGGTAGTTTGAAGGATTGCTTTTGGTTGATGAGATGATGACCAAAGTAGGGTAAAAATAGAATTTACTTCGTTGGGAAAATGGATTAAACTAGCTTTTGATTAGAATAGATGAATTTGTGTTGAATAAGTATGACTCTTGTAAGCTATTGGAATCTAAAAATCACAGAATTAAAGATGGTTTGAAGGAAAATTGAATGAATTAATGGTTCCAAGGTGTTAAAGGATAAAGGAAAACAAAGGAAAGCATGAATAGTAGGTTTAAGGCAAAACTACTAGGGCAGTTTTTTCCTAGTAGCATATCACAAGAGCTAGAACTCTAGAAAGGGCCAATTCAGAATTAAATTTAAGAGTCTTACAGTCGATTGGGTATATCATAGAGCCAAATCGGAGTTGTGGGTCGAAAGTTATGTGCAAAACAAAATGATGTGGCAAACCAGTGAAATTTCAGAAAAGTAGTCCGAAAATAAATGAATTTAAGGATGATTAATTGTGTATTTTGGATGAAATTAATGGAAAATATGAAGTGAATCCTTTGTATGTGAAGGGAGAAAGGTTGTGGAAAAAGGAAAACGAAAGAAATGATCAAATGACGAAAAAATGATGTGAACGAAAGTTAAGCGTTTTCCTTAGCCATCTGCTACTCGTCGGCCCCAACGACTAACCGTCGGTTAAACGTCGGGCACGTCGGCCAACTGTCGGCTATTTTTTGGCCAAACACGATTTGACCTGAAAACGATGTGTGGTGTAAGTTTATCGGTAAACAACTAACGGTTCGTTGAAAACGGTAGAAATGGTGGTCGAACAGTCGTGAACAAAAAAGTTTAGTCAGGACACAAGGTAAGTCCATTTGATTTCTAAAACCTTTTGAAAGCTAGTGTGCTTTGTTTTTCCATGAAATTCTATGTTTTATACTGTTTTGAAAATCCCTGAATATGTTTAAGGCTTATCTGAACGAGAATTGTTTCTATGCCACTCTAGGCTTCAATGAACTTCATAATTTGCTTGGAAACCTTAACTGATGTTTAAAGTATGAATTTGTGAATTTAGTCCCTTTTGGACTAAATACTTGGGATTTTCATAAAATGGTAATTTTGGAATCGGGTATTTATAAATTAACTAGAATGCCCTCATTGGAACATTTTATGGAAATGTTTTTGGAAATTTTGAATTTAATCCACTTTTGAGATTAGGACTTTGGATTTCTTGAATTGAGTTCCTTTTGGAATCGGGTATTTGGAAAATGATCCAAATATCCTTATTCGAATGTTTTATGAAAACCTTTGGAATTGGGTATTCGGTAAATGACTAAAATATCCTTATTAGATTCTTGTGAATATTTTTCAAATCAGGTAAGGGCGAACCCAAATATCCTTGGAAAGTCTTTTGGAATCGGGCAAGGGTAAAATGACCCAAATGCCCTTGAAAAATGATTGTTGTGATCAAGTATAGGAAAAACGACCTGAATACTCTTGGAAACATGTTTTGATGTATGAACAGAACTCTTTATCTTGTTTCAGCATGATTTTGAAAAATAATCTCTCGTGATGGGATTGGCTTTTGGAAAATGACCTTTTGATCTCTGAAACTGTTTTATTAGTCTCATGTGTCATGGAATGAATTGATTGGCTCTACAGAGCCTATATGAATGATGGCCTGACTTGTGAGTCAATGGGATTAAATTTTGAAAAATTATATTTTGCCCTAAAAATGGTTTTCTTGATATGGAAAATGGTTTTCTGATGTGCTCAAGTAGTAGCCTTTTTTCTTGAATTCCTAACGTATGCACTAACTTGAATACCTGGCGTAAGCACAAACTTAAATTCCTAGCGTAAGCACTAACTTGAATTCCTAGCATATGCACTAACTTGAATACCTGGCATAAGCACTAATTTGAATTCCTGACGTATGCACTAACTTGAATACTTGGCATATACACTAACTTGAATTCCCGGCGTATGCACTAACTTGAATTCTTGGCGTATGCACTAACTTGAATTCCTACGTAAGCACTAACTTAAATACCGATGTAAGCACTAACTTAATTCTTAGTAGTGCACTGTGGTGTACTTACTTATCCGGCAACGCACAGTTGAGTGTTGTAGGCTGCAGTTTAAGGACAATGATACGTGGTGCTGAAGGTAAAGCCTTAAGAGCTTTGCATACAGACCGACCTTCAGTTGAAGGAATGCCTGTGATGTGGAAATTGGGGCAATGATTTGGAATTAAAACACAGTTTTTAAAAAATGATTAAGTTCTGAATAAACTCTTTTTTTGAAAGTTTTGGAATTATTTCCAGTGAACAAATGAAATATTTTCCCCACAAGGGTTTTATGTACTTTGTCTCCTTACTAAAGCACTAGCACACACGGGACTCGCTGAGTGATTTTCACTTACATGCGTGTTATTTTCCTTGAAAATAATTCAGGATCAGAGATGCAGTGAAAACGCGGTGGGCTCCCAGAGGCTCATGCTACGTCTTGAACTTGTTATACCCGTGACTGTATCTATTAGAAGCCAAATTCTTGTACCTTTTCTATGTTGGAAAAAATTTCTATTGCCCATTTGAGTAAAGTCTATTATAAAGACCCCTTGTCTGAGCAATCAGACGGGACGACATTCCACAAAGTTATAGCCCAGTACATCATGGAAATATGGGGTGTTACAAAAATTGTGGTTTCCCAAGGAAACATATTAGATAGCAGTTATCCAAACAATCTAGAATGTATCATTTTCAGACATTAAGACCTAGAACTTTTTAGATTCTTACCATTAAGGTCATAAGCTCTAACTGCAATCTGTTATATGAAAGCTAAAATAATTAGCTTGCCATGATTATAGTTTGAAAAGAAATCACAAAGAACGGATTTCTATCCTAACTACAAACAACTAGACATACATTTCAAATGTAGACCAAGAGAATCCGAATTTACCAAAATCAATTTTCAGCAAAGCAACATAAAAGCGTAAAACAGAAATTTTTTTTAAAAAAAAAGTCCACAAGAAATTTGAATCGAAGGTCAAGAATTGAGGCATTGCCTAGGATTATTTATGTTTTAAGTACAAATATTGAAATAGGACAAATTGCCCTTATCAATTTATCAAAACAATTTCACAACATGTAGGTATTTTTTCTGAGCTTAATATTAGATCTAACATGTCCCTTAAATTGAAGGAAAGCATCAAATTAATTCATAAAGCACTCAAATTAATTAATTCATCAAATTAACTTCAGATTCCAGTGTTATTCAAAATTCAGATTAGGCAAAAAAACAAGAGCTCTGTGTAAGAGCTCCCACTAATCTCCTCAAAATAGTGGCAAAAATTGATGGGGTTCAACTAGGATAAGAGGTCATCAATGGCACACCTCTCTTCTTCATCATTACATATAGCAGAAGAGTAGACCATGACAAATGTCACTCAATTTTTCCCTCGACTGTGGAACATAGAGAGGAACACAATTGAAAAATACAATGATGGGTTTTTGAGGTGAAGAAGAAAAAACACAGTCAAAGCATCGATATTCAACAGAGAAGATAAAAAATTGATTTTCTACTATTAATTACCAAATATATTCCCCCAAGCTGGTGCTTTTTTTTTTAAAGGAAATTTCTAAAGGCACTTTTTCCCTTTCCAACATAAAGAAAGTGTCAAAATCTTTTGTGTGACACTTGAAAAATGTCATAATAGTATATCAATAATAGCCACTTTTTCTTGTAGTGGCACTAAGCCCAAGGTAAAAGTAAATAAATAAATCACATCTAATATTTTATGCACATATATATATATATATATATATTTACACACTTAATTTTTATGCATATAATATATAGTATATATTATGTATATCACACTAAGGTATAAGTTTAAAAAATTTTGGTATAACTTTTCAAATCCCTTTCTAAACAAATTTAATTTTGAGGATCACATAAATGCAATTGGTATAGTATTTTTTTTAACCTTGTAATTCTTTATTACTAAGTTTATTACTTTTGTGATTTATAATATAAACATAACCACATAATTATATCTTTTTAATATGATATAAACATAGCCAATTGGATATACTGCTTTAGAATAATATACAATTGCATTATTTGATTTGATAAGTCAAAATCCTAATATATTTTTTAGGCAATTTGGGAATCCTTTCAATTCCAATAAATTTAATTTTAATTTATTGAATTGTGAAGCTATTCCCAAATATAGCCTCAATATTCTTATATAAATATAAAGTACTAAGTTATATTTAATTATAATGATTGAATTTCACATTAAAGAAATGTCAATTAATAGGCATAATATATGAAATAATTATGGGTTGTTATACAGAGATTATGCTAGATTATATAACGAATTTGATAGGGGCTAAATTAGTCATATTTTTTCTAGTTATTTGAGGTCATTTGTAATACATTTTGTGAAATAACTAACCATATTCCTTCATATTTGATATTTCCCTTATAAAAATACTTTTCTATAATTTTATGCAAAAATAAGAGAAAATTAGAGCTAATTGTGTGATTTTCCAGAATAGAGCCAGCGCCAGCCCAAGAAGGTAGAACCAGTGCCGGTTAGCTACTGGAAGCACAAAGGAATTGAAGGAATAGGGAAACAATTGAAATTGGAAGTCAACAAAGGCTGCTGCAAAAGAAGTAATTTCTGCTGGCTTCATCACTTGAGCCGACAGCAAAAGAAAACAATTGCAACAAAGAAAGAAGTGGAAGTCAACGAATGCGGCTGCAGCATGAAAAAGGATTGCGGTAATTTTCGGTGGAATTTGATGGTTTGCGGCTCAATTGAGCTGAGGCAAGGAGATGAGGCTGGGAGAAGCCGATAGGGAAAAGCAGCTTGGTCGTCGGCTGCGCAAGAAGAAATAAAGAAAAGCAGTAGTGGCTATGCGGCTCAATTGAGCCAACAGCAAGGAAAAAGAAAGAAATTAGTCTCGGTGGTGATTCACGGCTTAAATGGGAAGCCAATTCTAGTGAATTTCAATTCAATAAGGAGTGGTCTTTAGCACAAAAAAACGAAAGTAAAGTCCAAAATTGATGTCCAATTTCTCAATTGATTAAAGTCAAAGGCGGTGGAACCTTAGTTTACTTAAGCTTTTATTTAGCAATTATTACTCCTTTTTTGTTTTAGATTATTTTTAGGTAATTACTTCTCCTTTATTTAGGACTTTTTTAGGAACTTTGTAAGCCTATAAATAAAGGCCAATTTACCCTAGAGAAGGGGAAGTGCACAATGTAGAGATTTAGATATATTTTAGAGTGCATCACTAATATTTTCTCGAGATAAATAATTCAAGGAGAATTCATTGATCATCATAGAAAATCACTCAAATCAAATGAGGAATCCTTCAAATTAAGGAGGGTTGTATGAGAAGGTCTTCAGAGGAAGATAAAGGAGGCTTGTCTATGAGTGCTTTCTTTTATTTTGTTTTCTTTTTCTAGAATAATGATGTATTAATTGTTTTATTATAATTTGATATTGTTTTAAATATTCATGATTTTTAGAGTTATTCGATCATTTGACTAATTGATTGTTATTATTGGTATTCAATTACTTGGGCTCATTACGAGATTAGTTGGTTGGTTCTCTCCATTAACTTACTAGACCAAGGGGGTTGATGGTAGCTTCAATTTATTAATTTGATATTCTGTTGGCTATTGACTTACTGGACCAAGGGGGTTGATTGCTTAGAACTGGTAATTGAAGGGTAATTGATGTCTTCCAAGACCAAGGGTTCATTGATTAATTTCATGTTTTAAATTTGCCAAGACCAAGGAAATTTAATTAAGGATTATGTTTAATGCATCTTTTGGATAAATTGGTTGAGACAGACCAAGTAATGCTAATTTATCTAGAGAATAGTGATTTCATGGATTGACCATCGAAGTGAATCTACTTTAATCCTTCATGATGCCAAGAGAATAATTAGTTATGATAATGATTAGGTACTTTGAGATCATGTTTGTCTAGATAAGGGTTTGAGTTACATAATTCCCTATTCTTGACATGGATATATTTTTATTTTTATTTTCTTTTGTTTTATTTTATTTCTTTTCACTTTATTAAGTCGGTTAAACAATGAAAGAAGGATGATTAATGTATACTTGTTCCTTGAGGATCGACACTCGTTTGAACCCTATGTTATGTTAATAATGAGTACGCTTGCTCATATGTGTAATTTGATATCAACGTTTTAATATAATCTTGATTGGGAATGTGCTTAATTTTTATATGATTTTTATACCCAAATAAATACGCACCGAGTTTTTGGCGCTGTTCGGGGAACAATATCATGAAAGCTTGGATTTCATTGATTTAACCATGTTTATATGCTCATATGTCTATATGCAAATATGTAAATATGTATATACGTTCCTTGTATGAGTAAGGGCCCTATTTTGTTGTTTGTATAATTGTATTTTAATTTCACTATATGTTGTAAATATGTAAATAGGTATATACATGTTTTCATTAACTTGTCTTTGTATGTTTGTATATATTATATATTTAGTTATTTAATTTTACTAACCCAATGTTAATGTGAAAAATGTGTAATAATGGTATTCTTAATTTGTTGATTTTTACATCTATAATTTTGAGTCAATACTAACTCTTTTTATTTTCAGGCTTGGACTTAAGCTAACACGATATTGGAGACGGACTATTTTATTTTATTAGTTGTGTCTTTATTTACAATTTTTACTTTTAGTTTAATTTAGGAATTCTTCTTTTAAATGTATTGTGGTCATGCATTCAATTAGGATAGTTTTTGCAAAAGTAAAAAATAAAAAAGAGCCCGGCAGAATGCAACCGGCGCCGGCTTAGGCCCGGAACCGGCACCGGCTCTGGTCTGGAAGGCTATCTAAAAAAAAAAAAAAAAAATCTTTTGTTTTTGTTTTTTTTTTTTTCGTTTGTCCCCTTACCTTTTGTTTCTTCTTGTTTTCTTTTTCTTTGATTTTCTTATTTGTTTCTTATTTGTCTTGTTCTTCTATTTTCCTTTTTTCTTTTATTTTTTTCCCTAGTACCCTAGAATGATACTTTTATTTCTACCCTTCATCTTCGTCTTTCCCTTCTTCTTCTTCACATTACTTTTCTTCTTCTAATTATCCCCCATGGAGTACAAATTTTTAAAAAGTTATACGTTGGGGAATACTTGGGGGAAAAACTCTCTTCATGGTAAGCTAGATTTTATCCTCTTGAATTTCTTGGCATTATGAGGAAAAATTTTACTGAACATGGACCTATATTTGTTGAGTTAATTTGATGAGAAAAAAAAAATGCATCGAATGAATTGTGCAAGTGATGCTAATTTATCTAGAGGATAGTGATTTCATGGATTAACCATCGAAGTGAATCTACTTTAATCCTTCATGATGCTAGGAGAATAATTAGTTATGATAATGATTAGGTACTTTGAGATCGTGTTTGTCTAGACAAGGGTTTGAGTTACATAATTCTCCATCATTGACATGTATATATTTTTATTTTTATTTTATTTTGTTTTATTTTATTTCTTTTCACTTTATTGAGTCGGTTAAACAATGAAAGAAGGGTGATTAATGTATACTTGTTCCTTGAGAATCGATACTCGTTTGAACCATATGCTATGTTAATGATGAGTACGTTTGCTCATATGTACAATTTGGGGTTAATGTTTTAATGTAAACTTGATTGAGAATGTGCTTAGTTTTTATATGATTTTTATACCCAAATAAATACGCATCAGAATTATATCTGATTACCTTCAAATTTGGTCATGATACTTTTTTTAATCAATTGCAACAAATTTAACAGTTGTATCATTAATTTGATATGCTTATCTGTATAAATGTATTAGGTTTTGGACTGTTATATAGAGATTATGCTAGATTATCTGACAAAATATATTTGATTGCTTTCAAATATAGTCATGATACATTTTAAAGTAATTTTAGCAAATTTAACTGTTGAATCGTTAATTGGATGTGCTTATCTTTATAAATGCCTTAGGTTTTAGACTGTTATATAGAGATTATGCACTAGATTGTGCAGCAAATTATAGCTGGTTGCCTTTAATTTTTTTTTTTTTGACAAATTTAATAAACCTAATCATTATATCATTAATTTGATATGCTTATACTTTAGGTTTTGGGTTGTTGTATAGAGATTATGCTAGATTATGTAACAAAATATGTCTCATTTCCTTCAAATTTGGTTATTATATTTATATATTTTAGGAATTTTAACAAATTTAAGGGTTGAATCATTAATTTGATATGCTTATCTTTATAAATGCATTAGGTTTTAAGTCGTTATATTGATATTATGCTAGATTATGTAGCAAAATATATCTGATTACTTTCAAATTTTGGTTATGATACTTTTTTTTTTTTTTTGACAATTTTAACAAATCTAACAATTAGATACTTTTTTTTAGCAATTCTGACAAATCTAACAGTTGAATCGTTAATTTGATGTGCTAATCCTTACAAATGCATTAGGTTTAGGGCATTTACATAGAAATTATTCTGTATCATGTTACCTCCAAATTTGTCCATGATACTTTTTTCAGTAATTTCAAAAAGTAAAATGGTTTAATTATTAATTTGATATGTTTATCTCTATAAATGAGTTAAATTTATGGCGCTTACATAGGCATTTTGTTGTATTTTGTGAAAAAAATATATTCGATTTTATTTAAATTTAGTTGTGACACTTTTTTTGAAGTAATTTTAACAAATGTAACACTAAAGGCTATTTTTCTTCTAGTTAAACTTCTACCAACTACTCACTTCAGTAGGAAAAATATTCCCCTCCCCTATTACTAACGGACTACCATCAGACATAGTTAGCAACTGCTCGCATTTTATTGGTAATTTGTTGGTAACTATTTTCCCACCCGTTTACCAGCATATTACCAATACATTACCAATATAAATATCAACAACCAAATGCACACATTTGGAAATTCTGTTGATGGCTTATTGGGCATTGATTTACTATATTTCGAATAGATATTTCAGTTGGTAATTCGGTTGGCAAAAAAAAAAAAAAAAAGACCATTACATTACCAATTATATTACCAACTGCTCACTTAAGTTGGCATTCTATTGGTAATTAGCAGGAACAACATTCTCTCCATATTACCATCAAACATAGTTACCAACTACTCGCATTTTGTTGGTAATCGGATGGTAAATATTTTTCGCCTATTTACCAACCAATTACTAATAGAAAAATTAACAATAGAATATATACACATTGTTGGTAATTTGTTGGTAAGTAATTGAAATGCAACACATTCTATATTTGTTGGGAATCTATTGGTAATTTCTTTGCAATTACTAACTAAACTTAGTTTGTTGGAAATGGTCTGTTGGTAATCAGCCATTTTCTAGTAGTGCCTAGCGAGTGTCTAAGCCTACAACAACACTACATCATAGAAAGGATGATATATACGGTTGGCTATGGATAAGAATTATTGTCAACATCTTTTCTTTTTCATTTTTATGCCAATCAACTATATTTGATAAGAATTAATCTTGTTAGATTCTACAGTCATTTTTTCCACTGATGGCTTGTGTAGCCAAATGTTGATTCTTCCAAATGAAACTCTAATATTCATATTTCCAAATGAAAGAAAGGAAGTTGATAAGTTCTTATTTTCTTTATGCTAATAGTCCAATTCTAAAGAAACTCATTTATTTCGTTGGTTATATGTGATTATTTCAAAAATTACAGCATTTCTAACATTAAAGTTTAGTGCTTGCATATGACTGAGACTATCAATCTACCTTTTTTTTTTTTTTTGTAATATTAAACTTTCCATTATACTGGTGATGGCTACAAATTATTAATGTTGTTGTTGCAACCTATATCTTGAATGCCACCATTGTTGTTCCAATTTTCGACAAGATGATTATGTCTAGTTCCTGTTGCAGTCCACCATACTCCTGGTCTTTAAAAATAGAACTGTGATGAAGTGAGATTTCAAATTCTTTAGTAGTTCATCCTTATAGTGCAGAAATTACTTTCTTCATGTAGTCTATAAGAAATGTAACATATAAATGAATAGGACTTTAAGGGATTCTATTCTCACATTTATTGAAGAAACTTTTCTAAGTAGATATTTGCACTACTCTTAACCGTTTAAGCAATTAAGATATCATTTGAAAATCTTAGTATAGGAAAATGAAATCTTATCTACTATCTATAATGTGAAGGCTTATGATGTAAAAGTGGTGCAAAGGTTTTTGAGAAGAAAGCAAGTGCACAACGTACTTTTAACCTTACTTTGAGACCTCTACAAAAGATGGTTTCAAATAATGTGGAAGCTACAAAAAAGTGAACATTTCTACTAATTTTTGGGACTTTTTCTTCTTAATATTATTTGTTTTTTGGAATGAGGGGGTTTGCATTTTATTTGAAGAAGTATGATACTTATAGTTATTTGGATTACCTTGTGAAGATTTGGGGAAGCTTTTCTTGTTCTTTTAGAAAGAATAATTGTGTTGAGCAACTAGGAAATTGCCCTTGGGATAAAGTCTTAATGTAATTGCATATGCATTTTATTGACCTTTCAGAAGATTAACCCAAGAGATGATTATTATAATTTTGTTTGTTGTGCCAATTGTATCTATATGTAATATACTCTTGAAGGATCGAGTGTACCTTTTGGTCTTTGATATTTATGTCTTTTTAACTTGCCAATGCATTACTAACCTTTTGTATGCAAACCATTCTATAGTATTTCTTGGGTCCAGTTCAATTTTTTCTTGCTAAATTAATATCTTTATTAAATGTGTTTCTTGGTAAGTATTAATTTTGGAAGTGTTCTGCTGAACATGCATAATCCAATTGAAATTTCAGCTAGAAGGTGGTAGTTGTGGGATTGTAGTGGTTAGCTATTATTAATAATTAATTAATTAATTACTTAAGGGATACATTGGAAGCCTTATTTTGTGGGTTTGATATTCAGGTTATGTGTTTGAAGAATAATATTTTGTTCAACAATTGAGATATATTGAACTATTTTGGATGATTAACTGACATCTAAATGTTTAGAATTTCTTTCAGTGTTATATACGGATGGTCTATTAGTTTCATGGTATAATTTTATTAGCTTTGCTATTGTTCGTGAATCTATATGAATTCTATGGTTCTTACAATTGGCTTTGACCTTTGCTTTTCATTTATCTTAGGTGTAAAAAGGTGATTATTGGGGAGTTGCTTAAGAAAATTTTGCATGTATATTCCTATAAGCATTTTCAGTTGATAGTCTTTGAGCAAGGCTTGTTTTTTGTTAACATTTTTAAGATCTAAGTAATTTGGTACTTGTTAATTTTAATCTTGAATTATTCTTAACTTGTTATTTGAAGGCTAGATAGGTTTCATCTAAATTTTGTACCTCTTGATGGTTGATTATATAATATAATATGATGATACCTTTTGGAACATTTAGTGGTATATTTTACATAATTAGTTTTACTCATTTTCATTATTGATAATATTTGTGGCTTCTGCAGGAACTATATAAAATAAATTTTACTTCAGGTTAAATTTACATTAGCAATAGTAATTTTCAATTCCAAAAAAATATTATACATGATAGTTCCAACTATTGAGGGGGCAAAAACTGGTCTTCTAATATATATGATGGTCCTTGGACCATCATATTTATGGCCTTTGTACATGTTTTATTATATACAACAGCCATAGAACCATCATATATAGGTAATTATATACAATGGTACAGTTTTTAGAATATACAGTAGCCCTAGGACCATCGTAAATAGCTCAAACATTTATGTTATTATATACCATGCTTTCTATATGTTTTAACTACAAAATCATTGAACCATTGTATAACACATCATAAATAATATAAACCATGATTTTTTAGCCATCTTTTCATATAAACAATGCTAATTTTGGGACGACCCAAAACTTGTTGTAGGACCATTGTATAAGGTTTATGTGATGGTCTTTAGGTAATTATGACAGTTCTCAGTTCGCTATAAATGGACTTTTTCTTTGGTAGTAGAGAAGGCTATTATTGACCTTGATGCAGATAAATGGATCGAAGCAATGGATGCAGAGATTAAATCTATGCATATTAACCAGGTGTAGGATCTTGTCACTGCACCTAAATGGATAAAAACTATATGTTGTAAAGGGGTATACAAGAGGAAATGAGGAGTAGATGGGAAGGTTGAAAGCTTCAAAGTAAGGTTGGTGGCAAAAAAGCTAACTCAGAAAGAAGAGATCGATTATGAGAAAAAAAATATTTTACCCATAGCCATTCTTAAATCTATCAGAGTTCTCTTAATAAATAGGTGTTAAGACTACCTTTCTTAATGGAATCTTAGTGAGAACATCTATTTGTTCCAACTAAAAGGGTTCATTGCTAGAGGTCAAGAAACATGACTTGCAAGTTTAAGAAGTCTATTAATAGACTTAAGCAACCAGCAAGGGCATGGAAGCTCCAATGAAACGGTTAAGTCTTATGGTGTTGTCCAAATTGTAAATAAACCGTGTGTATATAGGAAATTATATAGTGATAGTATGTCGATCTTAGTGTTATATGTAGATAATATTGTATTTATTCGAAATGATGTAGGGATATTATCATCTATTATGGTTTGGCTATCAAGTTAATTCGACATAAAGGATTTAGGAGAAGCTAACTATATTCTTAGTATAAAGTTTTTTAGAGATAGGAATTAAAGAATGTTAGGTTTATCCCAAATATCTTTAATTAACAAAATATTGTCAAAGTATAGCATGGATAGCGTAAAATGGCACAAATGCCCTTAGACACAGATTGATTCTATCTTCCAAACAGTGTCCTAAAACACAAGAGGATAAAGATAGGATAAACAAGATTCCTTATGCTTCAATAGTATGAATTCTCGTGTATGCTATGCTTTTTACAATGCCAAATATCTAATTTGCCTTGGGCATAGTTAGCAGATACCAATCAAACCAAATGCTCATTAGTAGGCTATAAAGTATATACTCAAGCACCTTATGGGAAAAGAGATTGTGTGCTATTTTATAGGATATCGCTCCGTTCTTAGACAAGAGCGTCTTATAGTCATGTAAAAGAAAAATGAAAGAAATAATCTAATGTTCAAAGTTTATTACAACCCAAAACAATACTTATATAAGTCTAAAAAAAAACTAAATAAATAAGCAAAGCTCTCCAAGTTGTATATGTAACAAATCAAACTGAGATCTTCAAGTCTCCTTGCGACTCAACCTTCAAAGCAGGATCATCCGAAAAACGTGTCATAAAACATGGTGAAAAATATTTTCCCAGTAAGTCCTATGTGTGCTCATGTTGATTTAAGAAGTATTTCGTGTATATAGTTTTGAACACTTCATAACAAAAATATGCAAGTCCAAATGCATAATTTTAAACAATGAGTGGTGTTTTATTAGCATTTCAAATAAAAGAGTTCAACATTGTTAAGAAATAAATCACTCAAATATAAGTGACTATTGTAACACCCCACTACCTAGGCCCAACAGGGCCGGGGATGTCGCCCCGTCTAAAGGACAAAGGATCTTTATAACTAGGTCACACAAATAAAATAAAACAATACTTTAAATTTAAAACTTATTACAATCCAAGAATTCAAGACAAAACCATTAATACATTGAATACTCCCATCTCTCAGAGCAATACATAAAGAAAATAACACAGGTCTTCCAAAGCAAGCAACAAACTATCTACTCATCTCCACAGCAGGACCGACTTGAAAACATGGCAAAAGGGTGATGAGATAAAAATCTCAGTAAGTCCGTGTGTGCTTTGAGTGTCCAGTGAAAACAGTTCATGTATGCAAGGTGTAAGAACTTCATAAGAAAAAGTACTGGCAAGCGATAAACAATGTTAAAAATTAAGAGTGGCGTTTTTGGCTTTTCCAACCATACATGTACAATAAAATCAACCACTCAAAAGGGCGGCCATGGGTTACCACACATTGGGCCCCATAACCATACAACGGTCAGAATGTCACACTTTGTGTAGACTGACAAAAAGTAGGTGATCGGTCTACCGGGTAAGATACTCCTCCTTCTCTACACCCAAACAAAATCGGTTGTCCACTTCGGCAACACACAATCCACATGACTAAAACTTGCTAGCTCAGACCGGCATGACTATGTAGTACTGACGTTTCTCTAAGTTGAGTTCATCTTTTGGAGGTGGCTTCTTGCCAGAAGACTCCCTCTTGCTCTTCAAAACTAGTACTACTAGCCTACCCTTATTGAGTACTCAACGTAGTTTATCCCACTTTGGAGAAAACTGATAAAACATAGATTTACTTGAAAATGGCAATTAAGGGTTTCTAAAGTCCATGTCAAAATTGGTTTTAGAAACAATTTGGTGTTTGAGTAAAACTGCTTGTTGATTTTCAAATAATTGGTTTGACTGAAACAAGTAAAGAAACAATCCTTAATTGCCTTTACCAAATCAGTGTTCACATACTTCGTGCTTAGCTTGCTATAGTAACATTTTACAACAAATAAGTTTTACGCAGGAGCTTACCTGATCCTTTGCTCGAGATAAATCAAAGATCTCCAAAAGCTGACCTAACTCCGCCTGGGCTAAATACAAGTCATAATTAAACTCAAGCCAAAATTTACTTTCATAAATAATCCTAGCTCAACTTATTACAATCATGACCCTAATGTCCCAAACTTTAAGGCTAAATGATAAAAAAAATTTTATAAAATAAATCTGGCTTGAGAATAAAATAACTAGGGTTTGTGAAATGGTTACTAATAAGTTGTAGGTTTAAATCTTATTATAAATAAACTAGGATTTATTTGATGAAGGGTCCTAGGTCCTAGATAATATTATTTAAAATAATAATCTATTAATAATTGATGGTTAGAAAATAATTGGTAAATAAAATTAATATTAAGTAAATTTTAATATATTTTGATTAAAAGGTAATCAATAAATTTTATTAGTATTTATGAATATATAACTTACAAGATTAATATTTTACCTATCATGATTATTTATATATAAAGGCTTTATTTAATATTATTATTATATATAATATTTATATATTTTATTTGTAATAAAGGACATCAAGTGTTTAGCTAAAATATCATTATTTCATATATCAATCCATATCCACATTTTCCTTGGATTTTCGAAATCACTAGTAGAAAATATAGTATTAATTTTTTTTATTAATGAAATAAAATTGGCTAACTTAAATAGCTTAGGAACAACAAGGTCATGATCATAATTCCTATTGCTAACCATAATCATGAACATACACTCTACACTAATCAACAAACCATCCAAATCACGAATAAAAGCATGGATCCAAATCTACCAACACATGATCCAAACTCCACTAAACATAATCATATTTATGGCTTCAACAAGGATACACGAACATAAAACCCTATTCACCAAAGGTGACATAATATCTATCATGCTTAATGTAGGATTTCTATCATGCATAATCAGATTAAGCGCAGCGGAAAACAACAAGAAATCCAAGCCATGGATCACGGGTTTGCAATATAAATGGGAAAAAGGAGAAGATTGCGTCTATTACCTCGTGAAGCCGGAATTCAAAAATTTCAGAAACAAGAACGCAGGCGCGATCCAGATTATCCAAAACCGTTCACTGCAGCTCAACTGAAGTCCAAGAAAGAACTCCCTCTAATGATAATCCACACAAGGTTGAATGCTCACAATCTCACAATTCTATGCTAGTAGAATTCGGGAGGCTAGGGTTTTGATCAAGAAGAGAGACGACTAGGGTTTGATCAAGAGAGAGGCAGAGAAACGGTTTCTCTGTTATTGGGTGAATAGTCTGTCTCGAACCCTAAGGAAACCGTTTCCTTATATTTATAGATTTATAATTACCATAAATTGCAACTTAGTCCTTCAACGTCCAATTGTCAACAAATTGGTCCTTGAAGTTTACTTAATTACAATTTGGTCCCATGAATTATAACAAACTTATAATTCACCTATAAATATATTCTCTTCTCTTAATTAACCCCACAATATTATCAAATAATATATTTAAGCATTCAAACCTTTATTGTGTGTGACCCATTAGGGTTCCTGGTCTTATTGGTAGCATAATATGAATTAATTCTAACAATATTAGAATTAATAATCCTTAATAAAATAAAGGAATAAATTTATTAATTCTCTAATTAATACATTCATATTTAGCATATCAAGAGCGACATCTAGCAATGACTCTTGACCACCCAAAAGTCTAGAAAGTCAAGTGGCTTGACATGAACCTTTCAATAGCAAATTATCAGTGCAATAAACTCCTTTCAACATACAATATCTCATTCGGTCTAGAGCATGGAATTAGTGTCAACTCCCTCCAGAATATTATTAATTCTGGCCCGAATATTTTAGTACTTGTTCAAGAAATCCATTACTCGATATGTGTATCAATTGGAACCATTTCCATCACATAGTCGCCTTGGCCAAGGACTTCATGAGTAATGATTTCTACAAGTGGCCTTGAAATATACTCTCCTACTATTAGGAGTGGTGAATCCTTTATTGACCCTCTCAACTACTTTCGTTTACTTTACGTTGTACCCAATATCCATCCCATAGGCAGTCCTAGATAAGACTCCAAAGATTAGAATCAAAGTACAACGCTCGATAAACAAAGTACCTTGGAGATCTCAAGTCTAAGGATACTTGCACACTTGCTATAATGAGATTCTATCACCGGCACTAAATAGTTATCCAAGTGATTATCTCGTAGCTAGGTTATCCAATGAACTTGTTTCAAAACAAGCATCCACACGTTAATCCTGAGTATCCCAATACCCACGGATATGAGAACCACCGCTTGATCCAATCAAGAGATATAACATGTGCCAGTCTTGGCGTATTAATAATATCTCATCTTATTAATACTATGATTGGGGATTATTTAAGTACAAACACTGCATAGTGTAGTAGGAATCTCACATCATGATCTCTATCATGATTTCCTTAACACTGTGTTGTACTAGGGACTTTATCTAACGGTTTGTACACATATTTAGATATAACAATCAAACTGAAAGATAAAGAATGCCTCGTATTAATTTAATATGCAATATACATGGTACAAGTGATTGCCTCTAGGGCACAACACTAACACTTAATCATTCATACTAACTCACAACATGAAGAGCATGAAACAAACCCTAAAATATCATAAAACTCAACCAAGACAAATCATCCTCATGCATCAATCCCAACTCCATCATATAAACACATTCATTCTCATACTGCAATCCCAACTCCATCACATATACACATACTCAATCTCCAAACATAATCCATCCTTTTCCAACAATATCCAAAAGACATGAATCTTGAATTTAAAGAGAAGATTGAGGAGGCTTACTTGAATTATGACTACCTTGAAGAAGTTTCAAAAGAATCCTCACGCGTGGAAAGCTTGATCCGTCTAAGGAGGAAGAAGAAAAATGGCCATGGTTGGAATAACCATTTTAGCCGAGAGAGAGAGAGAGAGAGAGAGAGTTTATTAGTATATTTCATTAAAGGTCGAAGAGAAAAGGAGATGGAGATAATCGATCATGTTTACCTTGAGAGTGTTCTTGAGCCTTCAAGAAAATTCTTGTTTTTTATCCGAAAGTGGAACCTTAATTTCAGCGTTTGATGTTATAAATTGCATAAATGGATTCAAGAGAATAAGTAGATGTGATCTGGAGTTTTTGGAGAAGATTGAAGAGGTTTAGAGTGGTCTTAGGCATGGAGAATGGTGGTGTGTGTTCTTGGTGTTCTTGGAGGTTTGGAGAGGATAGAGAGAATGGAGGAAGGCTGGCTGAAATTTTGCTTGGAAAGGGTGGCCGAATGGATTGGAGAATTCTGGTAATTGGATTTTCAGATTTGGGAGAAGAAGAAAAGCTAGTTGTTTGAAATTCAAAAGGAGTAATTTAGGGTGTGAATTATGGTAAGAATATCTTTGTTGAAGGAGGTCTTTTGGGAGCTTCAATGGCTAACTGGTTTGGCTAGAATTTTGCTGAGATGAATGATGTTTGAATGAGCTTTAGGGTGGCCAAATTATGGAGTGTAATGGTGAGGGAATTTTCTGGATAGTTGAGGCCTAATCCATCGAAGTTTGATGAAATAATTTGCTGGAATTTTGGACTCCAATTAAAGGCTTGATTGCAGTGATTGATGGAGTGATTTAAGGGGTAGCCATGGAGCTCTTTTCATTCAGAACAATGGTGGAGATAATGAAGTTTAGTTCATGGCTGACCAAGGTGGGTTTTACAGAAGGTTAGAGGGGTTTTTCGGACAAGGTTGGAGAAGGAGCAAGGCTGAAATTTCTAGTTGGTCTTTCGCATGGCTTGCTGGAATTCCTGTGCAGATTTTTCTGCAATGTTTCAGCCAAATTATAGAAGGTTTGAAAGGGTATTGGAGGGTCCTTTAAGGTTGGTTTCCAGCCTTCTTAATGGAGGGAAGACAGGGTTAAATTGCTGGTTTGAAAGTTGGAGAAACAGCTTGGTTTTTCAGACTGCTATGTTGCGAATTCCACCCAGAATTTTCTCTAGTTTGCACAGCTTTGAGCAGTTCGAATTTTGGCCAAAGTTTTTAATCTTCAAGTTGAGTAAATTGGTTATTTTTCTAGTAGTATTTGAGAGGGAAAGATGGCTGAAGATTTTGACAATTGGATTGATCAATAAGCTGGAAAAATTTCCAGATTACTACATGAAGAAGATGAATACCTATAGGTTGGAGTTTGAAGGTTCAACCATGGAGTTTAATTCCCTTGGGAATCTTCCATAAATTTTCCCCATTTTTAGTTAAAATTCCATCTTCCAAGAGGCATTTTCGAAGCTTCAAAATCACAGAACCTTGCTGGAATTTTCTGGAAATAAAAATGGTTTAGGTAATTGAGCAACTTAATTGATTAAGAATTAAGGGAAGCTAGAGATCAAAAAGGATATGAATTCCTTAGAAATTTTTGTAGGTCATAAGAGTAAGATTAGGACATTCCTTTCTTGTCTCCCCTAGGACAGCACTCCTACTCCTCCCTAAGGCATGCAAGGGCCGAAAATAGCTTACCTATCAAAAATAAAATTTAATCATGCTAAAACTCAAATGATGGAATTTGAACTCAATGCCTCAAGAATTTATTCCAAAGCTCTAACTACTAAACCACAACAACTCTTGTTCTTATTTTCTCTCCCAAATATTTTTCCTATTTAATCCTCAAGCTATCTCCCTATTTCCACTTTAAGCAAAATTACCATTTTGCTCTTCTTACTCAATAAGCACAATTAAGCCATCCAGACTACAAATCACAAATCCAAAGCATATAAAATCATACAAAAATATATTTATGCATACAAGAAAATATAATATGCATCCCGACCCCCTTACTCTAAGGTTGATTTTAATTGGGATTTCGCAACAATGAAACCCTATAGTATAGCCATGGCTATGAAACCCTGCCTCATGACCACATTTTGTGAAACCCTGCATCATAATACAAGTTGGTGATTGGCCCATTATGTGAGATACTCTTCCATCTCTACACCATAACTTATCGGTTGTCCATTCTGGAGAAGAAATAGTCCACATGGACTGGGTTGCTAGCACGGACCGACTTGACTAGCTAGGACTGTCACCTTATCCAAAAAGAGTTTTATCCCTCGGTGAAGGCCTCCACCAAGAGACTTACCCTAGCCTTCCAAGGTTAGCTCAAATCAGCCTACCTTTATTGAGTACTCAATGTTACACTTACCCCACTTGGGAGCAATTCAGCAAAGTATGTTACCTTAAAATTGCAATTATGGCTCTAAAAAGTCTGAGTTTAAAATTCGATTTAAGAAAATTTAACAATTTATTTTGGAAAACCTTTGTTGCTTAAAACTATTTAGTTTTAGCAGAAATGCAAGACATCCATAATTGCAGCTTAAAAAATAACTTTATAGTAAACATCACATTTGACTTGCAAGAGCATTTTAGTTCAGTAAATAGTTTATGCAAGTACTTATTTGATTCTTTTATCTCATGAATAAAATCTCATGATGTTTGGATTAAAAAAACTGAGCCTCGTCTAGAGTAAATACAAAGTACATGTTACTTTTAGCCAACAACATATGTATCTCAAGTGCATAAGCATATTTTTAACTCTAATTCCCATATTTCAACTAACTTTCGACAAATTCCCCATTAGTACCTACATTATCATAGCATCAAAACAGCTCAACTAGTAATTGCTAGTCAACAATCAATTTGGACCAATTATTATCCTTTATTCTGATCATAGCTTGTTAAAGCTGAAAGCATAACCCCAAACACTAAGTATTCATAATCACGTACTCAATCTAATATTCACTAATAAACTATTGATAGCAACATCCAATAATATACTACTAGCACTATCCATTAAGGCTAAACAATATGCTCTTTAACAACTAGTAAAAGAAAATAATTGTTTGTAGTATAAAATAGTAATTTTATAGGTAATAAACTTCATATTATATATAAAAACTAGTAAACTATATGTATATATTCTTTTAGAAATTAGTGATTAGTTAATAATTACGAGATATGAATAAATGTAATTTATTGATGCTAAGTAATGGATCAAAAAGATTAATTGATATTTAAACTAGAGCTTTGATACTATTATTAAGTATAACAGTGACATAAATAATAATAATAACAACAACAACAACAACAATGGTAATAATAATAATAATAGCATTATTAACAATGATAATAATACTACTACTAATGAGATTAAGAATAATAATAATAATAATAATAATAATAATAATAATAATAATAATAATAATAATAATAATAATAATAATAATATTGATAGGGGCAAAAATCATCACTATTTTCCTAATTATTTAAGGTTAATTTGAGATATTTTTTATGTAATAACTAGGCATATTCCTTCCTATTTGACATTTTTCTTGTGGAAAGTACTTTTGACAAATTTGTAAAGAATTAAGTTGATTTCGAGCAAAAAGTGAAAGTTATGTACCTGGCGACAGGTCGAACTAAAGCACTAGGCGCCAGGTCCAATATGGAGAAATAGTAAAACAGAGCAAAATTTAGGACGAGAACAGAACACACCTAGCACCAGGCGAGTCGAAGGGACCTGGTGCCAGGTCCACTCTGGACTCGCAAATTCTATGCACGAATTTGGTATTTTATAAAGGATTTTGGTATTTTGTGAATCCTACTTGGCTAAGACTTCTCAAGTAATGAATTTTAGCATCAAATAAGCCTATAAAAATAAGGAAAACACAAAGAGAAAGTAATAAATTCAAGGATCAAATTAGAAAATCACTTGTTGGAGGAATTCATCAAATTAAGGAGCATTGTTCAAGAGAGTCTTTAAGGGAGAAGAAGGAAGCTTGTCTATGAGTTCTTTCTATTACCTTTATTTTCTTTTTCTAGAATAATGATGTACTTAATATTTTCATTGTAATTTGACATTGGTTTTAGGATTCATGATTTCTTGAAATAATTTAGTCCTTTGATCAATTTATTATTATCTTGGGATTTGATTACTTGTTTTTCCGACGGATTTTGTTGATTAATTTTTGTTATGAACTTTCTAGAAAAAGGTTGGTAATGACTTTAATTGATTAATTTCATATTTGTTATCTCTTAACTTGCTTGAAAAAATGGTTAATTGTCAAGAACTTAGGTAATCAAAGGTTGGTTGATGATTGTCATAATATGGATTCATTGACTAATTTCATGTTTTAAATCACCTAGAATGTAGGGGTTTATATGACAATTGATACATCTTTTGAATAAATTGGTTGAGACAGAATATGTTCACTAATTTAACTAGAAGATAGTGATTCCATGGATTGCAAATGAAGTGGGTCTATTTTAAATTCTTCATAAGACCAAGATAATAATTGATTGCAATATGTGCTAAGTGATTCATTGTCATATTTTCAAAAGCCTTTGTCCAAATTGCATATTTTCACATCCTTGAGTTGTACATATTTCTTTAATTTTCTTTTTATTATCCTATCACTTTATTTGGTCGGTTAAACAATGAATGAAAAGTGATTAGTGTATACTTGTTCCTTTGAAGATCAATACTCGTTAATTCCTTATACTATTCTTGCGATAAGTATACTTACTCGTATGTGTATTTTGGGATTAATGTTTTAATTAAAACTTGACTAAGGGATGGATTTAAATTTGATAACTTTTATACACTTAAAATTTACATATCAAGTTTTTGGCACTGTTGTCGGGGAACAATATCATGAAATTTTGAATTTTGTTGATTTAACTATTTTATATGTTTATATGTCGATATGTAAATATGTGAATATGTACATATGTTGTTTGTGTAACTAATTGCCATATCTTATTGTATGTCTATATGTACTGTAACTAACTAACTTTGATATTGCAATGTGTGTATATGATACTAACAATTTACTTTATACAGAGAAGATGGCTAATTGGAACATGAGACGGTATCCTAACATGCCTCAAGAGATGACATCTCAACCATCCAACTCCACTACCTTAGAAGGGGTATTAGGAAAAGTTGCCACCTATGTAACCAAACCCTTTCACGAGATAGATAACACATTAACAAAATTTGAGGACATGATTCGAAATATGGAAAGGGAAATTTGGTTTTTAATGGATCTAGTGATAAAGTCACCATTAGGGGTGAAAACACAACATGATTCAACTGCTATTACATTACGAAGTAGTAAGGAGCTACACGATCCTAGCATGAAACCGGTGCCATCTAGAGATTATGGCCCGTAACCGACTCTTCTTAGTGAACTATTTGAAAAACAAGCTTAAAACCCAAATTTTCAATCGCTGGTATCTTACCCCACTCGAGCACAAAAAGTAAGAAAAGAAGCACAATTTGATAAGTTTTTAGAAATATTCAAATAACTGCACATAAACATTCCACTCAGTGAGGCTTTGATACATATACCTAAATATGCAAAGTTCCTCAAAAGCATGCTTGTTAACAAAAAAAAGGTTGGAGGAATTATCCACAGTGGTTTTGAATGAAGAATGCTCAATTATCTTGCAAGACCAACGGACTCAGCCATGAAAAGAAAGTGATCCAGGGAGTTTTTCTATTCATTGTCTAGTTGGTACTCTTACATTTTGTAATGCATTAGCGGACTTAGGTGCTAACATTAATCTTTTGCCATATAAAACTTTCTAAAAGTTAGGCTCTTGAGAAGTAGCAAGTATTGTTTAGTGCACTCTCTTGAGACTATCTTGGAGGCAAAAAGGCAAAAAAATAAAATAAAGGTAAGAAAGAAGAAATGCTGAAAAAATGATGATGAATATGAGGGGACCAATACGGTGCGTGAATTGAGGCTATCAATTCCCTAAGTAATTGAAAAAAAAAAAGTGTGTGGAATGTTTTCCTTATTTCATTAACTTAAGTTGTGTAAATTTGAGTTTATAATGCTGGAATTGATTATATGGCTTGACTTGTATAATTTATATTATCTATATTTTTGCTTGAGGAGTAGGATGATTTTCTTGTACTAGATATAAGCTTGTTTAACTTAACTTTGATGGCCTTGAGATTTTTTGATTTAATATGAATTTACAAGGTTTTGAAAGGATTGAGTGAATGACAAGTTTGTATTTTAGGTTGGAAAAAGATTATTCATTTATTATAGATGAATTTGCTAAAGATAAATTGAAGAATTGTCTTGTCTTTAAGCATTTGCTTAGTATTTTAATTCTTGTTTACTTGAGGACAAGCAAAGCTTAAGTGTGGGTGAATGTGATAGTGCTTAAATTTATCTATATTTTCCTAGTTATTTGAAGTTCTTTTGTGATACTTTTGATTTAATAACTAGTCATATTCCTTCTTATTTGATATTTTATCTTTGAAAAAGTATTTTCATGATTTTATGCATAATATGGTGAAAAATGCCCAAAATCGGGCCCAACAGTGTTGACCTGGTGCCTGGTGGTCTACCTGGGTCGGTCGGGGGTCACTTCTGGAAGAACAAGTAGAACAAAAGAGTTTCGGAAGCATTTTAGGAAGAACCCAGCACTAGGTATTCTTCCTAACTTGGTGCCAGGTGTTACTGTTCATCAGGAAGCATTTTAGGAAAGACCTGGCACCAGGTGAGTTGAAGTGACTCAGTGCCACGTCCGATTTGTAAGACAGCGAATTTCGTATTTTGAGCAAATTTTGGCAAATTCCATTAGGATTCTTTTGGGAACCAATTTGGGATCGATTTAGGATTCTTGTACACACTTTGTGGCAATTAGAACTCCTATAAATACATGAGAATAACATTATACAAACTAGTTTTCAATATTTTCAATTCTTCAATGTAATATCTTTAGAAAACTCCTTGAGAAATACCAAAATTTAGGAGGATCAAGGAGAATTTTAGGAGAAGAAGAGGAGGTTGCTCAAGAGGGTTCCAAGGAAGAAGAAGGCTAACTTGTCTATGAGTGGTTTCTTTTTCTCTTTTTTGTAATTTATTAACAATTTGAAATTAATGTTTTAGTTATTTTTAGAGGATATTCTTTTGGATTCATGATTTTGTAATGATTTTAGTTCTTTGATCAATTTATTGCTATTCTTAACATTTGATTACTTGAGCATAATATCGTGTTGGATTGATTAGTTCTCTTCTAATTAACTTGCAAAATGATGTTAGGAGAGAATGGCCAACTAATTAGCTCAATACTAGTTATTCTTAACTTGCTTGCAAAAAAGGTTAAAGGCAAAGACTAAGTAATCAAAGATTGGTTGATGATCACTATAATATAGATTCATTGGCTAATTTTCATAGGGATTTATGTAAGTATTGATTTTAATGCATCTTTTGGATAAATTAGTTGAGATAGAATATGTTCATTGATTTAACTAGATGATAGTGATTCCATGAATTGCAAACAAAGTGGGTCTACTTGAATCCTTCATGATGCTAAGATAATAATTAATTGAGAGAATAGCTAGTCAATCATTATTGTGTGTTCAAGGATTTCTATCTATTTACATGTCTTTTCTCCTTGTTCTCACTCCTTGATTATCCTTATATTTTTCTTGTGTGACTTAACCTTTTCTCTAGTATATTAGGTTAGTGTTTTACTAATCTCTTCTTATTTTGTTGGCTAAAAGTAAGGTGAGAGCCTAAGTTCTCGTGAATTCGATACTTGCTATTCCCTATACTATATGATGGGTATACTTACCCGTATGTATGGTTTTAGTGGTTTGCATTTTTATTAAAGCTTGATTGATTGTGGACTTTGTTGATAATATTTTCTGCACTAAAAAACACGCATTATAGGGATATAGAAACAAATCATACCACATCTTTCTTCATCCCGAGCCACCAGAAAGCTTTCTTCAGATCTTGATACATCTTCACTTCTCCTGGATGAATGGCATATTTACTCCTATGTGCCTCCTTCAAAATTTTCTTCCTTAGCTCCTGTTCATTAGGCACACACATGCGATCCCAAAAATACATCACTCCTGCTTCGTTTTTTGAAAATCACTGCCCCCTCGCTTAAGCTCCTCGTCTTTAAAAAGCTCAAACTCTGCATTATCTTGTTGTTCTTTGATAATTTTCTACCTTAGATCTGGTATTAACCTTAGATTGCTAATGTAAATTCTTCCCTCTTATACCTCCAACTTCATATCTAAAACTTCTTGCATTGCTTGAACTTCTTGTATTCTCAACCTTGCCATTTTGACTTTTTGGCTCAAAGCATCTACAACGATATTGGTTTTACCCAGATGATAGTTGATTAGACACCGGTTTTTCTCTAAGAATTCCATCCACCTTCCTTGTCTCAAGTTCAGGTCCTTCTACATGAAAATATACTTCAGACTTTTGTGACCCGTGAACACTTCATATTCGGCTCCATATAAGCAGTGTTGCCATTTTTTCAATGAAAAAACAATTGCAGCTAATTCTAAATCATGCGTTAGGTAATTAACTTCATGTGTCTTCAACTTCCGCGAGGCAAAAGCTATCACTTTCCTATCCTGCATTAACACTGCTCCTAATCCCTCCTTAGATGTATCAGTATACAAAACATAGGGGTTATGCCCCTCTGGCAAACTCAGTACCGGAGCTATCATCACTCTCCGCTTCAGCTCTTGGAAACTTTTCTCTCACTTCTAGTTCCAGATAAAAGGAACATCTTTTCTCAGTAATCACAACATTGGTGATGCTAGCACCAAAAAACCCTTAATAAATTGATGGTAGTCCCTGGCTAGTCCCAAAAAGCTTCAAACCTCTATAATGTTCTCAGGTTGCTTCTAATTTAAAATCACCTCAACCTTAGCTGGGTCCACCTCAATGCCATTCTTCGAAACCACATGCTTAAGAAATGACACATTGTCCAGCCAAAACTCACACTTGCTAAATTTGGTACATTTGGTCAAGCATGCTTTTAAGGAACTTTGCATATTTGCGCATATGTATCAAAGCTTGACTGAGTACGATGCTTATGTGTAGTTGTTTGAAAACTTCTAAAACTCATCAAAGTGCACATGCTTTCTTGGTTTTGTGTTCGAGTGGGGTAAGGCATCGGTAGCTAAAAATATGGATTTTTAGCTTGCTTTTCAAGTGGCTCACCATGAGAGACCAATGCCGACCCAACTTCTTGAGATGGTGTCGATTTCGTGGTAGAATTGAGTAATTTCTTACCGCTTCGTAATGTGATGGAAGTTGAATCTTGAGTTTCCAACTCCAATGGTGACTTTATCACTAGATTCGTTAAAAACCAAATTTGCCTTTCCATGCTTCAAATTATTTCCTCAACTTTTGCCAAAGTGCTATCTATCGCGTGAAATCGTTTGGTCACATGGGTGGTAAATTTTTCCAATACCCTTTCTAAGGTAGTAGAGTCAGATGACTAAGGTGCTGCCTCATGAAACAGGTTAGGGTACTGTCCTATGTTCTAATTGACCATGTTACCTGCATATAGTAGTTTATTAGTATCATATAGGTATAGTACAACATCAGATCAAGTTAGTTAGTTAAGATACATGTATACATACAACAAGATATGGCACTTAGTCATATAAAGAACATATTTACATATTTATATATAGACATATATACATATAAATATGTTTAAATCAATAAAATCTAAACTTTCATGATATTATTTCCTGACAATGGCGACAAAAACTTTATGCGTAAATTTTGGGTGTATAAAAATCATTAAATTTAAATCCATCCCTAACTAAGTTTTAATTAAAACATTAATCCCAAATTACACATACGAGCAGGTATACTCATCACAAGCATAGTATATGGAATTAACGAGTATCGATCCTTAAAGGAACAAGTACACACTAATCACTTTTCATTCATTGTTTAACCAACCTAATAAAGTGACAAGATAACAAAAAGAAAAATAAAGAAAAATATATACAACTTAAGGATGTAAAAATATGCAATTTAGACAAATACTTTTGAAAACATAATAATGAATCACATAGTAAATATCACAATTAATTATCATCTTGGCCTCATGAAGGATTTAATATAGGCCCACTTCATTTGCAATCCATGGAATCACTATCTTCTAGTTAAATTAGTGAACATATTCTGTCTCAACCAGTTTACCCAAAAGATGTATTAAAATCAATCCTCATATAAACCCTTATATTCTAGCAGATTTAAAGCACGAAATTAAATAATGAATCCATATTCTAGCAATCATCAACTAACATTTAATTACCCAAGTTCTTAATAATTAACCCCTTTTTCAAACAAGTTAAGAGACAAAAAATCTAAAATTAATTAATTAAAGTCATTATCAACCCCTTTTTTCAAGCAAGCTAACACCAAAAATTAATTAATCAACATCGTAATAAAAATAAGTAATCAAATCCCAAGACAAATAATTAATTGATCAAAAGTTTAAATTAATTCAAGAAATCACGAATTCCAAAAACAATATCAAATTACAATGAAATCATTTATTACATCGTTATTCTAGAAAAAGAAAATAAAGGTAAAAGAAAGAATTCATAGACAAGTCCTTCCTCTTCTCCTTGAAAACCTTCTTGAATATTGCCCCTTGATTGATGAATCTCTTATTCTTGTGAGTGATTAGCAACTTTGATCCTTGGATTCACACATTTTTCTTATGATTTTTTTGTTTAAATAGGCTATAAATAGGCCAAAATTCATTCCCTAAGAGTTTTAGATTGAGTAGAGATTGAAAAATACCAAAACTCTTGAAAAATTACCAAAATCGAGCAAGAAAAGAAAAGTCTGTCGACATTGGATAGTCTAGGGCCGGCACCAGCTCCATTTGGAACAGCCGGAGCCGACCGTGGTCTGGTTGGCCCGGTCATGCTTTTTTTTTTTAACACAATTTTCCCTATTTTCCAAATTGGGACCGATGCTAGCTCCATAGGACACAGCCGACGCCGGCCGTGCTCTAATGGCTACGGGATTTTTTTTTTCATTTTGTCATCGTTTTCTGCAATAAAAAGCCAAAACACCTTTCCAAGGGTAAAATATCAAATATAAAGGAATATTCCTAGTTATTGAACCAAATATATCACAGAACATCCTCAAATAACTATGAAAATACTGATGAATTTTGCCCCTATCACATTCCCCCACACTTGAACCTTTGCTTGTCCTCAAGCAAAGAACTTTAAAACAAAGAAAAACAAGACAATCTTTCAAAAAGTTTAACTATAACAAAGCCATACTTACCTTTCAAACTTTAGATATGACCTTGTCATTCTTCACAACCTTTGAAAACATTTACAAAGTAAAGTACTAGAAAAGACATATCAAGGCCTTTGAAGTCAAATTAAACAAGTTTATACTCGAGTCTAAGAACATTATTTCACCCTTCAAGTAAAAACATAGATAACATGAATCATAGAAGTCAAGCTATCTACCAAATCAAGTATATAAATCAAAATATTGCACAACTCAAGTCATGATTCAAGGAAAACACTCCAATTTTTTTCTCTCAATTTTTTCAATAACTTAGGGAATTGATAGCCTTAAGTGAATGGATTTCTCTTCACATACCGTATTAGCCCCCTTATAATCATCACTCATCATCTTTTCAACAATCTTTCTTTCTTTCCTTTGCTTTCAGAATTAATAACCTCAGAAAAGTAGATTTCTGTTCACTATCTATATTAGCCCCCATGATCAAGCAAAAAGTATTTTCTCACCCTCAAAGGTGGAACAACAATCAACTCATTTTTCTCATTTTTCAACTCACAATCAGTTTTTTCCACAACCTTTCCACTTAAAGAGTTTGTGTCCTCACATTCCTTATCATAACTCAAAGTCAAGTAAAGTTTAAACACATAATACAAGAGTTAGCAAACAACTTTCCCCACATTCATCACATAATCCACATTCAAACTAGATGAATCAAATAATACTCAAACACTAATGCATAAACAAGATTAACCCAAATTCTCAAGTTTTAATATATCTCATCCAATAAACCATTTTATTGTCAATAAAAATCTACCAAGTGAATGACAAAACTCATATCCCAGTAAGAAAGATAACTACAACATTGCTAAAACAATGAAAGCCACAAAAATTTTGAAAAATTTCAGCCAAAATGTATATGGAAAATATCCTCAATGAAAAACTCTCCTCTAACACTTAAACTGGACATTGTCCTTAATGGAAAAAAATATAACCATGAAAGAAAGAGACCAAAAGAAATAAAGAGGAAGAATAGAGAAAAGAAAATATTTCCATAACGAAGTAGCTCCAACACATGTGAATCCATCACAAGGAGTCATTAGGGAATTGTACATAACTCAAAAACAAAAACAAAAACAAAAAACATAAATCTAGAAAAGGAAAAGATAATCAAAATAAAAGAAAAAACAAGAAAAATTAACTAACAAGAAATCCTAAGAAAAGTCTTAAATCATGGAGAAAAATATCCACATGATCCAAAGTGTCGAAAGCCTAACCAAAATAATGCTTCACTCTATTTCCATTGACTTTGAAAGTACCATTAATTGGGTGATAAACTTCAAGACTACCAAAAGGAAAAACCTTACTCACCAAATACGGCCCCGACCATCTTGATTTCAACATACTCGAAAAAAGCCGCAAGTGAAAATTAAATAACAACAATTGATCACCTTCTTTAAACTTCTGGCATTGAGCAATATGTTTATCAGGCCACCATTTTACCCACTCTTTGTAGAGTAGGGAATTATCATATGCAGCCATGCGCAATTCGTCCAATGCATTCAAATGAAGTAACTTGGATTTTTCAGCAAGCTCAAGATCAAAATTAACAAGTTCGGTAGCCCAAAAAGCTTTGTGTTCAATCTCTACAAGTAAATGATAAGATTTCCCATACATCAATCTATAGGGAGTTGTACCAATAGGAGTTTTGAAAGCATTCCTATAAGCCTAAAGAGTATCATCTAGCTTCAAACTCCAATCCTTTCTCGCATGATTAACCACTTTTTTTCAAAATTCTTTTAACTCTTGATTGATCACCTCAACTTGGCCACTGGTTTGAGGGTGGTAGGGAGTAGCAAACTTATGGGTAACACCTAAATGTTTGAGAACTTTGTCCAATTGGGTATTACAAAAATGTGTTCCCTTATCACTAATAAGTACCTTAGGTACACCAAAACAGGTGAAAAGTTTATTAAGAAATTTGACTACAACCCAAGTGTTATTAGTAGGCAAGGCTTGCACCTCAATCCACTTAGACATATATTCAACCGCAACCAAGATGTATTTGTTACCCAAAGAATTAGGAAAAGGGCCCATGAAATCGATCCCCCAACAAAAAAAAACTAATAATTCATATGCTTGAAAATTTTGCAATGGCATCTCATTAGATTTAGAAATGTTACCTGTACGTTGACACCTATCATAATTTTAAACAAACTTGTAAGAGTCCTTAAAGATTGTTGGCCAATAAAATTTGGACTCAAGCACCTTTCTTGCAGTGTTGTTAGCCTGTTAGTAGCCTCCTATAGGTCCTTCATGACAATGTTTCAAGATATTCTCACTTTCCGCATAATCCACACATCTTCAAATAATTTGATCCACACAACACTTGAACACATAAGGATCTTCCCAAAAGTAATGATTTACTTCGGAGAGGAACTTCTTCTTTTGTTGCACCATGAAATCCTCAGGGAGAATTCCTACAACTAAGTAATTAGCAAAATTCGCAAACCAAGGTGTTGGCGAAATCTCACCATCAACAAGTAGATGTTGTTCATCCAAGAAGGTGTCATTGATATCTCATTCAGCCAATGCCTAGATAAGTGATCTACAGCCAAATTTTCTACTCTCTTTTTATCCCTAATCTCCAAGTCAAATTCTTGCAGCAATAACACCCATCTTATCAATCTTGGTTTGGGATCATGCATGGTTAGTAGGTATTTAAGGGCAGAATGGTCCGTATACACAATGACTTTGGACAAAACAAGGTAAGAACGGAATTTATCAAAAGCAAACACTATTGCAAAAAATTCTTTCTCCGTTGTGATGTAGTTCTCTTATGCCGCCTAAAAGTTTTACTTGCATAGTAGATTGGTTAAAAATGCTTATTCCTCCTTTGTCCAAGAACCACGCCTACTGCATAATCACTTGCATCACACATTAATTAAAAAGGAAGAGACCAATCTGGTGCATTTAAAATAGGAAAGTTGATCCATTTCTTTTTAAGCACATTAAAAGCATTGAGACATTTATCATCAAAATAAAAAACAGCATCTTTTTCAAGTAAAGAAGTAAGAGGTTTAGAAAATTTTGAGAAATCCAAGATAAACCTCCTGTAAAAACCTACATAACCAAGAAAGCTTCAGATAGGCTTTATGGAAGTAAAAGGAGGAAGTTTCTCAATTGCCTCAATTTTTAGTCTATCAACCTCAATACCTTTTCTTGAAATCTTGTGTCCCAAAACAATAACTTCTTACACCATGAAGTGACATTTTTCCTAATTAAGGATGAGGTTGGTTTTTTCACACTTTTGAAGCACTTCCCCTAGATTGGCCAAACATAAGTTAAAATAATTACCAAAAATAGAAAAATCATCCATAAAAACCTCCATGATATCTCCCACGAGTCCTTCGGAGATAGCGATCATACATCTTTGAAAAATTTCTGAACCATTGCAAAAACTAAAAGGCATACAATGATATGCAAAAGTACCAAAAGGGCATGTAAATGTAGTCTTCTCTTAATCTTCTGGGGCTATTGGAATTTGAAAGTAACCTGGAAAACCATCTAAAAAGTTATAAAACTCATGTTTGGCTAATCTTTCTAACATTTGATCAATGAATGGGAGAGGAAAATGGTCATTCATAGTTACCTCATTTAATTTTCTATAATCAAAGCAAACCCTCCAACCGGTTACCAATCTTATTGGGATCAACTCATTTTTTTCATTTAGGCTCACCGTCATTCCTCCCTTCTTTGGTAGCACTTATGTTGGACTTACCGAAATACTATCAGAGATGGGGTAAATGATACCTAAATCTAAGAGTTTAATCACTTCACCTTTTACCACATTGCTCATATTTGGGTTCAACTTACGTTGGGGTTGCACTATAGGCTTTGCTCCCTCTTCTAACAATATTTTGTGAGTGCAAAAGGAATGGCTAATTCTCTTAATGTCCATGATTTTTCATGCTATAACTCCCTTATATTTTTCTAATAGACTTACTAATGTTGTCTTTTGTTCACAAGTGAGGTCTTTTGCTATTATCACTAGCAGTTTTCTTCCGTCAGCCAAAAATGCATATTCCAAGTGCTCGGGGAAGTCTTTTAGGTCTAATTCCGGTGGTTTCTCAATGGATGATTTCATCCCTTCCAAACTGCTTTTTTTATTTCTTCAAATTTTCACCACTCACGACCTTTATTTAAATCCTCCAAATATGCAATTGATTGTTCCATCAAGTCCATAAAGAAATTGGCAAATGATTCCTGCATGAAATATAAGATAGACTCACCAAGAATATCAATCCTTAAACAAGAATCATCAGAAGATATAGGATGTTGCATGCTTTTGTGGATTTTGATAATGACTTCTTCATCACCAACCCTAAGTGTCAACTTTCTCCCATGAACATTAATTAATGCCTTGGAAATAGCTAAGAAGGGTCGACCTAGGATTAATGGAACTTTAGAATCTGTATCCATATTAAGAATAACAAAATCCATAAGAAATATGAAACTATCCACTTTAACCAATACATCTTGGACTATTCCCCTAGGATATTTAATAGATCAATTCACAAGTTGAATACTCGTCCTACTGGGCTTAGGCTCACCTAGGCCTAGCTTTTTGAAAGTTTTGTACGATAAAAGATTAATGCTAGCACCTAAGTCGGCTAATGCATTGCAAAATATAAGAGTACTAACAAGACAAGGAATAGAAAAACTCCATAGATCATTTTCTTTACATGGAAAATTATTTTGGTCTTGCAAAATGGCCGAGTATTCTTCATTTAAAACCACAATGGATAATTCTTGCTACCTCTTTTTATTGACAAGAATGCTTTTAAGAAACTTTGCATATTTGGGCATGTGTATCAAAGCTTCACTAAGTAGGATGTTTATGTTCAATTGTTTGAAAACTTCCAAAAACTTATCAAAGTGTGCATCCTTTCTTACTTTTTGTGTTTGAGAGGGGTAAGGTACCGGTGGCTGAAAATCTGGATTTTTAGCTTACTTTTCAAGTGGCTCACCAAAAGGGACTAGTGCCGGCCCAACTTCTTGAGATGGTGTCGGTTTCGTTCTAGAATCGATTAGTTCCTTACTGCTTCAAAATGCGATGGTATCTGAATCTTGTCTTTCCAACCCCAATGGTAACTTTAGCACTAGACCCATTAAAAATCAAATTTGCCTTTCCATGTTTTGAATTATTTCCCCAAATTTTGCCAGTGTGTCATCTATCTTGTGAAATCGTTTGGTCACATGGGTGGTAAATTTTTCCAATACCCGTTCTAAGGTAATGGAGTTGGATGACCGAGATGTCATCTCGCGAGACAAGTTAGGGTACTGTCCTATGTTCCAATTGGCCATGTTACCTACATATGGTAGTTTGTTAGTATCATATAGGTGTAGTACAATATCAAATCAAGTTAGTTAATTAAGGTACATGTATACATACAACAAGATATGGCATTTAGTTACACAAAGAACATATTTACATATTTATACATAGACATATATACATATAAATATGGTTAAATTAATAAAATCTAGGCTTTCATGATATTATTCCCTGGAAATGGTGCCAAAAACTTTATGCATAAATTTTGGGTGTATAAAAATTATTAAATTTAAATACATCCTTAGCCAAGTTTTAATGAAAACATTAATCCTAAATTACACATACGAGCAAGTATACTCATCGCAAGCATAGTATAGGAAATTAATGAGTATCATTCCTCAAAGGAATGAGCACACACTAATCACCTTTCATTCATTATTTAACCAACCTAATAAAGTAATAAGATAATAAAAAATAAATAAAAATATCTACAACTCAAGGATGTAAAAATATGCAATTTAGACAAATACTTTTGAAAACATGACAATGAATTGGTTAGTGAATATGACAATTAATTATCAACTTGGTCTCATGAAGGATTTAAAATAGACCCGCTTTGTTTGCAATCCATGGAATCACTATCTTCTAGTTAAATTAGTGAACATATTCTGTCTCAACCAATTTATCCAAAAGATGCGTTAAAATCAATCCTCATATAAACTCATATATTCTAGCTGTTTTAAAGTATGAAATTAATCAATGAATCCATATTCTAGCAATCATCAACTAACCTTTGATTAAACAAGTTCGTAAAAATTAACCCCTTTTTGAAGTAAGTTAATAGATAACAAATATGAAATTAATTAATTGAAGTCATTATCAACTCCATTTTCAAGCAAGCTAACAACAAAAAATAATTAATCAACTCTGTAATAAAAACAAGTAATCAAATCCTAGGACAACTAATTACTTAATCAAAAGTCTAAATTAATTCAAGAAATCATGAATCCCAAAAATAATGTCAAATTACAATAAAATCATTTATTACCTCATTATTCTAGAAAAATAAAATAAAGGTAAAAGAAAAAACTCAGGGACAAGCCCTTCTTCTTTTCCTTGAAAACCTTCTTAAATAATGTTCCTTGATTGATGAATCTCCTCTTCTTATGAGCGAGTGGGAACTTTGATCCTTAGATTCACACATTTGTTTTGTGTTTTTCTTATATAAACAGGCTTTCAAGAGGCCAAAATCCATCCTCTAAGAGTTTTGGGCCCAGTAGAGATTGAAAAATACCAAAACTCTTGGAAAATTACCAAATTCGCACTTGAAAAGAAAAGTCTGCCAACATTGGACAGTCCAGGGCTGGTGCCAGCTCTGTTTGGCACGACCGGGACCGACCATGCTTTGGTCAGCACTGTTGTGCTCTTTTTTTTTTTTTTTTACATAATTTCTAGTGTTTTCTAGATTGGGGCCGACGCCAGCTGTATGGGATACGGTCGGCATTGGCCGTGCTCTGATGGCTTTGGATTTTTTTTTTCCGTCATTTTCTACAGTAAAAAGTCAAAACACTTTTCCAATGATAAAATATAAATTATGAAGGAATATACATAGTTATTGCACCAAATGTATCACAAAACATCCTCAAATAACTAGGAAAATACTGATGAATTTTGTCCCTATCAATCATGAATGTCTACTGTTAACCCTAGCATCACAATAAAAGTGGGCGATTAGCTCTCAGGGTGAGATACTCCTTCTTCTCTACACCTTAACTTACCGATTGTCCACTCCAAAAACAAACAATCCACCTGAGTTGTGTGGCTAGCATGGACCAGTATGACCTACCAGCGTTCTGTCCAGGTAGAGCTCACCCTTCAGAGGTGGCCACCTACTGAAATACTTACCCCAACCCTTCAAAGACTAGTCCTAGTAGTCTACCCTTATTGAGTACTCAACGCTATGTTTATCCTACTTGGGAAAAGTAAAATTAACAAAGTGTTTTCTTTGAAGAAGCAATTATGGTTTTTATATTTGTTTTAAGAAAAATTTAACGTTTTGCTTAGGAAATTGTTTGCTTGGCTATAAATTATTTTATTTTAGCAGAAGAAATAAAATATCCATAATTACATCCCAAAGCACATATTTCATGTAAATAGTACATTTGACTTGCAGAAGCTCTTTTGTTCAACAAACACCTTTATGCAAGGACTTACTTAATCTCTTGATTTCACTGATAAAATAATCCTCCAAACTTGCTCAATGCAACCTAACCCTGTCTAGGGTAAACACGGGGTATGTGTCACTGTTGATGCACAACTAAGCAACAAAATTGTATAGGTACAAATAACTCCCAACTTTACATACACAAGTCTATCTGATCAATATCAACACTCAAATATCATAATAATGGTTTAGGAGTTCTAAAATTAATTGATAAAATATTTTAGAGTTTAATATTAAATTAGTATAAGAATAATTTGATATTATAATAACATAATTGAATAACATAAGTAATAAATCTAGTATAGCAAAAATAACAATATTGACAAGAGATTACTAAGAATATTAATAATTTTATAGAGAATGATAATACTGCAAAAAGGGTAATAATATTATTATTTTTATTTTTATCTAAAATGGTAATGTTTAATAATAATATTATTATTATTAATATTATCCGTGATAATTAAAAATAGTAATGCTAATAATAGTACTTATAATATTAATAATAATAATAATAATATCATTAAAATAATAATGATAATATTAATAGTAATGTTAGTAATAAAAATAATGATAACAAGTTAAGTATTAAAAGTAATAATAATATTATTGTTAATAATTAAAAGTGTTAATAATTTTGCTACTAGTAAATAATGTAGCAATCATACAAGCAGAGTAATAACAATATTTGTCACGGGGAAAGTAGTATCAACAACAATATTAATATTTGCATGGTAATCGATGGCAAAATTAACAATATTAAACCATTAACAAAAATAATAATAGCAACAAACCCCATTATCCTCCATAGCATCTCGCGCTAGTGATATATAGACTCAATTCACAAATCTACTAACAAACATATCATAACCTCATATTAAAATCAAAATCCAAATATAATTCATAGAATAGTCCTAATGCAAATCTCAACCTTCATATAATAAAATCATCCACATCATATAAATATACATTTATCTTCCCCAACATCACTAGATCATCAACTATCGCATCAATACTTCTATAAGTCGTCATCCTATTAATCTTGAGTTCGAAAATTAATGGGGGAGTTTAGGACAAAATACTTGTTTGATGATTGATTTAAGTTGAACATGTTGTTATGACAACCGAAGAGCCTTGAATGCCTTGATGAGTTCTTTGAGAGACCAAGGATTGGAGAAGTCCGATGATGGCCACCAACAAATTCAGCCAAGAGAGAGAAAGAGATTGAGAAAAGAATAGGAAGAAATGAAAGTAAAGAAAAGAAGAAGAGAGAAGATGTTTGGATTTGGTTTACCTTATGGTATTCTTCTTGACTTGAAAAGAAAAATGCTTGTTTGATCTAAGTGAAGGAAGAACTTTGGTTGTTTCACTACAAAAAAAGTGGCTTTTGGCAACGCTTTTATTTGCAACATAGCAAAATCTATGGTGAAAGCTTAGTTTTTACTACAATTTTGAATTTTGTGGCATATAAACCTTTTTTGTAATACTTTATTTTGTCACGACTACATTTCTATAGATAAAAGTTATTTTTTACCACAGATTTCAGGGTAAAAATAATTTTTTGCCACAAAGATTTAAAATTGTGGATAAAGAAATTTTATTACCCAATGTTTTACTAAACTGTGGAAAAAACATATTTTTTTCTCATTTTATCAAATATTAAAAAATGTTAACATAAAATGGAAGCTTTCATTAGATATCATGGTTGAAGTAATTGTATATATTCAAGCGGCTGTGTGTTCAAATCTTAATATTACTATTTTATTAATTTTATATAGTTTTTTGAACCAATTATCTAGTTTTTTTTTTTTTTTGAATATTTTTCTAGACATTATGTCACATTATTTACCAAAATATATCCGATTACCTTCAAATTTTGTCATAACACTTTTCTTAATAATTTTAACAAATCTAATGGTTAGAATATTAATTTGATATGCCTATCTCTGTAAATGCGTTAGGTTTTGGATATTTTTCTAGATATTATACTAGATAATGTGCTAAAATATATCCGATTACCTTCAAATTTTATCATAATACTTTTCTTAGCAAGTTTAACAAATCTAACAATTAGATCGTTAATTTAATACGCCTATCTTTGTACATGCATTAGGTTTTGGATATTTTTTTAGATATTATGGTAGATTATGTACCAAAAAATATCCGTTTACCTTCAAATTTTGTCATAACACTTTTTTTAATAATTTTAACAAATCTATTGGTTGGATCAATAATTTGATATGCCTATCTTTGTAAATGCGTTATGTTTTGGATTTTTTTTAGATATTATGCTAGATTATGTACTAAATTATATCCAATTACCTTCAAATTTTGTCATAACACTTTTCTTAGTGATTTTAATAAATTTAACGGTTGGATCATTAATTTCATATGCATATCTTTGTAAATGCGCTAGGTTTTAGAATTTTATTTTTTTTAGATTTATGCTAGATTGTCTAGCAAAATATGTCCAATTACTTTCAGTTTTTGTCATAACACTTTTCATAGTAATTTTAACAAATCTAACGGTTAGATCATTAATTTGATACAATTATCTTTGTAAATATGTTAGGTTTTTTTTTTTTAGAATTATGCTAGATTATATACCAAATTATATCCGATTACCTTCAAATTTTGTCATAACACTTTTCTTAGTAATTTTAATAAATTTAACGGTTGGATCATTAATTTGATATGCATATCTTTGTAAATGCATTAGGTTTTGGATTTTTTTTTAGATATTATGCTAGATCTCTAGCAAAATATATCCGATTACTTTCAATTTTTGTCATAACACTTTTCATAGTAATTTTAACAAATCTAACGGTTGGATCATTAATTTGGTACACTTATCTTTGTAAATGAGTTAGGTTTTTTATTTTTATTTTTTTAAGACAATATGCTAGATTATGTACCAAATTATATCCAATTACCTTCCAATTTTGTCATAACACTTTTCTTAGTGATTTTAATAAATTTAACGGTTGGATCATTAATTGGATATGCATATCTTTGTAAATGCGTTAGGTTTTGGATATTTTTGTAGATATGATACTGGATTGTCTAGCAAAATATATCCGATTACTTTCAATATTTGTCATAACACTTTTCATCATAATTTTAACAAATCTAACGGTTGAATCATTAATTTGATATGGCTATCTTTGTAAATGCGTTAGGTTTTGGATTTTTTTTAGATATTATACTAGATTATGTACTAAAATATATCTGATACCTTCAAATTTTGTCATAACACTTTTCTTAGTGATTGTAACAAATCTTACGGTTAGATCGTTAATTTGATATACCTATATTTGTAAATGCATTAGGTTTTGAATTTTTTTTATAGATATTATACTAGATTATGTACCAAAATATATCTGATTACCTTCAAATTTTGTCATAACACTTTTTTTAATTATTTTAACAAATCTAATGGCTGGATATTTAATTTAATATGTCTATCATTGTAAATGCGTTAGGTTTTGGATATTTTTCTAGATATTATGTTAGATAATGTGCCAAAATATATTCGATTACCTTCAAATTTTGTCATAACACTTTTATTAGTGATTTTAACAAATCTAACAGATGGATTATTAATTTGATATGCATATCTTTGTAAATACGTTAGGTTTTGGATATTTTTGTAGATAATATGCTCGATTGTGTACCAAAATATATTCAATTACCTTCAAATTTTGTCATAACACTTTTCTTAGTAATTTTAACAAATCTGATGATTGGATCATTAATTTGATATGGTTATATTTAAAAATGTATTAGGTCTTTAGCTTTTATATAGAGATTTTTCTAGATTATGTGGCAAAATATATCCGATTATCTTCAAATTTGGTCACAATACTTTTTATAGTAGTTTTAACTAATCTAACGGTTGGATCATTAATTTGATGTCCTTTTCTTTGTAATTGCATTAGGTTATAGGCTTTTATATAGAAATTATACTATAGTAGATGGTAAAATATGTCTGAATACCTTCTGATTTGGTTTTAATATTTTTTTTTAATAATTTTAACTTATCTAACGTTTAGATCATTAATTTGATATTCTTTTATTTGTAAATGAGTTAGACTATGGGCTTTTATATAGAGATTATACTATATTTCTTCTATTCTTGGGTGTTTCAATTTAGAATTACTATCAATTATAGTTCTTCTTCCTCTCCTTTTCTTTTGTCTCAAGTTTTGCATATATATGTATGTATGTTAGTGTGCCTATGTATATATCCCTATGTTCTGAGAGTCAGACCAAATCGGTTGGTTCAACCGATTAGACCGAGAACCGGCCACTGGTCCGATCCGACTCTATACTATAAATCGACAGCGAGAAAACCGGTCAAGAATCGGTCAAAACCGGTCGGACCGGTCGAAATGGGTCAAATTGGTTAATTTGATTTTTTTAAAAAAAATTATTCTTATGTTTTAAACCTTTTTGGAAGATAACTAAGTTATTTTTATTTAAAATCTATTAGTTTTAAGAGACATCTTTTATAATTTTTTATTTATTTTTAATTTTTTGATATATATAATAATAAATAATATTTTTATATATAAATAATAATAATAAATATATTTAATTACATTCCGATTCGACCACGGTTCAACCCGATTAGACCTGTGAACCATAGAACTTGTTGCTTCACTGGTTTGATAATCGATCGGATTTTCAGAACCTTATCCTACACTTTTTCTCCTTTTTAGTTAATTTTTCTAATCTTCATCTAAAAATAATTGTGTATTATGTAATTACTATATTGATGCCACCCTAAAAATGTAAGAATAAACTTATATTTTTTTTATAATCTTTATAATAGATTGGTACATTCGAAATACTACATATAAATTTTGATTCTTAATATAATAAATATTGGTATCATACATAAAACATTACCTTTAAATTTTTAATTATTTTTATACCAATTCAACCTTTAAATAACTCTAGAGCTCTCAGATCTCTTTGAAATGGAGGGAACTATCATGATTACACTAAAACAACTCTTAGGCAGTAATTAAATTAGGAATTTTTTAATATTATTAAAAATTTTAATATAAATAATTTTTACTGTTAAAAAACTCTCATTTCGTGATAAAATATTAATTTTTTCTTTAACCTCACATATATTTTTTATAATTTAAATTTTAAATTCAAAATTTTTAATAAAAATTACAATCTAGTAACCCAGCTGGTTGCTTCTCTCATTTGTTTGTTTAGCAAAGGGGGAAAAAAGGAGTAAAGAAAAGAAAGATAGAAGAAAAGGAAATGAAAGGAAAAAAATTTTAAAAATTAAAAGAAAAAAATTCCCAGTTTGGTATTCACTCCCACTCACCCCACTCTTCTTCCCATGTCTCCAACTACTACTTCTGTTGTATTCTGCTGTGCTGCTTCGCCGTCACACCATCATCATCACCGCCAATGCTTCTAGGGTTTTTGTTCTCAACTCTCATTTCCATCCAATCACAATGCACTTCATTGTGTCCTGGCTCGGAATCTCCCAATCCTAAATAGTTGATGTGTTACTCCCGTTTTTGCTAAACGTTTAATTTGCAACTTTTGAGGCTATAAATCGTTGGTTTTTTGTGTTTTTGAGAGAAATTTTAACAGTGTTGGGTGGGATTTGAGTATAATTAGCTTAATGTCTGGGCCTCGGAGGGTTAGATCGATGAACCAAGCAGAGTCAGAGGTTCAACCAATGCTTGCACCTGCGGGTAACAAGGCGAGATCGACAGTGGAGTTGCGGAAGCCAGTGACAAAGCTGAAGATTAATGTGAACAAAGCTCAAGAGATCGATGGGAAGAAAGCTCCAGTGGTTATGGGGGATTCGTGTATGTCCAAAGATCTGTTCTTTTTGTAGCTTCATGTATATTGGTGGCTCTTCACCCGTCTTCTGTAGCATCTGCATTAGTTGAGGGAAATGCTAAAATTTCTAAACGCCTTGAGTGGATTCGCACATTAACTCATCACATAGCTGAATCAGACACTGATAGAGACTACTACAAGGTATGCAAGAACCTGAAATACACCTGTTACTTAACTTTTAACTCATCTCCAAATTTTGTTGAACTATTCCAGCAAAAAATTCTTCCAAGGCACTTTTTTCAAAACTTAGTTTTGAGGACTCTTTTTAACTTTAAAAGTTTTCTGGCTTATTAGATGACTAAGTTTTCTCCAATTTGGCTAAAAGTTAGCTCAAAAGTTAGCTAAAACTTAGTTTTAGTTGGATAAAAGTTCTATTCCTCTTCTCCATTCTCCCTCTTTGATACGTGGAGATTGCAGAATACTGAAAGTAGATTTGTTTACTTTTTGCCTTGGATGATTCAATTTTTTGACCTATTAAATTTCTGTTTCCTTGTTAAGTTCTACCTAATATGTGTTTTTGGGGCAATGATTTTCTCTTTTTTCTGTTGCATAGATTTCCTTTATCAGTTTTTTGTTTAAACCTTTGCAGATAGAGGGCATGTGCCAAACTACCAAAGCATCAGCATTTCTAGTAGTACCTGAATCGGAAGGTCTGAATTCTCTTTCCTTCCAATATTGTCTTTAAATTCAGCAATTGCTACAATTATCATTCTATTTTTACCTTTGTCTTGATTGTCTTGTGTAATTAATGCTAAATTATTTCTTTTGCTATTTGCCAGATTTTTACTGAAAATTTTCTCCTGATATGATTTATTGAGACTTGTCTTTACTATGTCCTTTTTCTTTCTCACCATCTCCACTGAATCACATGTGATTATCAGAGCTACCTCAGAAAATACTAAGACTGGCTAGACAGTTGTCTTTATCTTGTAATGTAAGTTGAAATGAAAATCATGAATCTAAAAAATTAATCTCTTTTCAAAACCATTTTTCTTCTCCTGGAGAAATCATACATGTGTAGACACAGACATGACAGATTATCGCATCAGCATTTGCATGCATGCAATTTGCAGGGAATCATGCAAGGTTGCTATATTATTCAAATGTGGATTAAATGTCTTCTCCTCAATTGTTCTGTGCTAACCACTGCCCTTGAGGATTTCACATTGCAAATCTGCAAGTCCATTGGAGAATATATAGTCCAGTGTCAGAAGAGAGATGAGTGAAAAAGAGATTAGTTTGTGAGGATACGTCTTTAAGATTACATGCATTGTATAAATTTTCTACCATTAGAGGAGATACATCCTCCAATTCGTGGACTAAGTTGTCAGATGTTAACCAGTTCTACTCTTTCAAACATGAAAATGTCATTGTCATAGATATTTTTAGTCAAATTCTAGCCATATAATTACCAGCTCATAATAAGCTTGATTGACCAATTTGTTTCATAATATGCTTTCCAATACTTTACTTTAATTATAATAAATGCAAGCATCATTCTTTATGTTTTTTATTTACTTGATATCTCGGTGAACATTTTTCTCCTAGGTGGTGGTGGTGACTTTAATATTTGAGCAAAATGTTGATGTTTTGGGTTAACCATAGGCAAATTGTTTGATATGCATACTTCTATCATAATGTACTTATTGTTTGTTATCTTCTATACCAAAGGATTTATATCCTTTTTTCTTTTATATTCCATGTAAACTTCAAAGTATGGTCCTAGTCAAAGATTATTCCCTCGAAGTTATAAAGTCTTCTGAATTTGCTATTAGAATTCCTAGCTTCTGTTAACTGATTTCATATTTGCTTGATAAAGCATCTCTATTGATTTCATTGTGGCTCAAATATCTATAGGAACGGATATGAATCCATTTCTCTTGATGCACTTGCTATTTTCATATTTCAAGTGCCACATCGAGTTAACCATCGGGTATTGCTAAGTTTTCCTTTATTAATGTGTGCTTCTAACACTTTCATTTCTCCTAAGTAGAACACAAAATTACTGATTTTTTCTCTCTATCTCTCTGAAACTTGAAGGGGAATCTTGACAAGTGCTCTCCTAGGCAAAACTAAGTTTTGAAAAAAGTGCCTGGGAAGAATTTTCTCTCTATTCTAAGTTTTCTCTCTATTCTTCCAAGGCACTCTTTTTAACTAAAACTTAGTAATTAGGTCTTCAATTTTGGTAGGGATATTTGTCTTTATCCATCTTGTGAACAAAAGTGATTCCAGTAAGTGAAACAAGAAGGTAAACAATCCTGCTTTTTTTTTTTAGGTGGGGGTGTGTGTTTAAGCTGGTAATTTTTTTAAACTAGTAATTTTCGTTTAAGGAATGTAACTTTTTTTTATTATTTTTCCTTCTTGTTTGGTGCTGAATTGTGATATCTTTGAAATGACTTATGTTGACTTGTTATTTTTATACAGCCTTTTTCCTTCTTTTTTTTTCCTTCTTGGGGGGAGAAGGTTGCGTGGCAGTGCTAAATACTCATTTGAAAGTATGCTTGGTCAAGCATCGTGATTATTTACTGAAATGTCTTGCCTTTTCTTTCTCTCTTTAAATTTTCAGTTGGCTATGACATGCCTCCAGCTTCATTCTGAGATGGCCTTGCAAACTTCTCGAGCACTCAAGTTGATAGAAAACACAACCAGGGCTCGGGGTATAGGTTTGCCAATAGATCTTTCTACAGGCATAATTAAAATACCCTATGGAAATGTTGGATTATAGATGTTGAGATGTTGCTTTGGCAATTCTTGATGAGTGATTGGAAATTTGTACATTTATTATTCTATTTTCTCTTCTTCTTTTGTGCATTTTTTGTTTGTTATATTTCTACCTTTTTGTTTTGTGGATTTGTTTCTTTTGAGTACATACATCCGTGTTGGAAGGCAGTAAATGAACTGGAGATAAAGAAATATGGAAGTTTAAGGAGGCCGAGGCATGAATGGCCACTCCAAATCAGTTATTGCTACAGGTCTGTTGGAGAAAGATGATTGGTGCTATGCTAGTAGCTAGTGGTGCTGCCATAAAAAAATCTATTGAAGGGATGGGATAATGCCACCATTGCTGGTAATATATGCATGTTCTTTATTTGCTCAAAATTTTAGTATCCGTAGTATGCTGGAGTGAATTATCATAGTTCTTCTGTCTCTTTGTTATATTCTTGGCCCTTGTAGGTATTAGTAAAATTTTGAAAAGCTTGTTCAAATTTCTTCTTCAAGATCCGTGCTTTTTTGGTTATATTGGTACCATTACAATGCCAAAGTTGTTAAAGTTTTTGTTTTCAGGTGGAACGATAAATTGGTTTATCATAAGCACTTATTTTCCTACGAAAAAATAATAATAATAACAGGGGATGTTCTATATATCATTAGAGAATTCAAATTGAAAAGTGAGCTTACTATAGAAGGTCTTATTGTGGCCATGTCACTTATTGGCGGAACTGTAATTACAATATTTTCTAGGGTTGTTGCTGATTGGCTAGGCCGACGTCCTATGCTAATAATCTCATCTATCCTATATTTTATTAGTGGTATTGGATGTTGTGGCCTCCAAATGTGTATGTCCTACTTTGACTGGGCTTAGTTGATGATTTTGGGTTGGTTTGGTTGTTACTCTAATTCCTATCTATATATCAAAGACAGCAAAGCCGGAAATAAGGGGATTGTTTAACACTTTACCTTAGCCGTTCACTAGTTCCTTGGGAATGTTTGTTTCATATTGCATGGTTTTTGGAATGTAATAAATGAGTTCACTAGGGTCTATAATTTTTCTGAATGACGTCCTTTCATGTTTGGCCTAGTGGGTTTCTTCTCATGGCAACTCCTTCAGTTTGAGGTCTTGAAATTAATCCCATGAAGTCGTAATTGAGTTCAAACGAACTAGATTACACAATTAATTCACTAGTAAAACTCTCTTATGTGTTATAGTAGTGAACATGTCAATGTTTTAAAAGCAAGTCTTTTACCAAAAGGTAGTTTCTTTTAGTAATAGTTAGTTTCTTTTCTTAGACTATGTTTTTTAGAAATTTGTAGTGTAATTTTACCTTTGAATATTGGAGAACTACCATAGAAGAAAACAATTTAAAAAAAAATTTTTGAAGTAGTTGAAATATAAAAAGAAAGAAGGAAAGAAAGAGTGAGAGGAGGAAAGTTTCAATTTATTTTTGTCCAAAACATCACTTCTTTTCTTTTAAATTTTTATCTTTTTATTGTTTTCCTCATGACCATATCCAGTTGGAATGACAAAAAGACATACCTAAATTAAGTTTTGCTGAGAAGTGAATGTTGCAAGATGTTATTTGGGCTATTGACAATAAAATTTGACCAAAAAAATCCTGCTATGAAATTTAATTAGTCTTTTACTTAATTTGCAGTGCAGTATGTTCCTTTCTTCTTTTTTTCAGGTTTGACTATAGTATTCTTTTTAAATAGTTCTGCATTTTCTATTACAAGTTTTGGTATTCCTTTCACTACACATTTGTGGTAATTATAGTCGGTGCTAAATCAATCTTCTTACATTAAAATGTGAATGTCAATGCAAATTAGCTTTCTTTTCAAAGCTGCTTATGTTCTTTATGATTCCAAATTTTATGTTAAAGTGGATGATTACATATATCTGAGACCAGATTTGTAGGGACTTTAGAAGTTTAGATTTGTAGCGACTTTAGAAGTTCAGATTTGTAGCTTTATTAAAAAGTAATCTTGTCATTTTTTTCTTAATGACAGGAGGAATGAAGATCAAGGTAGTTGAAGGTTCATTGAACTATAGCATTGGTTTTTGTCCTTAATGAATTTTTATGACTTTTGATGGATGTCATGGTTAGAATTATGATTTTGTTTTGGACTATTTTGAACTAATATCAATGATTAAATTCATGATACTTATCAGACTCTATTTAGTTTTTTTAGTGTATATTAAGTTATTATTAATGGAATATGGCATTTTGAATGTGCATTTAATGGATGATAGTTGATTGTTAATATTAGAGGCTTTCATAGTTCTATATGTATAGTAGATGATGATCTTGTTAAAGTAGAGGGAAATTTTTTTTGTCAAAATGCAGATGTAAAAAAAAATTGTCAATATCATCATATTGAATTGAATGTAAGGATTATTTCCAATGGAAATTTAATTGTAACAAATAATATTCGTCACAGTTGTAAAATGTTGGAAAAATGTGATAAAAAATTGAATTCTTTGCCCACGGTTAATAACTGTTCGGAAAAGCTGCGACAAAAGTTCATGAACAAATTTCACACTTTATTTACAACGACTACAAAACTGTGGTAAATCCGTGGCAAAAAGTATTCCCAACGGTTATACAACTGTGCCAAACTTTTTGCAACGGCCATAACACCCACGCCTCGAAAATCGTGGCGTTTCCGTGGCAAAAATATATTTGCCACAGTTTTGGCCAATTTCTCCACACTTTCTCTGACGTTACCAAAAGTCACTTTTTTTGTAGTGTTTTGGTGTTATAAAGCATGTTAAAGGAAAGAATATGATGCACTCTAGTAGATTTGAAGGATTTACGGTGGTTTGGGGCGATTAGAGGTGGCTAGAAGGTTGAATAAATGTAGTGTGTGTTCTTGGTGTTCTTGAGAGAGCAAGAGAGAAAATTAGAAGAAGTGGGAGATTGTTCTTTTTTGATGATGGCCGAAATTCTTTGATGAATGTGTGCAGAAATTCGGGTTTAGTTTGATAAAGTTGGTTGCTAGATAAGTGAGTGTTTGATAGAGCAAAGTATGGAATTTAATTTAAAATTCAAAGTATTTTGAATAGAGAGAAACTAGGAGATGTTTGATGAGTTTTAATGGAGTCTGTTGGCCATGGTTGAAGGTAGAAGAGAAGATGTTCAGCTTTGGTAGTTAGTGTGGCCGAAAATAATGAAGAAGAAACGAAGAAGAAATGAGGAAGAAATGCTAGCTAAATAAAAATTGAATAAGCTGGGGAAAAAAACTCTGGTTGTCTAGCTTGAAGAAATGATAAAATGTAGGAAGGTTGTAAGAAAAAAATTCAAAATATTTTGAATTGATTTTTCAGCTACTAAGTAGGAGTATCTCAAGGTCTTTCAATGGTGATTTTCTAGCCGTTACCATGAAGAAGAACAAGAACCATGAAAGAACTAATTCATGGTGTTGAATACTCGAAGTTTCTTGGCTAAAATACTCACTTGCTTGCTGGAAATTTTCTGGTTTAAGCAAACTATGAAAGGTCCGAAATCCACCATGCTTGTTTCTAGCTTTTTGCACACCAAAAAGAGTGTTGGTTTGGCAAAGAAAGAAATGATGATCAAGCTGTCCAATTTTGAAAGTAAGCTAAGAAGAAGAACTAAAGATAATTTCCAACTTTTCACCATAACAAGAACAACAAAAAATGTAGTTCTTTAGGAGAGTAATTTGGTGATTTAATTTAAAAAACAAAACATTCTATTAATCCTCCTATGTTTCGACCAAGAGATCTCCAAAAGCTGGAATTTTATTTGATTTCCAAGTCCAAGATAATCTAGAATATTTTATAAGAAAATTAAAAGAATTCAAGAAATAAAAATATTTTTAAATTCAAATATGCTAGGACATGGGTTGCTAAAATAATAGAGGGTAAAACTCCTCTAGATTTTCTTTAGGACAAGATCACATGGTTAGAATATTACCATTGTGTCTCCTCAAGACAACATTCCTAGATTTATGGAATGCAAGAAACAAAATTCAAACAATAGTTAGGATAATTAAAAATAATACTTAGGTTATAGGATTTGAACTCAAGACCTTAGGAATTAATCACAAAGTTCTAACCACTTAACCACGCTAATTCATGTTCTTATTTTTCCAACCTAATTCATTTCCCTTATACAACCCAAGTCTCTTATTCTCTCATCTCTATGCAAAATTCCCCAATTGCGCCCAACACTCATCTAACATTAATAAATCATATGGACCACATGTAGCAATTTAAAAGTGCACAAATTCACCTAGAAAGTATATATTCATGTAATATGCCATGAAATACGACACATCCCTCTATTTCTTGGGTAAACTTAGATGGGGTTTTACAAATGGTGACCGAATGTTAAAGGTATTTCAGTACTTTAATGATAGTTCTTTCAGCTACCTTGGATGTAGAAGAAAAATAGTAGTAGTTTTTGAAGGATCATGGAAAAATTAAATATGCATCGAAAGACAACAAATTAAAAATTTTTCTCGAGCCAAAGTCTGAGAATATTTACTTTTAGGGTGATTAACTTTAATAACTGGTGTTAGATTTAAGTTTGACGGCACTTGTTGAACAGCAAGGTCTACTTATTCTGCAAGAATACCAATTAACCGTCGGCTGCTTCGCATCAAACACTTACCACGTTTGCTAGCTCTTGACCTTCCAAAGTATTCTCTAACCACTATAGACCTCTACCGATGAAAATAGAATTAAGGTGAAGAAAATTGGAACAAAAGCAGAAAAGCTAAACGTTAAGAAAAAAATAAGGAAACAAAACCAAGGAAAAACAACGGTGGCTCTATTTTTATTTTGAGAAAACCAAAAAACAGTAGTTCCAGCAAGGAAGATTTCGGTCAACCTTTTTTTTATTTATTAATAATAGCTTTTATTTCCTATTCCCAAATAGCCACCGAATTTCCTTTTCCTTTTATTTTCTATTTCCATTTTTTTTTTCTTTGCACATGGCTACTACATCAAACCCTAATGGGCCATGTAATATTAATTAGTCTAATGACTAATTTAATAGCTCTTTTATTAATTAACTAATCTACTTGGACCCAATATAAAAATTACCCTAGATAATAAGCTAATAAACCAATTAATTGAATTAGTTTTTTTATTAATTAATTAAACTACTTAGACACAATATAAAATTACCCAAGATAATTAATTAATAAACCAATCAATTAAATTGGCCCAATTAATTATTCTAGTCCAATGATGTGTCCGGACTTGGGTGTAAAAATCATACAAAAACTAAGCACATTCTCAATCAAGTTTAAATTAAAACATTCAACCCAAATCACACATATGAGCAAGCGTACTCATCATTAACCGAGCATAGGGTTCAAAAGAGTGTCGATCCTCTAGGAACAAGTAGACATTAATTCTTTTTTTTCATTGTTTAACCGACCCAATAAAGTTAAAACGAAATAAAAAGAAAAATAAAAGATATATATATATATATATATATATATATATATATCAATGATGTAGAATTATGTAACTTAAGTCATTATTCCGACAAGCATGATCTTAAAGTATCCAACCTTTATTATAATCAACTATTCTCTTGGCATCATGAAGGATTAAAGTAGACTCACTTCTTTCCCAATCCATGAACCCATATCTTCTACGTAACTTAGTATCACATACTCTGTCTCAACCAGTCTTACCCAAAAGATGCATTAAACCCAATCCTTGATTAAATTTCCATACTCTGGCAAACTTAAAACATGAAATTAACCAATGAATCCATACTCTAGCAGACATCAATTAACCTTTAAATACCAGTTCTTAGCAATTAACCCCTTTCTCAAACAAGTTAAGAGACAATAGATATGAAATCAATCAAATTGAAACCACCAAGCAAGTTAATGGACAGAAACAATCAATCAATCTCGTAATAAGCACAAGTAATTAAACACCAAGGATAACAATCAATTAATCAAAAGATCAAATAACTCTAAATATCATGAATATCTAAAACAATATCAAATTATAATAAAACAATTAACATATCATTGTCCAAGAAAAAGAAAATAAAGTAAGAGAAAGCACTCATAGACAAGCCTCCTTCTTCTTCCTTTGAAAACTTCTTGCACAACCTTTCTTGAATTGAAGAATTCCTCATTTGATTAAGTAATTTTCTATGATGATCAATGAATACTCCCCCTTTTCCCTTGTGTTTTTCATCTATTTATAGGCTTAGGAAGTGCCTAAACTCGTAGGTACAAAGTTCTTGGCCGAGTAGAAGTTGGAAGATACTAAAACTCCACAGATTACCAAAAATCGTGTAAAAAAAATCAAGCACCGCATTATCTTCAAGGCATAGCCGGCGTCGCCTTAGCTCTCGGAGCCAGCGCTGGTTGTGTTCTGCTTCTCTACTCATTTGCCGATTTTTCTCCGAATTTTGCACAATGAAGACCAGAATGCAGCCAGAGCCTCCTTGACTCTTGGGCCCTGCACCAGTTTGACTCTGTTTTGCTCTATTTCACTAATTTTTTTGTCGCTTCGATGTTTGTGCAATCCAGTGTATGGCCGGTGCCAGTTCTAGAGCCCTAGCCGGCGCCGCCTCTCCTCTGTTTTGCGACATTTTTGTTTTGTTTTACCCTAAAAATCTAAAATAATGAACAAAACACATTTCCAAAGGTAAAATCTAAAATATGAAGGAATATAACTAGTTATTGAATAAAATATATCACAAAAGAACCTCAAATAACTAGGAAAAACATAACTAATTTAGCCCATATCATCCAAATAAATAATCAATTGGACTTCTAGAATAATTCCTCTAATAATAAATTCACCTAATAAGCCCACATAGTAAATAAATTTACTAAGGTTATTTGAGTTACTTTGGGGACCAAAAGACATATTATTCTTGACTCCTAAATTGACCAAAATAGCCTTGCTAACAAATAGCAGTATTTTAATCATTTTAAATATTTCATTTATCACCATATAAAAATATTGACCCTGAGAATAATATTGCAAGTGCAGTTCTTCGACGTATAGGTGTAATGATGAAAATACCTCTCTACGTAACACCTGTCATTGAGTTGAGATAGGAAAGTAGTACTAATACCATTCTCAATGACATCTACCATATTTTAATAGTTAGTCCGATAATCCACAACTTCTAGTATGTATCCACTTATCACAGGGAGCTACCCAAAAGTGTACATACTTAGTCATGCTTTCCAGGGTCCTAGATTATTAGATTATCCTGGACAATCACAATAGAGTGATTTCTTCATGTAGTAAAGTATAGAAACTCTATTATATAAGTCTGTCTTAATTAACTAGAGTATATACACAACGTACAAGGTTATTGGCCTTGCGATAAGACCTCACCCAACATATATCAAAGTGTACAAGTCTAGTTTCACCAGACCACCAACTTACACTCAAGCCATAGGATACTTGTCTATGCAGTAGTTGTGATAAGTCAATCTTTATTATTTTAGTACTTTGACAAAGATTATTATCGCATGGTCCAGTTCTACGTATTCCAAATATGCTTACACTATTGGTGTGAGTGGACTACTCACTGGTTAAAGGTAAACCATTCCCTATTTAGAAACTATGGTATAATTATCTAAACCTTGATAAAGTGCCCAGCTTCATCAATCGATCAAGAATAATTTTTCACTTATATATTAGTAGTCCATAATCTACACCTTACTGCGAAAGTATGACCCAATCACGTAGATTACTTAATAATACACTTAGATCTTTAATGTGTGAATATACGTAAAAATACAATCATGAATGAAATACTTTTATTAATTTCTAAAATACAAAAATACATATACCACTTTGAACACACATTCTAACAATTTCTCACTTGCACTAAATGGACTATGATAGTCTATATACGCCTACCCCTATGATGTCCAAGTGTCTTTTGAACACTTTCTCTATCAAAGGCTTGGTAAATGGGTCCGTTAGATTGTTTGCTAAGGAAATTTGATCAACCACTATCTCCTGTTTTTGGATGAACTCCCGAATCAAGTGATACTTCCTTTCAATGTACTTACCCTTCCTATAGTTTTTTAGCTCCTTACATTGTGACACAGCTCCAAAATTGTCACAATATATTGTTGTGGGTCTGTCCATGTGTGGCACAACTCCAAATTCTATGAGGAACTTTCGGAGCTAAACCACTTCTTTAGAAGCTTTTAAAGCTACCATATACTCAGCTTCCATGATAAAATCAGTAATTCAAGATTGCTTGATACTCTTCCATGAAATAGCCCCTCCAAATAAAGTGAAGACATATCCACTAGTGGATTTTCTTTCATCTTTATCTGTCTGGAACTCTAAGTCTGTGTAATTGGTAGGATATAAGTCATCGACTTTGTAAATTAGCATATAATCCCTCATTCCCTTTAGAATGCTTTACAGTTTGCCAATGTTCTTCCTCAAGGTTTGACTAATACCTACTAACCATACCTACTGCAAAGTAGATATCCAGCCTAGTACAAAGCATAGTATACATGAGACTTCCCACTGCCAAGGTATAAGGAATCCTACTCATCCTCTCTTTTTCTTCTTGTGTCTTAGGACACTGCTTGGAAGATAAGATTAATCTGTACCTAAAGGGTATAATTGCCCCTTTGCACTAATCCATGCTAAACCTAACTAATATCTTGTCAATATAAGCAAATTGTGATAAGCCTAGCATTCTTTGCTTCCTATTTCTAAAAAGCTTAATACCAAGATGTAGCTAGTTTTTCTCATATCCTTCATATTAAATTGACTTGATAGCCAAACATTTATAGATGACAATGTTACTACATCATTTCTAATGAGTATAATGTTATCTACATAAAGTACCATAAAGGACACATTGTTCCCATCTGACTTTCTATATACACATAGTTCATTCACATTTTGTGTAAAATCATAAGACTTCACAGTCTCATCAAAATGCATATTTCATGCTCATGATGCTTACTTAAGCCCATAAATGGACTTCTTAAACTTGCAGACCATATGTTCTTAGTCTTTCACAATAAAGCCTTCAGGTTGGAACATATAGATGTCTTCGCTAAACTAGCCATTAAGAAAGACTATCTTGACCTCCATTTGCCATATCTTATAGTTATAGTGGCATGCGATCGCCAAGAGAATGCGTATGGACTTAAGCATGGCAACATGTGAAAAAGTATCCTTATAATCAATCCATTTTTTCTAAGTATAACCTTTTGCAACCAACCTTACTTTAAATTTTTTTACCTTTCCATCCACACCTCTCTTTCTCTTGTATACCTACTTACACCATATCGATTTTGTTAGCCCTAAGGGCACTCCCTGTGTTTTGACTTACGACAAATATTGATGAGGACTAATTTATATGATCTACATGTTATAGGACATGTTTGACCTCAGTTCTTCCAAGGTATGCAAATAAGATTGCTAAGCAACTCTTAAGCAATAGAATCTGATAATGGGTGATTAAATAAAAGATCAAGCTTAAGGATTGCATACCAAGAATTCATTATAGAAAAACCTTAGACTAAGAATCTTTGTTAAGATATTTTCTGTGTAAATTCCTATGTCTTCTTTATCTTATGATTTAGTTTAATTCTACCTTGAAGCACTAAAACAAAAAGATTTCAAAGTTTTAAATCCTCAGAATTTTGGATTAAGTAATTTTTGTGACCCTGCATTTAAAAGCTTCGTCCAAAATCCTGTGAACGGTGTCAAATCAATTCTTTCTGAAAATGTACCATTTTGGACTTACTTTTTGGATATACCATCGTCCAAAACTTGAGTCCAAACCTCTGGCAAATCTGATAGCAAAAACTAACCATTTTCAGCCGTTGGAACTCTACTTTGTGCCTCTATAAAAGGTTTTAAAACTCGATTTGAAAGTATATTTTTGTCATATCCTTCTAAGAAACACTCTTGCTCTACAGAATACAAAAATCTCCTTTTTCACAGTGCTTCAAAGTGAAATCAAATTATGTCAAAAAGGTAAAGGTTGTTTAAGCTCATTTGTCTTGTATATCTGCTCAAAAGAGTGAGCCATTTTCATTTCATTACTTCAATCATCTTTGTGTATCAAGGTTGTGGTGTAAAACCCATTTGGGGTGAACCTTAATTTATTGGTTGATTGAGAGGTTTTGGTAAAACCAAATGTGGTGATCCTCTCTTTTATTTGGTGTAGATTGATACTATTGAATTGGGTGAATGAAATCTGGTTGAAAATCCTTAAGTGTGAGCTTAAGGTAGTGGATGTAGATCTTGTTAGATTGAACCACTATAAATCTTGAGTTATCTCTCTTTATATTCAATTTCGGTCAGCTACAATCTTCCTTGCACAAAATTCCTTTAAATCTCTCAAAATAAATCTTTCTAGTTCTCATCAACTCATTTTCACTCTAGCATTAATTGCATCGTGTGTCTTGTTTATTTTGAAAACCTCTCGTTGTAGCAAGTCTCTTCGATCTGAAGTTCAAAGGAGATTTTCCTCAAAATAGATTTTTCAAAAAGCATATTAAATTTGTCAAAAACCTTATTCACCCCCTAAGGTTTTTCATTTGATATCAGAGCCTAGTCTACTCTATTTTTGGTCTAACAACTGTGTAGAAAAGATCCTCATGGCAAACTCATCTGCTCTTCCATATGTTGAACGATCCTCAACAAATCGACCTCCCCTGTTTAATGGAAACAATTATACATTCTAGAAAAATAGAATGAAGATTTATATTTGTTCAATCAACTTTGAATTGTAAAATCTAATTGAGAATGGTCCATTTGTCCAGTCAAAATTTATTGATATAAAAAAAATGCCTAAACAGAGTGACGAATTCGATGTTGAAGACAATACCAAAATAACATTGAACTTTCAAGTTATAAATATTTTGTGTTGTGCCCTTGATGCCAGTAAATATAACCGAGTTAGTGGCTGTAATTCAGTCCATAATATGTGAAGACTACTTGAAGTAACCCATAAGGGGACTAATCAAGTAAAGGAATCTAAGTTGGGACTTTTAATTCATGACTATGAATTATTCATGATGAAGCCAAATGAAAGTATAACTGATATGTTTACCAGATTTACAAATATTGCTAATAGACTTAAAGCCTATGGGAAAGTCTATTCCCTTGGTGAACAAAATCGAAAAATCCTGGATGCGTTACCTAAGGGCTAGCAACTGAAAGCTCTGGTTGTGGAAGAATCTAAGAATTTAAAATCCTTACCAATTGAAGAGCTGATTAGCTCTCTCTTAACGCATGAAATGAAACTCAAGAGGTTTCAAGAATCTGATGACCATGATAAAGAAAAAAAGGGAATAGCACTGAAAACTACAAATGAGGAAGCTAAAAGTAGTCAACTAGATAGTGGTGATGAGACTAAAGTAGACACTGAAGAACTAGCCATGATTGCAAAGAAATTCAGAAGAATGTTTAACAAAGGAAACTTCAAAAGAGGAAAGAAGTTCATGAAAAGAAAAGGACAAACCTCATCATTTAGGCCTCAATGCTATAAGTGTAAGAGCACGGAACATTTCATTGCTAACTGCCCAATAACTAAAGGAAAAAATGGCAGAATGCTTAAAAAGAAAAAGAATGATCTGAAAGTAAAGAAGGGTAAATGACTAATAGGAACTTGGGACCTAAATGAGTCCGAGTCCGAGGTAGATAAAGACTCTTAAAATGAAACTGCCAACATATGCTTCATGGCAATGGAAAATGAGGTAAATTCCACTGCCACTAATTCCATATCTGATTTACATAATCCTAATCATGAAAAGCATGATGATCCAAATGAATTGTTAATTAACATGTTCCATTAACTAAAAAAGCTGTCCAGAAGAAATAAAAAAATGAAGATGAAAATTGATTAATTGTTAGAAGAGAATGTAAAGTTGTTGAATGAGAACAAAGTCTTTTTTGAGTCACATATGTGTGAAATTATGGAAAAAGGAGTTATCATCACTGCCCTACATCATGTGTCTCTAGAAAATAAAAGCTTATATGATAAAATTCATTCTCTTGAAAGTATAGTTAGCAATTTTGATGATATGAAAAATAGAGTCGATGATCTCATTACATGCATTGAAAAGTGTACAAATGGCAAAAACAACTTGAAAAAATTGATTGGTGCTCAATACATAGCTGGAAACCGAAATGGCCTAGGTTATAGGCATGAGATTAAAGATAGAAATCAAAAACCTCACTTTGTGAAAGCTGCCTCATCATATATGACAAACAAGTGGTGTACATATTGTGAAAAATCTAGACACAAAGCATCTAGGTGTAATGTTGCGAAAAAAGTGGAATCCGGTGCAAGAATAGTTTGGAAAATTATTGGAACCATTACTAACCCCCGTGGACCCAAGAAAATGTAGGTACCAAAAATCACTCTCCCTTCTCATGTATAGGTACATTCATTAGAGAAAATTAGCTTCAACCTAAGTGATTGAGCAAATCAATCTTCAAAGTTCTAACTTCTTCTTTTCTTTTCTCTCCTTCTTGCTTTTGCGCGCGCTGTCTCTCTCTCTCTCTCTCTCTCTCTCTCTTTTGGTTTCCCTCTTTTTTCTCCCTATTCCTCTATTTATAGTTGTTCTGAAAAGCCAACTTGAGGGCGCTTATGGAAGCTTATGTAGGAAACTTATGTAGAAAGCTTATGTAGGAAGCTTTACTTAATCATCCATGGTCAAATGGTCAAATAACTTTCCAACAAATATCTAAACTTCATTAAATGTAGTGGGTCACCTCCAATTAATATCTTGGGTCCCACTTAATAGCCTTTCTAGCAACCATAAATTATATATATATATATATATATATTACCTCAATTAATTCTTTTATTGATACATACTTAGGGAGGGGTGTTATACTAAAAAAATAGAGATAAAAAGAACGAGTGTAAAATTTTATTTACTTGTGGTATCTCGCAAATCCCCAGCAATCTTCCATGGATTTGACATGAAATACATTTTTAATTAAATTAAATATATTTTGTAGCAAATCCCTTGCAATCTGCTAGGGTTTGTGAGGGACTTTAATTTTTTAAATTCTTCCATTGCAATTCCCTAGCTGTCGCAACGGATTAGCTATGAATTTTTTTTTCATTTTTTGTTCTAATTCTTTTATTATATTAAACTATATTAATTATAATTCAATACCTATAGAAGAACAATGATCAAATTTTCCATCCCTTTAGCTCCTTTCAATTCATTACAATAATATTTTTAGATTTTGACAACATTATATTTTAATTGTATAAATTAAGTTATACGTACAATAGCAAGGTCACATACTAGGTATGTTGGTAATTTTGAAATATTTTATAAGCCTTTCGATATATATGTGTGTGTGTGTGTGTTAAAATAAAAATTTTAAAAATATGATATAGTCTTTGAATTTTGACAACAAAAGCCTTTTGAATTGTCAGTATAATTTACTATATTACGATTTAAAATATACCAAAAATATGTTAGATAAAATAGAGATAAAAAATAGGCTTAAAATTTTATTTCCATGTGTTCTCTCGCAAATCCCTAGCAATCTGCCATGGATTTGCAATGGATTCCATTTTTAATTAAATTAAACATATTTCATAGAAAATCCCCAACAATCTACAAGGGATTTGGAAGGGATTTTAATTTTTTAATTCGTTCGTCATAAATCCCTAGTAGTCTCTGAGGGATTTGCCGTGGATTTCATTTTTTTTTTTTTCCTTTTGTGCCAGTTCTTTTATTATATTAATTTGTATTAATTCAAATTCGACACCTTTTGTAGAACAAAGATCAAATTTTATATCCCTTTAGCTTCATTTAATTCATTACATTAATATTTTTAGATTTGGATAATTTATATGCTAAATGTATTAATTAAGTTACACGTGTTACAAAATAGGTGTGTTACTTATTTTGAAAGGTTTTATAAGCCTTTTGATTTGTTTATCTCCAATTGCATTTATTCATGAAAAAGAGTTGAGAATTAAAATAGAATGTATTATTTTTGAGTGTTTGTATATATATGTTTGCATTAAAATAAAAAGTTTTAAAGATATGATATAATCTTTGCAATTTGACAGCAAAAGCCTTGTTAATTTCTATATAATTTACAATATTATGATTGAAAATATTCCAAAAATATGTTTGACAAAATAGAGATAAAAAGAATGGATTTAAAATTTTATTCACATGTGTTCTCTCGCAAATCCATAGCAATCTATCAAGGATTTGCCATGAAATTTATTTTTAATTAAATTAAATATATTCCGTAGTAAATCCCTAACAATCTATGAGGGATTTTCCATGAATTTGATTTTAGTCTTGAAAAAGAATTGCGAACTAAAAATAAAATGTATTACTTTTTAGTGTCTATATATATGTGTGTATTAAAATAAAAATTTTTAAAGATATAATATAATCTTTGTATTTTGACAACCAAAGCCTTTTGAAATGTTAATATAATTTACTATATTATGATTAAAAATATACCACAAATATGTTAGGCAAAATAAGGATAAAAAGAATTAGATTAAAATTATACTAAATGTGTTCCCTCACCAATTCCTAGCAAGTTGCACTAGATTTCCCATGAAAAATATTTTTAATTAATTTAATTATATTCCACACAAATCCCTAACAATCTGTGAGTGATATTTTTTTTTAATTCATTCGTCTCAAATACTTAGTAGTCTATGAGGAATTTGTGATGTATTTTTTTTCTTTTCTTTTTTGTGCTAATTCTTTTTTATATTAATTTGTTCTAATCCTTACTCGATACCTTTTGAAGAATAGAGATCAAATTTTCTATCCCTTTAGCTCATTTTTCTTCATTATATTAATATTTTTATATTTGGACAACATTTATATGTTAATTGTATTAATTAAGTTATATTTGTAACAATAATTTACAAAATAGGTATGTCACTTATTTTGAAATATGTGTGTATTAAAATAAAAGTTTTAAAGATATGATATAATCTTTGCATTTTTTACAACAAAAGCCTTCTGAAATGTCAGTATAATTTACTATATTATGATTGAAAATATACCAAAAATATCTTAGCCAAAATAGAGATAAAGATAATAGATTTAAAATTTCCTCATAAATTCATAGCAATTTGTCACGAATTTGTCATGAAATCCTTTTTTAATTAAATTAAATATATATTCTGTACAAATCCCAAACAATCCGCGAGGGATTTTAATTTTTTTAATTCGTCTCCCTCGTGGCCTGTAAGGGATTTGTCACAAATTTGATTTTTTTTTTCCTTTTTGTGCTAATTCTTTTATTATATTAATTTGTATTAATTCTAATTTGATACATTTTGAAGAACCAAGAACAAATTTTCAATCCTTTTAGCTCCTTTTGATTCATTAAAATAATATTTTTAGATTTGGGCAACATTCATATGTTAATTGTATTAATTAAGTTATATGTATAACAATAAGTAGCAAAATACACATATTATTGTTTTGAAATATTTTATAAGCCTTTTGATTTGGTTATCATCAACTGCATTTAGTTTTGGAAAAGAATTGAGAATTAAAAATAGAATGTATTATTTTTGTGTGTCTACATATATATGTCTGTATTAAAATAAAAAGTTTTTAAAGATATGATATAATCTTTGCATTTTTTGACAACAAAAGCCTTTTGAAATGTCTGTATAATTTACTACATTATAATTAAAAATATTCCAAAAATATGTTAACCAAAATAGAGAACAAAAGAATGGGTTTTAAATTTTATTTATATGTGTTCTCTCACAAAACCCTAGCAGTTTGTCCCGGATTAGTCATGGAATCCATTTTTAATTAAATTAAATATATTTTGTAGCATATCTCTAACAATCTGTAAGGAATTTTAATTTTTTTTAATTCTCTCATGGGAAATCCCTAGCAATCTGTGAGGGATTTGCCACATATTTGATTTTTTTTTCTTTTTTGTGATAATATTCTTGTTTTTTATGAATTTTCATTCATTCTAATTCAATACCATTTGAAGAGTAAAGATAAAATTTTCTATCCCTTTCGGTCTTTTTAATTCATTAAATAAATATTTTTTGTTTGGACAACATTTATATGTTAATTGTATTAATTTAAGTTATATGGGTAACAGTAAGTAACAAAAATAGGTATGTTGCATATTTTGAAATGTTTTATATGCCTTCTGGTTTGTTTATCTCCAATTGCATTTAGTCTTGAAAAAGAATTGAGTATTAAAAATAGAATATATTAGTTTTGAGTATGTATATATACGGGGGTATGTGTGTGTATTAAAACAAAATTTTTTAAAGATATGATATAATCTTTACATTTTGACCCCAAAAAAAAAAAAATTGAAAGTAGTAGAATTTACTATATTATGATTGAGAATATACCAAAAATTTGTTTGGTAAAATAGAGATAAAAAGAATGGGTTTAAAATTTTATTTTCATGTATTCCCTCGTAGATCATTGGTAATCTACCACAGATTTACCAAGGGATACTTTTTTAATTAAATTAAATATATTTCATAGCCCAAGGGATACTTTTTTAATTAAATTAAATATATTTCATAGCAAATCCCTAGCAATCTATGAAGGATTTGTGAGGGTTTTTTTTTTTTAATTCTTTCATAGCAAATCCCTTGCATCTGTGAGGGATTTACCACAGATTTTTTTTTTTTTTTGTACTAATTTTTTTATTATATTAATTTGCATTTATTCTAATTCAATACCTTTTGAAGAACAAAATTCAAATTTTCCATCCCTTTATCTTCTTTTAATTCATTATATTAATATTATTAGATTTGGAAAACATTTTTATATGGATTGTTTTAATTAACTTATACGTGTAACAAAAAGTAGCAAAATAGCTATGTTACTTATTTTGAAATGTTTTATAAGCCTTTTGATTTGTTTATCTCCATCTACATTCAGTCTTGAAAAAGAATTGAAAACTAAAAATAGATTGTATTATTTTTTAGCGTATAAGTGTGTGTGTGTGTGTGTGTGTGTTAAAATAAAATGTTTTAAATATATGATATAATCTTTGCATTTTGACAACAAAAGCCTTTTGAAATGTTAGTATAATTTACTATATTATGATATAGAATATACTAAAACTATGTTAGGCAAAATAGAACTAAAAAGAATCGGCTTAAAATTTCATTTACATGTGTTTCCTCACAAATCCCTAGCATTCTGCCACGGATTTACCATGGAATCCATTTTGAATTAAATTAAATACATTTTGTGGCAAATTCCTAACAATCTGCAAGGGATTTGTGTAGCATTTTAATTTTTTTTAATTCTTTTGCAAATCCCTAGCAATTTGCAAGGGATTTTCCAAGGATTTGTTTTTTTTCTTTTTTGTACTAATTTTTTTATTAGATTAATTTGTATTAATTCTAATTCGATACCTTTTGAAGAACAAAGATCAAATTTTCTATCCCTTTAGCTCCTTTTAATTCATTATAGTAATATTTTTAGATTTAGACAACAGTTATTTTTTAATTATATTAATTAAGTTATATGTGTAACAATCATTAGCAAAATAGGTGTTACTTATTTTGAAATGTTTTACAAGCCTTTGATTTGTTTATCTCCTTCTGCATTTTATCTTGAAAAAAAAAATTGAGAACTAAAATTATAATGCATTATTTTTAAGTGTCTATATGTGTGTATTAGAATAAAAGATTTTAAAGATGTGATATAATCTTTGCATTTTGATAACAAATTCCTTTTGAAATATTCGTATAATTTACTACATAATGATTCAAATTATACCAAAGATATGTTAGGCAACATAGAGATAGAAAGGATGGACTTAAAATTTTATTTACATGTATTGCCTTACAATTCCTTAGCAATCTGTCATGAATTTTTCATAAAATCTGTTTTTAATTGAATTAAATATATTTCATAGCAAATCCCTAACAATCTGGGAGGGATTTTAATTTTTTAAATTCATCCGTCCCAAATCTCTAACAGTATGCGAGAGATTTTTTAGGGATTTGCACAGAATCAACAAAAATGACATAGTTTTCGCAAAAATTACTTCGAGAAATTCCCCCTTCCCTCCCATAATTTTCAGCTTCCCTCTTTCCAATTCATTTTCTCTTACCATCTTCGGCTCTCAAACACCACTATCCACCATTGTTGCTCTTACTAGTGGCTGACTGTAGGGTGATTTCTTTTCCTTTTAGAATCTATTTTGTCTGAATTCTTAGTGAATTTGGGGGCAAATTTTGAGGGTTTTTGTTTTGCCAAAATTAGGGTGAATTTGGGGGTAATTGGAATGGCTTTGTTTGGATAGAAGGGTAGAAAGAGCGATTTGAGAAGCTCATCACTCAATACTTCAACTTCTTAAAAAAAACTAAGTATTTTGTTGTGTAATAGAAATAATTTTTTATATGTAAAATTTTTGCATAAGTTTGTATTTTTGTTTGGGTTGAACTTGATTTTTTTTTTTTTTTTTTTGGATGTTGCTCGTGATTGAGCTCTATTTTTTTTTTTTTTTTTTTGGGGGGGGGGGGGGGATGTGTTCCTCGTTTTTGTGCTGAGATATTTTTTGGTTTGGGTTGAACCATGTGTTTTTGGCTTGACGTTGCTGCTTTATCATCTCTTTTGATGTTGTTGAGCTTCAATTTTTGGGTTGAGCAAAGTTTTTGTGGGTTTGATGTTCCCTAGAAGATCAATGTATCTAATACTCTAATTAAGGTTAGGAGAAGAAAGGATTTTCATCTAAATTGATGTCAATCTGTATGTGTTCTTGTATGAAAATTCTAAAGTGACATTTCATCTAAATGATGGAAAACAACACTCGAAAGGATGCAATGGGTAGAAAAAATGTATTTTTACTAGTTGAGTTATTGTCTTAATTGAACTAGGTTGAAGATCTTGCTAATTCTTTCTTCCTGTTACATTTGTGTACCTTAAATGGATATATCAACTGATGGCTTTTGCTAATTCTGTGCTATTTTCTATGCAACTCATCTTTAGCTTCTAAGTAGGAATTTTTCTATCTTGAAATTGTGCAATGCTACTATGTTGTGTATGAATTTTGTGGCCAGGGTTGATTTAAAGTAATTGAAGTAGCAATTTATTTCTAGAAATTAATTGTCTAGAAATTGATTTCTTGTTCTATTATCAACCCTTCTAAGGTACTAGTTGATGGTTTTCATTATGAGTTGTGCAATAAAATCTATTCTATTTTAATCTTTGTTTCTTTTCTTAATGAGAAGAACTAGGAAGAATCATTAGTGTCAAATGTTTCAGATTCTTAAGGCTATATTGAAGCAAAATTAAAGCTGTATTTATTCATTTGTGGGAATAGTGTCCATAGTATGGATGAGATTGAATCTGATTTTTACAAATTGAGTCTTGCTCTGTGTTATCAAAAAGAGAAAGATAGAAAAGGAGAGCTGGCTATAAAGCGGTCATTTTGTTGCAAGAAACGTTTAACAATATAATCTTCATGAGTTTTTGCCAATCTGATCGCTTAAGATTGTAAATAGCCTATGTAGCCAGTAAATGTTGCATCTAATTCTAGAAATGTAAGAAAATATGTGAATTATGTTTCAATTCTTCTAGATAATAATGTATTTTCCCTGAATTCTTGTTGTTGTTTACAATATCCATTTAAAAATTCACTCAATTAGATCTTGAGGTATTAGCGAAGAAGTTGTTGCCAATTGAAATTGAAACAGGAACATTAGAAAATAGAGACAAAATGATACTCTTCAATATACTAGTAAGGAAAATTTTATTACACCTGGAATGCATCTCTTGATTGTACCACTATAATTACATAGCTTAACCTTTAGGGTTGACACAAAACCTTCAAATAGAAGCAAGTAGATTTCTTCCCTTAATTGAAATTATAAATTTAGGCAATCTCTCTCTTCTTTTAATTGTCTTATTTCATTGCTTACATTACCTGCCAATTTGGTTTTTTCAATACTCAACTTTTGTGAAGCTATTGCATCAGAAATATGCTTTCCATCTCAAGATTATCATTCCATTGGATGATTTTGTGCAATTTTCTGATGGCATTTTGTATTCTGCTTTCTAGTTCATCAAGTTCATTGTTTCTTTTGACAATGATGAGGTGTTTTCTTTTCTAGGTTGTGGTGTTTGGAAAAATAGCAAGTCTTCAGAGTATCGAATAGGTCCTCAACATCTAAAAAATGTTAGTACAATTATGTTTGATTTTTTTACAATAGTTGCTTTAAATGATAGTACATATAGTTACTTTGGTCTCTTTTTTTTTTTTTTTTTTGTGGGCAATTGTTGGATTTCTAAAGATGAAAGTAATATATAGACACACACATTTCAAAGTAATATGTGACATAAATCAATCTATTTTAACTTGCTATCCATTTACATGTATGGTTATTCAATGTTATTATATTATTGTCAAATAACTGGTTATTATTATTACAGAATTTAACTTGATTTTCAACTTTGTTAAATGTTCAGATATGGCTAAAGAGGGAGGAAAGAAGCGTTCGAGTTATGCTTCATCTAAATCTGCTCAATGGGTGGGGCTGCCTTCATCTCATGCCCTACCTTTTTCCATTTCAGCCATTCCTTCATCTAGTCCTCAAGTAGCCACTCCTACATCTAGTCCCTAGCAGGACATCCATTGATGCTTCCAATCAGTTGCCTGCAACCCTTCCATTTGGTCAACAACCTATAGCCAACACTGCTACTACTCAATAGCTTGCTCCCAGTTAGCAACCTCCAAATAGTCATATGCCTTATGTACAGTAGGAGCTATCCTCTCATTCAATGGCTCAGACTTCTGATCATCTTATTATGGTTGGACTGGTTGGACTTGGTCCATATCCACCTACTAAGCTTACTCAGTAGCAGTAGGATACCGAGTCTCCCAATCCATCACTACACTAATCAGTAGCTAGTGTTACACCACAGTCCGAAGATAATAACCACATTGAGCCCTACAATGATACGAGAGTTGAACATAATGTTGTACTTATCTTGTAATTAATTTTCCTCGTGATTAACTCTCTATTTAAAAAAGCTTATCACACTTAGAATATTAATAACTCACACTTTATTATAGATTCACACATCAGTCTAAGTGCAAAAACCATCACCATAATCATAAAATAGCAGTTTACGGGGTTTTAGCCTCAATTTCGCGATGTACTACCTAAGGTGAAACATGTTTGGTTTGGGGAGTTTGTTGTAAGTATTTTCTATTACTTTATATTGCTATAAATAATACTTCTTGTCAATTGAAATTTTTTTGGGTTGTTTTATTAGTGTGAGCTAGGATTTGGGATTGGCTGACAAATTTTTTACAACCATAACTGATTTATACCATTTTAAAACTCTTCTCTAATATATTTGGCTAGAGTGATGAGTATTTTTTTTTTAATTCTTCATAATAATTTGAACCCTTTTCAAGTAGATTAATGATTAAAAAGTCTCTTATCTTAAAATCTCATGGTTGATCATCTACCTGTTTATGACTAGGACAGTCCCAAGATACACTTAATTCAATTATAAGATTCTCTCTTTTGATGTTTTTAAACAAAGGTTAAGAATTGATGGTTATGCGTGTAACATCATGAATTCTTCATCTAATCTATTCTAATCTATTCTTTATTGTAGAAACACTAGACATGGAACCCAAATCATTTGCACCAAATACATGCAATATGGGAGGAAAGGTATCGAGTAAGAATGATTGATACCCTTGCAAAGATTAGAAATGTTCACAAGTAGAGGCCTGCTTGGATGTCCCGGGATATAATATGACCAAATGTGATGTTTGGTAGTTCGAGGATTGGCAAAAATTATCACATGTTGTTAAAGAAAATAGAAAGTGTAGCACTGCCAAACATTCCAGAAGTTCTATCAGCTTTACAAAGCATGAGGCCAGAGCGGCATTTCCTCTTACATTTTGCTCAATGATTTAGATTATTTGATGCAATCAATCCTAAGATTGGTGTAAGGCTAAGAGTTCTCTATCATATTTTCATCAATTTATTGTTATTGTAATGAACCTAAATTTATATTTTAGATTCTACATTAAATATTCCATTAGATTCTGTGAGATTTTTTTAAAAAATCTTTTTACAATTTAATTTCTATATTCAGCCTATATCCAACCACCAAAAGAGGGAAAAAAGGAAAACAAAAAAGAAAATTGCTTTGTCTATTTCCCTAGTGCTGTTTGTTTTACATCTAGTGGTTTCTTCCTCATTGAAATGCCCATATCATGATGAGTTAGGGGGTATAATTTCACACTAGCTGGCCATTCATTTTTTTCCTCATAAAAATTCTCTCTTTTTTCTTCTCCTTTTTTCCTGTACTCGAACCTTTACTGAATTGGAAGGATCTACTTCCGTGTTCCTATTTGTGTCATATAATTTTCTGTGTTATTTCATGTGAGATAATAGTTTTGAATTTCATTTAGCTTGGTGAAAAAAACGCAGAAGCTGGGGAGATATTTTATTGTACCATTTGAGCAAAATAGCCAGCCTAAGAATCAGCCAACAGGGCATTGTGAATTCTATTGAGCTATTGCCTACTAGTTCTTTTGTAGCTTTGTAAATTCTATTTTTCTAATTCGACTGATAAATTGCAGTTGTGGAGGCAACTTATTTTTTATTTTACTCAGGAGAATGATTTGCAAGTTTTTTACGTGTGCTTCTTAGTCCCTTGGTATTTCTTGCGCTTGGTTAATCTTGTAACATTTTAAACTCTTTAGTATGTTTGAACAGAATAGCACAGAGATCGTTCACTATTTTGGTCATTAAAGTTTGCCTAATTGAATTTGCAATCAAACTTCACAAATTTTGTTTAAGTAGATCAATAGAATTGGATCTTTTGGTGTTGTTTTTTGATTTGGTCTTTGGTGAATGAAAAACTTTGTTTGACCATCTAGTTTTAGTGAGTGGAAAAAGAACTATTGACTACCTAAACTCCATCTCGGTTGTGGAATAGACTTGCAGACTAACGTACTTAGATGGCAATTTTGTTGATAAAAAAATTCTCAATTTACTTGTTTGAAAAGAATTTTAATTTTGACATAGATGTCTTACATTTGTAATACTTCTTATAGTGTGCGCAACAAGGAGATGACTTTAACTATATTGCCGTATTTGGAAAATTGCACTAGTTTCAAGATAGGCCCAATAAAGATGAATTTATAAATGAGAAATCCTGTAAGATCATTATATGTTACGTTTTAATTTCAATAGTTATATTTACATAATGCTTTATCTTTTGTTTATGTTTTCATCTTCAAAATACCTTTTAAGAGGACGTCCAAATGATGAAGTCACAATAATCACGATAGAGTCTTGTGATTCAGCATCAAGGCCAAGTTTTTTGTTAGATGAGAAAGCTATGACTATAGAGGCAGCAGGTGGGTTGAAAAAAAGTAGGATCTATGGCATGGGGTCTAAGGCTTCATACTTGAAACTTCAGTATCATCAGTCTAAGGCCTTGTTACCCACATTATTAGTGGATTTAGAGAAGTTTCATGGTGAGGTTAAGCAAACCCTTCGGCAGTAGCTTCAGTGAGAGTTGGACAAGAAGGACAAAGAGATGAAGAAACAGAGGAAAAAGATGAGGAAGACTTTGGAGAAGAAGGATAAGAAAGATGTCTACATTGATTAATGTGAATCATATTGTGATGCAACATCTTAACTTACAAGTGCCCCCTATTCTATCTAACTCTAATGATTTTGATAAGGATGACTCATCTTTTGGCCCTTCTACTATTGCTAATAATTAAATAGTTTAAATTTTTATATTTTGTTGTGTAGATCACTTGAATTATGGATTTACTACTACTATGAATTTGTATTTACTATTTTGGATATTTTTATAATATATTATTATTGGTGCATTTGGACATTAAAAATGTATGGATATTTTAGTTAGTGAAATTGTGGTGAATATGTTTTGTGGTTGTCAATATTGTGTTGTGCATATCAATTGATAGGGACTGTGCTTTGAAAAGTTGTAGCAAATCCCTAGCTATTTCCATGGAATTGCCACGAAAAACAAAATCCTGTGGCAAATCCATCACAATTTGCAATAGATTTGCCATAGATTAAAAATAATATATATATATATATATATATATATATAATCAATAAACTAAAGCAAATTTGTAGCTGTCTCCCACAGAATTGCCACGAAAATAAATAAAAACTGAAGAACCTATAGCAAAGCCATCGCAATCTGTCATGGATTTACCACGGAACTTTATTGGAAAATAAATAATCCATAGTAAATCTATGGAAATCTGTCACGAAATTATGATGAAAAAAAATAAAAGCTGAAGAATCCATAGCAAAGCCGTCGCAATCTGCTACGAATTTTCCACAGAACCTAATTGGGAAATAAATAATCCACACCAAATCTATTGTAATCTGCTACGGATTTGTCACGGAAACAAACAAAAACTAAATAATCAACAGCAACACCGTCACAATCTATGGCAAATTTGCCATAGATTAAACCTAATTGGAAAATAAATAGCAAATCTATAGCAATATGTCACAGAAACAAATGAAAACTAAAGAATTCATAGCAACGCAGTCGCAATCTGCCACGAATTTACCATGGAATCTAATGTGAAAATAAATAATCTATAGCAAAGCTATGGCAATCTACCATGTACATGCCACGACAAAAATGTAAAATATTTATTAAATAAGAAGCTAAAGCAAATCACTAACTATTTGCCATCGAATATCCATAGAACTAAATTAAAAATCAATAATCCCTTGCAAATTCATGGTAGAACTCTCCCATTCTATCACAAATTTGCCACACAAAAATAATTACCAATATAAAATTTGTACCCAAAACTATATGTAGCAAATCCCTCACAATTTGCCATGGAATTGCCAAGAAAAAAGAATGAAATATATAAAAAATAATGAAGTCTAGCAAATCTCAAGCTATCTACCACAAAATTGCCATAGAAAATATAGATAAATCATTAATCGATAGCAAATTCATAGCAATCTACCACAGATTTGCTACAGAAAGAGAATGGATCCCTAGCAAATCTATCGCAATTTTCTAGGTTAATATGAATTATCATGTGCTACCAGCTAAAAAAGTTGCTAGCAAATACATGGCAAATTGCCAAGGAAAAAAAGTTCCCTCGTAAATTGCCACGTATTTTTTCATGGCAAATTGACAGATTTCTTTTAGTAGTCCCTTGCTAAATCTTGCACTTCACTTTCTCTATTTCTCCTTGATAAATTCTTCTAGCTAAGCCACATAAGAAGCAAGACGGGATAAGTCTAAAAAATCTTGTAGGATCAAAGCCTCTTTCAGTTGGGGATGCATTTGCCCCACTGCTATTCTAGCATACTTGGTCTCCGATCACCTAGTTGAACATTTGTTTTTGAGTCTTCAAAATTGTTCCAAAATTTTAGTGATTGTCTTGCCCAACCTCTAGTCTATAGCCAACAAATTGGCTATTGATACTTCTAGGATTGGTCGATGGAATCTTTCATGGAGTAGATGTTCTATTTCAGACTTAGTGCGCATAGAGTTTGATAACAAATTCGTGTACCAAGTGAAAATAGTGCTTGTTAACTACCAGCTCACCATACTGGGCCATGAATTTCCCAATATGCTCTATCGTCACCATCTCATCATCACCCGAAAAGGTTGTGAAACCTAGAATTTTGAATCCCTTAGGTAATGTTAAGACCGAATCAATCCACTCCAGATAAGTCTTCCTACATGTGGATCTGTCCATTTCAGTTATATTCAAATCGAAATGTTTTCTTAACATATCTGCAATGGCCCGGGAATCAACCTACTTATTATTTCCCTACAAATATATCATGCTTCATTGGATGGCTGGTTATTGAGTTGCCCTAATATTTCCTTATGGTGATATTAAGAAATATTTAAAATGTAAAATATTACTATTTATATAACAGAGGTATTTTAGTCATTTTAGTAATCAAGGCGATGTGTCTTTTGGTCCCTGAAATGACCCTTAAATCCTGACAGATTTGGGTTAAGAAATTAGTCATGATAATTATGATTTTTATTTTATTTTATTTGAGTAGTCTAATTTATTATTAGACTAAACTAAAATAAAATGCCTGAGAGAGAGTACATATTTTATCTAGTTTAATTGGTTAATTAATTATTCAGGAGCCAAGACCTAGATTGAATAATTAGAAAATTAATTTAGATATAAACTAGATAAAAAGTATGAATTTTTATATTGGTCTATTTGAGCTTGTTAATTATTTATTGGGCTGTTTAATGAAGCTCAAAAAATAAATAATTGAGTCTTATTATTTATGGTGTTCAAGCTCAAAAGTAAATAATTTTATTTGGTTCAATGAATAAGACCAAAGATAAAATAAAATAAAAATAAGTAAATAATTTATTTATTTATTTATTTAAAAAAATAACATGGGATGGATCCCGTATTATTTTGCGTGAGGGATAACAAAAAGCATGGGCTTTTTGTTGGACCCTCTTGGTCTCTCTCAGGACATCAATTTGTATGCAATTGATGAAAGGAATCAAGACCAAAGCAATTGAAAAAGAGAGAAAAACCAAGTCTAGTGGATTTTTCTCACAGAAGCAAAGACTTAGAAATGAAGTTTGTGAAATATTCACAGAAGGCAAACGTATTGCAAATCCCAAATCTTTAAGCTTTCACTGGCTGTGCTACAGGCACTATTTCGAAAGATCAAAGGCTTCGCGTGAATGATACGCAGTAGATGTTTACAATGATATGATCCAATAGCTTCAAGCATCCTTGTACAGACATCTATATTAGTGCGAAAAAGGTCATTCAATCACAGAGATGAATTTTTTGTTTTGCTAGCATACTTTCGGTTTAATGATTTTTGTCATTTTAATCATTCAAAAAATAATGCAAAAGCATATAATATAAACTAATTTAAGGGTAATCACTCACCTACGAAGAGTGATCACCCATCACTTACAAAGATCTAGTCATGCAAATTAAATACACAATATCATTATGAAAGTAAAAACTCGTGTATCTTTTAAAGAAACAATTTTAGAAATTTATAATCTTCAACTGCAATTGTGACCCTTTGCATTTTAGACAATAACAATATGAGCATTGATATTAAGTATTTTGTCAACTATGCAACTATCAAAAAAAGAAAAAATGCTAACCTAAGAAGCCTTTTTAAGAATTTTAGACAAAAATAATATGACCTAGACATCTTTCATTATTATTTGACTTATATAAATCAAATGTTTCCCTCCACAAATTAGGGAAAAGGGGGAAAAATAGTAAAAGATACTTTCTGGCATTTAAAAAAAAAAAAAAAAAGAACTCTAGTCATCACAAATTCAATTATGACCATTGGCCAATCGGTTACACTATCATTTTCAATATATAAGAGCATTTGCGTACTTCAATTTATTCACTTATATGAATAAGAAGGCATAATAAAAACTCAAAAGACAAGAAGTCCCTCATTTTCAATAAATAAGAGCATTTGCATTTTAAGAAAGCTATCCCATTTTATAAACTAGTTTTAAAGACTAACCTAATTTGAAATAGAAAATGCCAAAAGAAAAAATAAACAAAGTTAAAAGGCAATTGAAAATAATAAAGTGTAATCTTTACCTTTCCTTCTAAGATTCCTCCTAACGTTCACAAATCATGAGAATTTGATTATATCACTTATCGAAAACATAGTAATTAACAGATATAATAAACATAAATTATATGCAAGTCCGAATAATTCCTTATGAATTGAATCTTCATTTAGATTCTAATTCATCCAGAAGAACTTAGTTAGCATTAATGTTCACAATAGGATGAATTTCATCAAGAAAGAAACTAAAAATTCACTCATAGCTTTTGGAGACAATATCTATTTTCTTGCCTAGAAATCTTGCAGTCAAATAGTTCTGTTTTCACATTTTAGTATATTTCATAATAAATTTTAGATATTTAATTACTTCTCTAGTTCAATAAATCAATTTGGGCTCTTTTTTTTTTAATAAATATCAAACTTTAACCTCATTATTTCTCTATTTGACTACATTTCGTTAGTAACAAACATTCTTGAAACCATGCTTATTGCTTGTAAAATAAATAGTCAATGTTCCAAAATAAATTAAGCAGGACTCCAACTAATCACCTGGAAAGTAAGAAAAAAAGCAAATGACTAAAAGACATGGCCATAAAATATGCATTTCAGTTCAGCCTTAGACTTTTTATACTTCAATATGAAAATTTTCTCCATATATATATTTTTTACAGTATTTTCAAGATAGATTCAAACAAAATCAAACAATAAATCAAGAACATACATCTACGAACATTGTTTGCAATGATAATTAGGACAAAGGAGAAACCAAGGAAAACAAGTTAGAACCCAAACCAAACATTTAAACAAAAGAAATTTAGAACGTACAAATCATTGAATGAAATTAAACAAACCCAAAAAAACTATACAAATTATTAATAAATCTAGTAATAGAAATTAAGAACCAAAAATAATTAGCAATATGAAATAGTGCAACAATAATTGATCCAAAACCAAGTCAAAGTTTAGTAATTTCTTCAAACTTCAATTGGATAAAATTTTGATTCAAATAGCGAGAAAAAAAAAATTCAGCCGGAAATTCAAGATTCAAACCTAACCAAAACCCAAATGAATACTCAAACTCAATAAAATCAATCACTTTCACAAAGCTAAAATGCATTATTCTTTTGCTAAATTCAACACAACATTCTGCATAACTCCAACTAATACTCAAACTCAATAAAATCAATATCACTTTCACCAAAGCTAAAATGCATTCTTCAGCTAAATTCAGCACAACATTGCTTATAACTCCAACTAAATCATCAAAACTTCAAGATACAATAGTATTTTTGTGTTTTGAGAGAGACAATAGTCTTTTTAAATAGTGGCAGAATAATAAAAAAATATAATATAGTCTTTCAGTCTTATAGTCTCTATTTTTAGTACAAATAATCATATTACAATAAACCCAAATTCAACCAAATAAAACATCACTAAGCTTAAACTAAAATGTACAGTGTTTTTTATTTAAAAACAAAGTTAATAATAAACACTCACAATATACAACAAGGGCAGGAACACGGACAACAGCAAGGCAGGGCGGCTAGCACAAAAAATTTTGGCACTTTTTCAAGAAAAAAAATAATCAAAACATCCGCAATAAAAATATATTCTACTTTATTTTTTAAAAATATGAACTTACCTAAAAGACTCTGTCGGTGGCTTCCGTTTTCTGGTGGCAATGCAGACAACTCCGGCACACTCCGTTTATTAAAAAAAAAAAAATCAAAACTTCAGCATAAAAAATAGGTTGTACTTTATTTAATTAAAAAAAAAAAGAAACTTACCTACGAAGATAGCTTCTTTTTTGCGCCGGTGATGCGAGTCCGCCAGCAATGCAAAACAGATTACCTCAATTGGCGCTCCTCAGATATAGTGAAACAGCAATGGCGGCCACCAGAAGAACGAATCAACAATGGCTTTAGTGAGATAGCAATGGCGGACAACAGAAGAAGATTAATGGCAGTAGTAGAGAAATGACGGTAGAGGAGAAAGAGAACTGGCGGTAGACAGAGAAATGAAGAAGATTTGGCAAACTTGGAACGACGGCAGCATTCGGTTGCTATTTTGCGTCCGCTTAGCAACAGAAATTGTCACGCCCCAAAGCCGAGGATGACATGGCAACACCTCAAAAAGAAATGTCGAACCCTTACATACCATAAATAACAAGAACATAACATTCTAGTAATACTTAAAGAATATCCTTACATCGTTTTTAAATCCAAAACAAAACATCAATAAAACTGAACAAAAATGAAAAACAATTAATCACTCTAGATCATCTTCAAACCATTCTTCTAACTCATCCTCATCTAACTGAGAACCTGCAAAATGTTAAATAAGGAGTGAGCTCACTAGCTCAGTAAGGAAATTTGGCCTACCCGGGATTGAGCATGCTACATATACATATATATTTACAAAACGTTTGATCAAAAGAGTTTAGAAATTTAAGGTACAACAAAACTCGTAGGGTCTTAAAATATCTCCCTGGTGGGTTGGTCACATCATGTGAAGATCTCAGTGTATCACCCAAAAAGAAGGAGGAAAAGAGGAATAATGAATCTCTTAACCTTACTCTTTACTGAACCCAAGAGGCATATTTGGCACATAAATATCGAATTGGTGTGGTTTATTCAGTGAAAATAATGTGATCGACACAAGCGAGAAAACCATCGCTGCAACAGAGAAAACCAGCGCCGGAGTCAAAGCAGAATGTACCCGGCGCCGGGTGTATTCTGGAATGCGCAGGCGCGATTTCCAGAACACCCAAAACCCAACCTATAACTTTTCAGACAAAAAACGTAGTTTTTTTTTTTTACCACCCACTTTAATAATGAAGAATACCGTCTGTGCACAAAAAAAAAATCATGTATACATATTTAAACATGCTTAAATAAGGCTTAATTCACGAAGATGATTCATGCTTGTGGACTTGATTTGGCTTAACTAATCAGTCTTCCAATTATTATATCCTATTGGAAGAAGGGCCTTAGCTTATCCTAGGTATTGTATCCCCCTAGTAGGGCCTTATAGCTTATAAAGTTCGGGAATTCCCTACCAAAACGAAACCCACAAGCATTCAACATCACATGAATCAGAAAATCAATACATAGGCATAAAACTTAGCTTAAACTCATAACTTTCGACGAACATAACCATTGGTACATGAATAACAATTAACATATCATGGTCAATACCATTTTCATATAATCAAAATATCACTTTCATAAAAAAATCAAGAGACATCATTGATTTTGAAGGAAATAGTAACCAGTACCAAAAACAGGAAAATCCAATTTCCTTACCTACTGAATTTAGCCTCTTGGAACCTCCTAAAGCTTCCATTCAAGCCTCCAAACACTTATTCACCTTCAATTAAAACCCAAACAATACAATTAATCCTCCAATCAATTTTCTCCAATTTAGAACCCTACTACTCTAATTTCAATTCAAGAACAATTTATCTCAATCTTAGGTTACAAACACCATAAAACACAAGGGGAAAGCTAACTTACCAAGAGTTGATGTCAAAGGCTCAAGTCTCTTATCAGACTCTCCCTTCTCTTCCCTCTTCTCCTCTTCTGGAATAGCTTCAGAAACAACGTAACCGTTCAGAACATGCCTGAGCCTATAATGAAAAATTAATAAAAGCCCCCTAACTAAATAATTGCACTTAGCCCCTCAACTTATAATATTTAATTTTTTTAGCCTCATGGACCCTAGTCCACTAATTAAAATAAATTAAAAAAACCACAACTCAATAAGCCTATGAAAGAAGAGGAGTCAGTAATACAGAATTAGATTTGAAATTAACTTGTGATCGAATAACGAGTGAAAACATGACGGTTGCTATTTTGTAATGAATTAGCAATCGAACAAAAATTGTTATCTAAACAGTTAAAAACAAAATTATATTTCATTTGATAATTTGTCACGATTTCATTTCTATTATTTGTACAAAAATTATCACCAAAATTGGGGTCTACTTTACGAATAATTATATAATCTACCGTTAACCAATCGAAAATCAATTGTTAATAGCAATCGATATATTTGGAATCACTAATATCGATTGCAAAATTCACATTCTCTTGTAATGAATCTAAAACTATTTCTTAAGCCGTTTGGCAACAAATCTTTTGAGCATTTAGTATTTTCAATCTTAGAAAAATCACGATTAAGTTAAGATACCGTAACTTTTTGTACGCATTGAATTCAATTGCCATTGCTATATTACATTAATTTACATCTCTCTAATAAAATAAAATCTTTTATTATTGAATTTCAAAATTTTCGTTTTTAATTGCATTAGTACGGAATAATATTTCCTCAAATTATGCAATTGTTTCCTAATACAAGTATAATAAATATAATAGAGAAATAAATTAGAAAAAGTCATCAAACCATTAAGAGTAGTATTAGTTAATTAAGATTATTTTATACAAATAAATGTAATGATTAATTTAGATATTTTATAATTTAAAATCGTTTTTAAAATTAATTGGCCAAACTAGTAAAATTGTCACAATTTAACACTGATTTTTTGCAATTACCATTAGCCGAAGAAGTCCTGTGCGAAACTGGGCCTCGTTGAAACTTGTGCCCAACATTATCTTTTCGGCCCGGCCCATAAATTTGAATACATGAAATTTAAAAATGACCGCAGCCCAAAAACCATAATTGGTATCATAACAATTATACAAGAATTACAAGCAAGCATCCAAAACATGGTGGTTGAACAATATTGTGGAGTTGGAAAGGCTGCTACATGAGAGCGTCATTCGCATCCTCATTTCATTTCTTAACAACTCCAAGACGGCAAAAATTAAGGTACAAACGGATAGTTTCTGCTCTATACAAGTTGACAATCATAGGAAACATGCATTGCTTATGTGGGATCCACTTTTCCACTATGAATTTTCTACGACATAATATAATGTACTGAATTTGGAACAACATAAATACTTGTATGGTTATTTTACTATTGTGATCAAGAAAGGAAAAAAATTGCGATTTAAAATATGTCATGTATACTGATAAATTTTTTAATGAAATGATCGATGTTGTTTGATTACACATTTATAATTATAACTATTATGTATATTATTGTCGTAATTATACATAGATTGTTGTATAATTTTACGCATAAAAAATATTCAATTCTAAATACGGTATACGAATATTTTCAATTTGTTTTTCTAAACAATTCTTTTCGCATAAACCTTTTTCACTGGGGTGTTATTGGAACCCTGGAAAAAATTATATGTGATAAATTAAGAGGGAAAAAAAAGAAGCCTTTCTTTAACCCTGTTTCAGATAGAAGTAAAACTAATTATCTCGACACATGCCAGAGATAAACTAGGAAAAGAAGTTGGGCCAGCGTTGCTTTTGCAGATCATGTTCGTTAGTAAATGGAAATATCATTCATCTTACATTTGTGTTTAATGATGTAATAAGCATGTATGTACTAGGAGGCAAGGACAAAATCAAGAATCTACAGTCAAAGAACAAGTCGTAAGAAAAATATAGTAGAGGACATTATTATAAGTTTAAAAAAGAATTGGTTGTGAGAAATCTTTTTTTTTTTTTTAAGAGAAAAATAATTTTTTTAAGGAATTTTTTTTATTATTATTTTTTTCTAAAAGAAATATGAAGTTACTAAAAATTTTGGAGGGATCGTCTATTTAAAGAAACTAACCAAGTGGCCGACTTTTTAGCCAAAAATGGAAGAAACATTTGAATGGCACTGCAAAATCATTCTAATGCTCCTTCTTTGTCTACCTTTTTGTTCTATGGGCACTTAGTTGTTATTTGATTTGGTCAAGATAATTAGTATTGGAATTTTTACATTAACGTCTTAAGTTCAAACATTTTCTGTAATACGAGCCTTATGCACACTTTCGAATAGTGACCCCTTTATTAATAAAAAAATTTTAAAAAAAATCGGTACTTAAATACAAGATATGCATTAGTTAATTTTCAGTGCCCTAAAAATGAAAATGTAATAGGCATCACAACCACTACTAGATGTATTGATAAATGAATCGAGCTCATGCCCTCCATTTGCACTAAAAGGATATATAAAACAAAAATAAAATAAAAGGAAAAAAGGGGAAAGATTGCTTCATCTTTCACTTCTTGGTCAAAGAATTTTGAAGTCATGGTTACACTCTTTAATATGAACACGAGTTTAAATCTTCAATGTTCTGTTCAACCCATAAATAGATAAGCGTTTCCTTGTGATTTTGTCAACATAAAGCCTATTTTATACATTAAAATTTATTTGATAACTCAATTAATTATTTAAAATTGATTATTTGATTATATTTGATAATAAATAATATTACGTAATTAATTACTTTGCATTTGATAATAAACTCTTGATAAAGATGTATTAAAATTTTATTCTAGTAAAATAAAATTAACTTAAACTTGAAATCTAATATATTAGATACTAATCTAATAATTATTATTTAAAATTCAAATTTCATTTTTAAGAATTTAATATTTAAATATTTTGAGTTTAGTATTTAGGCTTTTGTTTTATCAAATGGATCAAACAGGATTGAAATGAGTTTTATTGAAAGTAGCAAAAAATTATTAAATGTAGGGTTAAAGAGAGATAAGATGATAGGTTGTGGAAATCCATTTGATTGGATAAAAAAGAGCACTTTGTGTAGTAAAGTTGTTGGAAATCGATCGAATAGACCTAAAGTTGTTGAGAAAGATTTTGTAGTAATATTTGTTAGTGATCCTTTCTGTACTTTGATGTGTTAGATTTGGATATCCTTTATGTGATATATCTCTTTACTGACTCGATCATTGGCTTGTAATTTTTTTTTTTTTTTCTTAGAATTAATACTACTCGTCATCCTATGGTTCTTTAAGTGAAGGTTTTAGACAATTTTTCATATGTCATACTCACTTAAAAAAAGAATTAATGTAGTCAGTCCTAAAGTGCAAGAGTAATATCAACCTAAATAGAAAAAATAGTTATTCTCTTTCGTCCACGCAATCTAAATTGTCAAAGTATTGGAGTAATACTTTGATGACTTCCCATTAATTGGACTTTCCTTTTATGATGTATTGGAGTAATAAAAGACAAAGTATAATTGAGAAAAGATAATAAATATATTTTTAATTTTAATAATTTGAAATATAAAAAAATTAAAATAGAAAAATATCTGCTTGAGATAATGAATTTTGTAGCCGCTTGAGAATACCGAATTATAATGGCTTATTTAACTATCAAGATTTAGAAATTTTATCACAAACAAATACATTAAAGGATCTTGGCATACCTAATCAGTGTAAATAATTTGTAGCCTACTACAAGTACAAAAAAATCTAATATTAAAAATAATTATTATGAATCCTTTTAATATAAAAGCAACATTTATAAGGTGATAATATAACAACGAGACAAACAACATTGGTCACCTTGAAATACAAGTGTTTACTTGCTAGACAAATTTTCTTTCTTAATAATACAAGCAAGGGTCCCCAAAGCTGACATTTGCTAACAAATACCATATTCACTCTTTGTGCATGAAGCCACACCAAAGATGACAAGTCTAGAAACATTTTTTTTTTTTGCATGACAAAAAGATTAGAACAAGAATGCCCTGCTTAGTAGAGTGGTTGGAGCAGTTAGAGAATGAATATCCTCTCTCTCTCACTCTCCCTCTTTCATCCTGTCATAATCTTGCTTTCACGTAAGACATCCTTAGTTCAAGATAATCCTATGTTTACATATATATTCTTCCTCTCTCTCACCATTTTTTGCACCAAAAACATGAAGGAACCAAAGCCTTGGACACCCTTTACAGCAAACTGCTGTTCAGTAGAAGATCAAACCATTTTTGCCAATTTTAGCCGGTGTCGTCCATCTAGGTCGGAATTCTCCAAGAACATTGCTCCATTACCCTCGTTTCGTCGGTTATCATTCTCGGATCTAAGTCGGTCTTCATCGGCTCGTATCAACGAGGATATTGCACAATCTTTCGGCCCTGACTTGTTCGATTTTCAGCTCAGTGAATTGCGTGCTATAACGCAGAATTTCTCGAGCAATTTCTTGCTGGGAGAGGGTGGTTTTGGGACAGTCCATAAGGGTTATGTTGATGATAACTTAAGGCCAGGTTTGAAAGCTCAAGCTGTTGCTGTTAAGCTTCTTGATATTGAAGGTCTTCAAGGACACCGTGAATGGCTTGTAAGAATGCTTTTTTCTGCATGATTTTTTTTTCCTTTCAATTTTCTCAATTTTCTCTGCAAAATTAATGTAAGATTTTTTCTGCAGTTTTTTTTTTTTTTTCATTTTTTCGGGGAACTTTTTTCTCATTTCAATAAGACTATTCAATTTTGCTTTCCTTTTTTTCTTCTTCTTTTGGGATTTGTAAGATAGTAGAAGAAAATTAGAACTATATTTTGTCATCACCTTCATAGAGTTTGTGTAGCATTTGACGCTAACAATTAAAATTTTGGATATTTGACTTTTGAGATAATCATCTGTAACAAAGAGGATAATTTTCTAAATAGACAAAGAAAGTGACTGAAGAAAGGTCTTGAATGTCCATGCCAAGTCTAAGCTGATAGACTTGACTGCGTTTATGTGTTGTCTCACCTTTTATATAACATGCATTTTAAGATTGCATGCCTTTTTTCATTCAAAAGTTCCAAATCCTATGTAGATGAGGTTTTTATAAATTCATACTCCTACTCTTCTCAAATAAGTGTCACTTTTGCATAATTTACACATATTTAAAAAAATTCTAACACTAATAAAATTTAAGAGAAAAATTAAATTACTCTTATTGAAATTTATAAAATTATTTTTAAACTTAAAATTAATTAATGTTATAATTTAATAGAGCAAAAAATAATGGGGATATAATTGAAAAAAATGAATACATTATTTATTTCATAAAATAACGATAATTAAAAGATAAAAAAGATTAAAAGTGATTACTTATTTGAAAACATAAAAAGAACACATTAAACATTTAGTATATAATAGTGACAAAGCAGTAGCTAATTTAATTAGTTAGAAGTAGTAATTTATAAAAAAGTAAAAGCTTTAGAGGCCTTTGAAAACGCCAGTCTCTGGGCAGACCATCAGGAGCCTAAAAGTCTTATGTTTTGACAGAATTCTAACTGCCTAGTACGACCACTATTACATCATGGACTGGACCTTGGATTGCAATCCATTTGGAAAACCCAACCCAGAGCACCAAAATTTTCCAAGCACGTTCACGTATCTAATTAGTTTTATTTAGTTGTTTCTTTTTCAAATGGGTTAGTTAAAAAGTCTGGCAGTAAATTTTAAGGGATTATTAACACTGACAAGTGGATAATTGTTTTCTTCCAGGCTGAAGTGATATTTCTTGGACAGCTAAGGCACCCAAACTTGGTGAAATTAATTGGCTATTGCTGTGAAGATGAAGAGAGATTGCTTGTATATGAGTTCATGCCTAGAGGCAGTCTAGAAAATCATCTTTTCAAGAGTAAGCTTTTTCACAATCATAAAATTATCTCTTGTATGCTTTACCTCTCGAGTATATTGGATGAATGGATTCTATTTTTAATCAAAAAAGGGAAAAAAATTACTGTCTTCTTTTTCAAATAATGCCTAGATGTATTTGTATTGTATAAAGATTTTCCCACTTTTTTGCATGGAACAACAATTGACCCAGGTCATTCTCTAGGTCTCTTTTGAGTTGTAGACTGACTTCTAATTCAAATTTGGATATATAGGGTTATCGGTTTCATTGCCATGGGCTATAAGATTAAAGATAGCCATTGGGGCAGCAAAGGGGCTAGCCTTCTTGCATGGTGCGGAGAAGCCTGTTATATATCGAGATTTCAAAACTTCCAACGTTTTGCTGGATTCTGTAAGCATTTTTTGTTTTTATTAAATGGTCAAAGACAATAATCTATATGATAAATTCGAAATTATTTTACCCAAAAACAAATTATTTATGAAAAACTACTTTCTCTTTTTTCCCCCTGTTGCACAAGGATTTCAATGCTAAATTATCGGATTTTGGGCTTGCCAAAATGGGACCTGAAGGATCAAATACCCATGTTAGCACTCGAGTCATGGGCACCTATGGCTATGCTGCTCCAGAGTATGTTAGCACAGGTATACATTTCTCAACACAATTTCAACCTTTAATAAATTTAAGAAATGGTAAATGACAAAAAACTTGTCAAATTCTATTTTTTTTTCCCCTCAAAAATTTGAGGAAAGAGATGATCTAGTTTCAATCTAACTGCAAACTTTTTCATGTGATTTGTTTTAGGACATCTCACTACAAAAAGCGATATTTACAGCTTTGGAGTGGTACTGTTAGAACTCCTAACAGGAAGAAGAGCAATGGACAAGACAAGGCCGAAGAATGAGCAAAATCTAGTTGACTGGACGAGGCCATACTTGACTAGCAGTCGGAGATTGCGCTGTGTCATGGACCCTAGATTGGCCGGGCAATACTCCGTTAAGGGAGCAAAAGAGATGGCTCTTCTAGCATTACAATGTGTAAGTTTGAACCCTAAAGACCGGCCTAAGATGCCCGCCATCATTGAAACTCTTGAAAGCTTGCAAAACTTGAGAGATATGGCTGTTACTTGTGGGCAATGGCCAGCATCACCAAAACCTAACAAAAATGCAGTTCATCATGCTAAAGGAAGAAAAGAGAATGCAAATGGAATTTACTTTACACGATCTGCTGTTGTTGCTATACCAAAAACTAAGTAATTTAGTAAAAAAATGGAGGCTTTTGAGTTTATACGTAAGTAGATTGTAAGATTAATTGTATCTTGAAAGAGGCATGCCTAAGCATAGCAGCCCTTGTAAATATGTGAAATGTATTTATACTTGCATACATATTTCAATTTTGGCTTCTATCTTGTTCAATTTATATATAAATTTTGATAATATAGTAGCTCATTTGGCTAGAAGCTCCTCTTAACAAGCAATATGTCATGAGTTTTGTTGGGGAAAAAAGAAATAAAAGCACTACCAATCACAAATTTCATGTGCGATTAAGTGCTTGTTAATTTAGGGGAGTGTTGCACAGCTCATATTTGCTCATTCCAGATTATCTTGTACATATTTCCTTTGAGAAAGACCATCAAAACTTTAGGTCAGAGATACCAAAGAAGAGGTCCCAAGTCTGTCATAACAAACTCCTTACTGAGAAGGGCAATGATTCAAGGCAGTAGGATGTCGGAGGATGCCATGAGAATTATGTCATCAACACACACGAGTAAGCAAGCCTTGTCATGACTATCCCTATAAATGAATGATGAGGTGTCATACTTGCTTATAAGAAAGCCAGCTGTAGGGAAAAAGGGGGTGGTGGATGGGGGGGGAGGGGGGTGGAGGGAGAACCAACCTTTGAAACCAAGCTTTGTGGGTTAGTTTAAGCCCATACAAAAAAATTTTGAGGAGACATACATGATCAGGATGAGAGAAACTGATGAAACGAAGTGGTTGTGGTGCATAGGACTATTTCATGTAGTCTGTAGATGTCCATGTAGAAATGCATTTTTAACATAAAGCTAGTGAATCGGTCAAGATTTGGACACAAAAGACTAAGGATAGGGCGCATCGTGACAGGTTTGGAAACGGGACTGAAAAGTCTCATCATAATCTAAATCAACCTGTTGAGAAGAGCCAACTGCAATGAGCCTTGCTTTGTGGGTTCAAGAGAGCCAGCAAAATTGAATTTGTACCTGAAATTTCAAAAGGAGTTAATATTCACCTAGAGGATGGAAGCAAGGAACAAATTCCTGTGTACCATTTTCAATTAAATCGGAATATCCATCAAACATAACGCTGACAATTAGGATCCTGGAGATTTTGTGTATAAGAATGAAAAAGTACAGAGATATGTTGCTAGGTTGTAGAGAGAATAGAGGTTTCGGTTTGAATATGCCATGCTGGATATAAGTGACCATGTTGTGATGCAGTAGAGGAGGGAAAGGTGGAGGAGGGGATGGAAGAAGAAGAAGAAGAAGAATGAAGATAATGGAGGAGGGCAGAAGGGTCGTCGGGTGGAATAAGAAAATCACCAGAGGGAGAAGGACAAGTGGAATGACGTGGATGTAGCTTTGGGTTTAAGAATTGTCTACAAAAGATAAGTAGAGATAGTGGCATATGACAAAGACTTCACAAGGGAGTCTAGGCGAGTCCATTGACCGTAAGTTGAACTAGATGAATTTGAATGACCACCAAAATGATTAAAGATACAATATGCTATGGCAACAACTTCAAAGAGTTTACACCATGTATTGTAATTAGCTTTGCAGAGTTGCAGAGGAACAAATTTCTTGATGTTGGTGATGGAAAAGGGGTATGAAGAGTGGAAAATCTAAAGTGGATTGGATTTATATAAATCGACAGTTTTGAAAAATTATAGCACAAGTAATGTAAGTTATATAGTACAATTCTATTCATGTGGACTCGATTCACCTAAGAATGTCCCTAAGAAAAAAGGTTGGAGGCGGGGAATCGGCTGCCATGATGGAAGGGGAGAATTAGGTTTTGGGAGAGAAGAAGCAGTATTACATGATAAACTATAGAAGGAAAACAAATATATGCATATCAATAATATTCCTATTATCTATCATTTCTATTATCTATCAAGTGGAATCCAATTTGTCACGAATGTAAGTTTCCAGAACTCCCAAACTGCCGGGGCACAATCTACTGCCACACACGTCAAGCTTCCAGGTAGTATCGCAAAGTATGTAGGGAAGTTTCCATCTTTTCACTATGGCCATCAAACATAGGTGAAGCAGCAACACCTCGCTACCATACCAGATATTTGGCTTTCAGCTTATCAGCTTGTCATGATTTGCTAACCAGAGGGTCATGGAGACTCTTCTTGGCCAATAAGATATCCATATCTTCCCCCAGTTAGAGGGGGATACCGAAGTTAGAGTGCTTTTCCAGTCTAGATCTTCAGCCGATTAACAAGGTACTCTCTCAGTTTCACAAAAAGTAAGATCTTTCCCTGTATTTTTAGTCTCAAGTCAATTTGATAACTTGATAGCTGCATCATGTCTTAGAAGTAATTTGATAACTTGCAATTTTTTCCCTCCTCAAATTGAATTTTGATTTGCAATCAAGTTTAAACTCCATTTTCATCTGTATCTAGCGTTAGGATTTCAGCCAAAAATGAACAATCTGAACCTAACTCTTCTTTTTTTTTTCTTGTCTGCCATTGGCACACCACATGACATCAAGGAATGGAAAATTAGATCCCACTATAAAATCTACTTAAATTGATGGTCATATTTCTCACATCTTCCGCTCTACCAAAAGTCATTTCACCATACTGTGCATTTAAACCACAATTTTAGTACAAGTGAATAGGATGATGCAAGCAATTTTACAAGACAGCAGCCATTTAAGCACCGCACATTCCTGGGACTCTCCTACAAGAATTATCTCAAACCTCTCAGTTCAACCAGCATTAACACAAATTAAATTCTGGCAAACAGAATAGTCAATCAAGAAAAGAGAAAAGGAAACACGACCAAACTAATAAATACAGATGATCTAAGGACAGGGTGAAACATATTCTCACATAACTTCAATAAATAAATAAATTAGTAGTAGAAGAAGGAAGAAAGAAAGCAAGAACATGTTTCTCACTATTCTTCATCACTAACTTGCTATGAAGCCATAAACTTGTCTGAAAGCAAAAATGCAGAAGAAAATAGAAATGGAGATGTGAGATAATATTCAAAACTAATCACTGGAAGATCCATCATTATCTTCATGCTCTGCTACAACCTTCTCTATAAACCGCTTCCTGACTCCATCAAGTACATCTTTCTTAGACTGCTCACTTCCACCACCTTGGCCATCATTGAGTACAGGATCTGATTGACACAGAACTAATGCAACACCTAAAGAAGTTCACAAATGCAGTCTAACTACATTACCTTACTGATAAAGCAGTGGCAGAGTCACAGATTCATTTGTGGGCAATTGCCTGTGTCGATTTCTCAAAACATAAGCAAGGATATCTACAGCATACCTTCAGGTGTACATCTCCGACCAAAGCTATGGAGTCCCACATAATTTGCCTTAACTGCACTATTATTGTATACCAAGACAGTTGGGAGATTGCGATCAGGATAATTAGAAATGCAATCAGTAGATATGATTTTGACAAATTTTGTTGCAGGATATTTTCTTGCCAGCTCTTCTAAACATTGCAAAAGAACCTCACATTCAGGGTAGCTAAGAAAGAGAATTCAATTGTTAGAGATAACGCTAACAAAGTCAGGAGCTAAAAAATTCAGAGACATTTAAATGCAATTGGAGTGGATTATAGCAACCCACAAAATTGAAAAGATACACCTAGATAAATCAGAACTACCTGTCTTTGTACAATATGACAACCACCCAAACATCTGGTGGTGCTTGCGAGACCTCACACACAAAATCAGATCCAGAAATAGGTAAAACCGATCCAAACTTAGCAATCTTGGCTGCTGCTCTCATCTCAGCCAACCTCTTCTTCCTTTCAAGGGTCACCACCACATAATATAGATATTTATAAATACATAAGAAAAAGGAGGAGGGGGGGAGAAGGAATCTTAAAGCACTAAACCTGTTCAGGTAAAGTTCATTTCCAGGACCCCAAAAATCAGAAGAAAACTTGATGAGAATAATCACTGGCTAGAGGAACAAATATGGGTAACTTAAAATTTTGCAGAAGTGATGAAAGACCAAGTTCAGAACCTGTACTCTAGGAGGAAGCGATCATCATCAAGATCATCTTCAAGGTCCTCAAGCTCTTCTTCAGTCTTGAAATCAATCCAAGCCTTGTCCTTGGGCTTGGAGTCTTGGTCTTCGACAGCGGTGAAAGGAGGAGGCTTGAATGCAGGGGGTTTTGGAGGGAGGTTCCCCAATTTTCTCTGAATGTCATCCCACTGTGTAGAGGCTCCTTCCACATCCTTGTACACAAAGTGATAATCTGCCATCTTTATTTGGTAATTATTAAGTGAAGGAATAAGACCAGTCCCTTTGTCTAGCTTTTCATGCACTTTTTATTTTGAATCTTTCCCTTTTTGAGACCTTCTCCTCTAGGAATGAGCAAATACAGAGAACACTGTCACAACATTCTTCAATCAAGAACTAATTTCTTATTGGAAAAGAACAAGAAAGATGGATGTAAACTAATTTCTTATTGAAGCAGTTTATGAAATTTCTCCATAGTCCAAGATTTTGAACGTCTTTAAAAAAAATAAATTATCTACACATATGCTTACAAGTAAGCAAACCCCAACCAGATGCATAAACATGGATGAAATATCTCAATGCAATAAGCTTTATAACAAAACAACTAATTCCAGGCACTTTTAATTGTTGTATAAAACCAATCAAGACTTCACATACAAAAATCTGAATTACCAAAATATTTCAGCTTGTCACCTGTTTCAACCAACAACACGCAATTACAAATTGAACATTATTCATACATACTCTAAAACTAGTAAAAGTTCACTAAAAACTTATGAGATAAATTCGAAACCAGTAAAATTACCAAAGATGTCATTGAGATTGTTTAAAAGTCCAGCCCTCAGTCTTAGTCCAAGAGAACCTTAGACTGTTGAGCTCTTACTCCAAGTTATAACTTAACAAACACATCTTACATTAAGACTCTAAAAGAAATGCTCACTTCAGGTGCAACAATGTCCATTCTTTGAATGCCAAGGTTAAACTACTCTTCATGATGTACAAAGAACTTTACACAGCTACAGTCGGCAAAATTTTGCTGCAGACAACCTTCACACATCTAGGGAGAATGCTTAAAAAATTCTACAAGAAAGTTCAAATTAAAGTGTATCGGTGGCATTAGGAAGTACACATCAGGAGCTTCAATTCAACATCCAACTTCCTGATAAAAGGATACAAGGTTGCTATAGTTATGGACCATGAACAGCCCCAAAATTCAGCTTTTAGCCTAGTGCAGGTAGCCATGTCACCAGTTAGGAGTTTAATGAGAACTCTCTATAGAAAAGTCTAAATTGCTCACCGTTGGCACCATCAGAAACTAGGTTTGCATGGCTTCACCTGAAAAAGTTAGATTTGCAACAGTTTTGACTGTAGATAACCCTTAAATTTGGTAATTGCAGGTCATCTTATTTAGTCATGTCATTTAAATCCAGCTGAGTGCTTTATTATTAAGGCAATTAATGAATAGCTTTTAAGCCTTAAAACTAACCATTTAACACAAGTTATACTCACATAGTTTTACTGTACACAAATCCCAGTGTGAAACTCGAACAATTTGCAATTTCTTCAAATATTTACGTGTAAGGTATGAAGCCTAAGTCACTAAGTGACATCACATCATATAAGCATTGCATTAAACATTCAGTAGGCATGGACAACATGCATCTCCACAAACAAAAAACACTTTTTCACCTGCTGGAAATTTTATCCAGAAAGAGTGCAAAATAGCAGCCACGTTCCTGAGAACCAATTTTGGTGATTTTCTTGTAGTCCATTTTATTTACCTCACCTTGCTTTAAACATTAAAAACATCTTATAAGCATTAGATAATGCCAGTTCATATACCCTCAATCCGACGTACAGTACATAATTCATGTTAAGTAGAGAAATCTTTAATTTTCTTTTCATTAGCATACCATCAAACACATTATAGACATTAGAAATATGCATTACTCACATAACACAGTTGCCTACGCAGGCTGGAAAATTTGCCCAGCACAAGTTCTTGATAAGTGTAAAATTTGAACGATGAAATTAACGTTTTCCAGAACATACATGCATGATCCTAGCATGAAAGAATATCAGTCATATTGGAATCTCGTTAGATTGTCATATCTTTCCCCGAAAGTTGAAAGTACAAATTTAGCAATCACAAGTTCCTGAAAATAAAATTGCAATATCGAATCTCAACATCTGGTACCTTGCGCGAGATCTGTGGCGATAGCAATTAGGGAACACAAACCAGGAAAAGAACTATGGGCTGGTTTCGATGGAGAGATTTGGCTAGAAAAGAAGGGGTTTGGAGAGGAGTGCCTTCTCTCCTTGGCAGATTTGGGGGAAAGAAATGGAAACAACCGGAGAAGTGGGCTGATGGTTAAAAAATAATAATAAAAAAAAAAAAGTAACGGACGGATGGGTTATAGAATTTTTATGTCTCAATAAATAAATAAGAGTTGTCCTAGCAACTGTTTTTACATTAGACAGTAGGGGAATAGTTTCTGGAGAATGTATCCAACGAAGCTTTAGGACTTAGATTGTGTTGGAATTAGTAATGGAAGTAATATACAAATATATAAAGAGAAAAGAAAAATAAATATAGAAAATAAAATATGAAAATTTAATATGGTTCGATCTCTCAATTAGATCTACATTCACGATCTTAAAGAGAACACTCTATTATGTAATTTTTAGACGAACAAAATTACAAATCTTCAATTTTTTTTAACGTGGTTCAATCTCTTAATTAAATTTATATCCACAATCTCAAAGGGAAATACTCCACTATATAATTTTTTTACGAACAAAATTACAAATTCTCACAAAATAACTCAAGGCCTAAAAATCTCTCAATTTACTCGGCTCAATGAGTCGGCGGTGCTTTCTCCTCAAAACAGTACTAACCTATTTATAAGAAAATCCTTCGTTATCTTTTTTTAAATTATCCCATGTGAGATTGAAAAAAAACTCAACAAATCCTCCATTTTCTCAATTTTTCAAATTATAATATAATTTGAAAACCTAACTCTATTCCCAATCCTTCAGTCTTTTTCTTTGTTGCTTCTTCTTTTTTACTTCCTTCAAGTTACTTCTATGACTATCAAGATAGTAGATGTTTTTACTCTTCTTTCTTCCTCCTTCCTCCATCAAGATAGCAGATGTTTTTGCTCTTCTTTCTTCCTCCTTCCTCTTACTCAGAACGGCTTACAAAGCACATCCTACTCCTTTTCTCTCCTCCTTAGACCCGAACTGTGCTCTTCTCCCAAGTTGCTCCTCCCTAAGCCTGAACCTTACTCTTTTCCCAAGCCAAAACCATGTCTCTGATACCACTTGTTGGGATGGGCAACGGAAGCAACATACAAATATATATAAAGAGGAAAAAAAATAAATGCATAAAACAGAATACAAAAATTTAATGTGGTTCGATCTTTCAATTAGACCTACATCCACAACCCTGAAGGGAACACTCTACTATGTAATTTTTGGATGGACAAAATTATAAACCCTCAATTTTTTTTAACATGGTTCAATCTCTCAATTAGACTTACATCTACAACCCCAAAGGAAAATACTCCACTATGTAATTTTTAAATGGATAAAATAACTCAAGGCCTAAAAATCTCCCAATTTACTAGGCTCAATGAATTAGTACTCTCTCCGCAAAATAGCACTAACCTATTTATAGGGAAATCATTCGTTATCCTTTTTTAAATTATCACATGTGGGATTGAGAAAAAACTCAACAAATTGTGAGCATTTTTGTTTCTTATTCTAGGAGTGTAAGGCAGCTTCAACTTTGCAGTATTGGCATCCTTCTATTTCATCTCTATGCCATTTTCTTGTGGAACAATTGCAATTTCTCTCTCAAGTGTCATTGCTTCTAACCTCTATTGCACCTAAATATTATCTTCCTCTCAAATAGCAATATTATTGTCAAGTTGCTAAATTGAATAAGTTTTAGATTCAAACAAACATGTGTAGATTCATATCAAATTTTTCTTGGAGTGCCATATTCATAACAACTTATCATTCTAGTTCCAAAGGATCTAGTGCATAGCAAACTTTTTGTGCTTGAGATGCTAGTATGAAAGTTTCATTGATTTGAAGGTTGTTTTGTACGAAAAATGGCTCAAGTTCAATAAAATGAATTTAAAAACAGCTTTCCTCTGGGGTGAACAAAATAAAAATTTTAGAGAGTCAAATTTTGGAGTGGACGTAAAAGACTTATTTGTTGTCTAATTGATGAAAAATAGTCGAGAGAAAATGGCTAAATAAGACAAAAAAGTCTCAAACAAGTAATTTGATAAGTTAATAGATGTTAGAATTTTAAAATTTAGTAAATATAAAAGAAGAAATAATAATTAATGAATTTGAGAATAGCTTAATAGTATAACATATATATAAATATTTTGTAACACAATTTAATTTACTATAATTAGTAAGAATTTAGAAAAAAAATAAGAGCTTAAAAATATAAAATTTTGTAACTCATAATTTAATATATTATAATTATTAAGAATTTCAAAAAATGTGGAGAGGGAGAAGGAAAGGGGACATGTTTATATACTTAAATTGATTATCATTTCTTGTTGATAAAAATACTTAAATTGATTATTACAATGATATATCTTTGAAATTGTTGCTATGTTTTTCTATTAAATGTCACCTCTTTGCCTTTTCTTACACCATAGTCTCAATTATCAAAATTGCTATAATATGTTGCATGTCGACTAACTTTCGTTTCCACTGTTAGGATTCGTGGACTCCTAAATGCGAGAAACATCCACGAATTCCTTCCGAGTATCCAAGTAAATGATTAAGAAGACCTCATGTTTACAGAATTACTTCTCTTCGGCGTAATCGAGATCCTTCGATTCTGATTGTGCTGTCGTACGTACAACCCAAACGATCATCAGACGCTACAGTGTGCGAACGTCCTCTATAGGTACACACGGAGAACTGACTCGTTGCCCCAAGAGTGCTAGCGCCTAGGGTTTGAGAATGTTTTTTTTTCTGGTGAATAGAGGCACGAAATTTTTAACAGAACCAAACTGTTGAGAAGACGGTTAGGATTTTCTTAAAACCTTCTGAATCTCTTAGAATCCAAATATGATAATATTTTATCATATTTTAATTTAAATTCAAATTAAATTAAAAACTGATATGATAAGATTCTGCCATTTTCTCGGTAATTTAACTAATTAATTTACCGAGTCAGATTCTTATAATCTGGACATCATCCAGATACATCGAGTGTGGACATATTTCCAAATTCATTGTATCTGATAAATTTTCTAGGTTCGATTAACTTAGACATATTTTTAGATTTATCGAATCTGGCTACCCGAAAAATAACCTGACAAGTTCGTTTATTGTGTGGCTCTATAGGTTCATTTAACACTGACAGTGTACCTAAATCATATTTAAATGGCCCACAAGTTATAAGCGGTTTCTAGCAAAAGATTATAACTATAAGGTTAAATGAAGATCAGTGATCTCTTTGAACTAAACCACAATTTTATATTTAGTCCTTTTGTCACACGATATCCAGATTAAGCATAAGGCACGGAACATGTCATCCTTATTAAGCTTAATCAATTATTTCTTGATTTCATAGTAGACTGTTCAAACAAATGATACCAATATCTTAAATTGATATATTTGAGTACGACCATGCATTTTAACAGTCTAACTTATCAAGTGGCCCATGGATATCTCTCTCATAATTGAGAGGGACAAATTCTTTCACTATCAATCATATTCCTCTCCTTGATTTATTCTATATCCAACAATAGTCTAATTTATTATCTAGTTAAAGACAACTTTAGACAACGTCAAAATATAAAATTTATCAAGTAGGAAACTTATGATGAATTTAGGTCGAATAACTTTTAATATCATTATGGCTAGAAAGTACTTATGACATGTTCCGTGAAGCACTCTCACAGTGGATCATGTCCAATACAATGTTCTCTAACATTTATTTATATTTTGACTTGATATCACAAATATCCATAACCAGTAAAACATAGCCATCTAGTCATAAACATACTAATCCTAATTTATTATTGTTCCAATAATAATAATCGATTAGGGATTGTTTTAGAATAATAATTGTATTTATTGTTAGATTTTACTATCAAGTTACGTACTTGATGACCACAAAACAAAATGCACTATTTATAGAAAGGAAAATCTCATATTATTATATAAAATATAACGACAATAGTATAAGTACAAATTAACTCTAGGGCATATCCCTAACATCCACATCATTCAATCATATAGTGCAAAAATTCATATGCTCTTCCATCAAATACCTGTAGCAATTGATGCTTCTAGATGAGTACGATTGCATATACATATCTTCAATGTGAGTAGGGGCCTAGTTATGCAACTATCCAAAATAAGTATTGGCCAAACAATGAGTACAAATATACGTAATCAGCATTAAATTAGTGTACAAATCTCTATATTCAATACATTCATCTATACTGAACAGGTCCTGCCAATATTATCCCCTCAACCAAATGTATGGTCAAATTGTTCATTATATAAAAAATGATGGTGGAAAGATCTTTTTTAAATGGCAAAAATTGAGGCAATTTTATATTGATTGAATTTTAAACCCTTCTTATGAATGTCTTGGAAAGTAACACTAAAAATAAATAAATAAATACGATGCCAGCAAATACAATGATCACAAAATCATCGTAACTAATAACTATATACGACGCTAGATCTCTCGTCATATTTCTCTCTCTATATATATATATATATATATATATATATATATATTATAATATAAAAACATATTTAAGACTGTTCATAAAAAAATAAGTAACAAAAATGACTATTTTAGTCATCGTATTTAATTTTTTAGGTCTCTCATAACGGTCGAATTTAGTATGACAAAATATATAATAATAATAATAATAATAATAATAATAATAATAATAATAATAATAATAATAATAATAAGCGGGTTAAGACCAATTTCAAACCTATTTCTTCTCCTTCCCTATTTCGAGACTATTTTCGGTTGACTCATTTCTTCTCCCTTTCAGCCTCTCTGATCAGCTGTCGTTCCCCATTCTTCTCTATCGCCAACCTATTTCTTCCTCTTTCTTTTGCCTTCTCCGTCACCTATTTTTCTCTCTCTAGCTCCTCAATAGATCCCATTTCTACCACTTTCCCATAAGCTACCACCACTCCTCCATAGCTACTATCGACCTCCATAGCTCCCGCTAACCTCCAAAATTACTGCCAATTTATCCTCTCAACCATAACCTTTTCGAGGTATGATTAAATCCTCCAATGACGTTATTTCTTTTCTGCTTTTGATTTGTTTGTTTTTCTTGATATAGGTTCTATTCTTTCTCTCTCTCTCTCTCTCTCTCTCTCTCTCTCTCTCTCTCTCTCTCTCTCTCTCTCTCTCTCTCTCTCTCTCTTTTTAGATTTAGATTCTATTTAGGGTTTTGGTTTGTGGGTTTCTTGATTGGTTAGCATTGATGATTTGCATATAGGTCTAATGATGTTGAAATTTTAATGTCTTTGAGTTGTTGTTGATGTGTGCATTGTTGAAGACCTTCAAGAATGCAAAATTATTATACTTTAAAGAGAAATATATGGAAATTGGCTTCTACAACTTGCTTCAATAGGAATTTAGAAACCCAATAAATAAATAAATATATTTTTCACCTCAAATTTCCATTTATTGTTGCTGCCTCCATAATAATACTATCAAATTTCCATATACTGTTGCTTTTGTTGCAACCAAACTTTGATTCTTGTCTTTTGCTAATTCCTAGTAATGAACAGTCTCCTGTTTCTAATTACTTGCCATGGATTATCATACCTTTGCACAAAGATTTACCGCTTTTCTTTCTTTCTTCTTTTATTTCTTTGTCTTTTTTACAGTTTAACTATTTTATTAGCTAATAAGGATGGTTAGAATTATGTTAGCTATCTCAAAATTCATTTCTACGTATAGTTTATTTTTGATCAATTTCCCACCCAACAAACTAGCAAGGTAGCTACACATAGAAATAGGAATTCTTCAACTTTTTTGTTTTGGGCATAGAAAGATCTTGTGTTACCTAATTTTCTCATTGCAAAGAGTTTTCCTTGGAGGAATATCTGAAAAAACAATAGTACTGGAAATGTTTTACGCATTTCCACCAATCACAAAAATTTGACAGGATTTATTTATAAAGCTGGTCATATTAATTAGATAGACGAAAATCATTAAATCTTCATAAGAAGACATGCCCTCATGGAAGAATTTCCAAAGCAGTTCCAAGAGAATAATACCATCACCTATTGTCCAAAATCCATTTGTGTGCAAAATGAATTACTGCTCCATTGTTAATTGCAAATTACTTATATTTTTTTTGTTAAATTTTGATATGCAAATGTCTAAGTTTGGATTATTTGATCATTTGGAAATGAAAATATGAAACTTAAAGTTGGCATTAATGTCAATTTTCACTATGTGGTTTCTTTTCTTTTTTTATGAAAAAAGGCAAGGTGCATTGCAATCACACCTATTTTGGTCATTGATTGCTCCATCCTTGTTGGTTGAATTGAATGGTTGTGCATCTTAAGGTGGCCTAATGCCTAAAAAATGTTCAATTTATACAGGATACCTTGTCAGAGTTTTTTGAAAATTTGATAATCTTGCATGGAAAAAATATCTATCCTTGTCTAACTATATTTCCATTTACTTACAATAACTTTATCATATTTCTGCTCAACTAGATATGAAGAACTTGTATATTGATTAAATATTTGCAAACTGATCTAGAATACGTTGCACAGGTTAATGTCTCGTGATAGGGGAATAAACCAGTTATGAATGGACTCAAATGACCGTTTAGGTGAAGAATATAATAAGGGTTTTGATACCTTTGCAGAATTTTCATTAAAAGACAAATCTAATGGAGCCAAAATCCATTGTCCTTATATGAAATGCTAGAATAGATATTTTTGTACTACAACAAATGTCAAACAACATTGTTAAATGTGGAATTTCATGCAATGGTATAAAAAATGGAGTGCTCATGGGAAACATGCATATCTTCCCATGATATAAATAGCAACACTCCTTCATCAGACAACGTACAAAGAGATGATATGGTTGGGATAGTTCAAGATACTGCTCACAATAATGACTTTGAGAATGCAAGTTAAGAGCTTGAATGATAGGAATCACGGAAGGCAATTTTTAGCATGAATTTCGTGATTCGAGAGGTAATAAAATTCAACAACACATATAGCACTCAAAATAGAAATTTTATGCTTGAAATTTGTAGAACAACAATACTTAAATCCAAATACTAGAACACTAGAAGATCTAAGCCACCTAGTACTCTAAAATCTATGCACTAAGTCCACTAAATCAACTCCAAACACTCCCAACCCAAACAAGGGATTAGGAACAAGTGGTATATGGATATTTAGGCACCCAATTTGGCTCCAAAAGTAAACCTTAAAAGAGCAAGAATCTAATATCCAAACTAGTAAATGAATTAAATTATCTTATGTGGATTAGAGAATTGATTCGTATGAAGGACTAAAAACTATGAGAAATCCTAATTTTTTTTAGGGAAAATCTCAAGAGGAATCAACCCATAACTCTTTTTCAAAGAGTCTCTAGATTTCTCAAATGTATAAGTTTAAAAGTTCTTACAAGAAGTGTTATAAGGGCATATATATATACCTAAGTTGCCTTAACTAATTAGCAAGCAAACCCTGGCCAGTAATTAGTCTTAATACAAGTTTTGAGGCTTTAAAACTTAATACAAAGTGTTGAAATGAAATTACATCAAAACAAACTTCAATACTAGACAAAATAAGACAACACAAGGTTGTCCGCACCTTGCATAGCCATGGCCATGCAAGATGGCCTCATCTTGTGTGTCCATGCAAGTGTATTGCACAGCCGTGCCAAGCCAAACACCATTCAGGCATGCTTCTGGTATGGCTTGTTGCATGCCTATGCAAAAAGTCATGCATCCTCTGCACTTTTGTTGCCAAACTTGTCTTCTAAGCCTATAATTAGTTTCTTTGACATTCCACATGAATTGTTTGGTGCATTTAGCTTCTTTTGGACCTCTTTTCACTACCCGTTTCTTCACAACTTTGGCTCTTAGCTTGTAAGCTTTGTTAGCTTAAAAATCCTATATTAATTTTTCCTAAGGAACCATGAGTCGTGTCTTTACATTTCTTTGCCTTTTTTCTCAATGGTCCTTCATGCTTTAGATGATTCCTATCACTGAAGATTTGAGGGAGATACTTAAATTGTTAAAATAGGTTAACATGGGGATTTGTATCCGAATTGTAGCAAGTTTTCTTCCATGTCATTCATCAAGAGATTATTACACTTGAAAGTCCTCAATGGATGGTCAAATAAGGCCTCAACATGTGGTTAAATAAGTTTTCTTCCCTATCATTCATCATGAGGCTTAAAGACTTAGTGTAGGAAGAAATAAAGGTAAATAATTTTATTGTAACTTTGACCCATTGTTTAAAAGCCTATTATATAAGTTATAAATTTATGATAACTAATTTTTTGTTTAATTGCTTATTTGTTTAATACATGCAAGGGTAACACCACTATACCACTAAAAGAGTACAGTGTCACAATGAAGAAATTTTGCGCATCTTTTAAGGATTACAAGTTAAAGCTGAAATATAAATACTACATTCCTTTCCAGTATAGTACGAAGCCTATTATTTGTGGGGACAAGGAGGTTGATGAAGGTTAATGGAGAATGTTAGTTGATTATTGGCCTTTGGAGGATGTACATGTTATATCATGCTATAACTTACTCTATTAGACTTTTTATATTTTGACTTTTCTAAAACAAAATTTAGCCTTAATCCATTTTGTTGTTACTTAACCAAATTTGTGAGTAATCAGATCTATTTTGCCACATAATTTAGCATAATCTATGTATAAAAGCCCAAAATATAATGCATTTAGAAATATAAGAATATCAAATTAACGATCCAACTGTTAGATATGTTAAAATTACTAAAAGAAACGTATCTTGACCAAATTTGAAGGAAATTGGATATATTTTACCATATAATTTAGCATATTCTCTGTATAAAAACTCAAAACATAATGCCTTTAGAAACATAAGCACATCAAATTATCAATCCAATCGTTAGATCTGTTAAAATTTTTTAAAAAAGTGTCGTGACCAAATTTGATGGTAATTGGATATATTTTGTCCTATAATCTAGCATAATCTCTACAAAAAAAAAAAACCCCAAATCTAATACATTTAGAAACATAAGCACATCAAGTTAACGATCCAACCATTGAATCTGTTAAAATTGTTTAAAAAAATGTATCTTGACCAAATTTGAAGCTAATCAGATATGTTTTGTCAAATATTATAGCATATATTATATATACATAATATATATATATATATATATATATATATATATAACATGTTATATTGTTAATATTTAAAAATTTAGGGATCAATTTATAGAATTTTTTCAATTTTATTATAAATATTTTAAAATTTAGAGAGCAATTTGTAAATTTTTGGAGACCATGTTATAATTTTACCAAATTTAAGGGCCGATTTGCAAAATTTTTGATATCGTATTGAAAATATTTAAAAATTTATGGTCTAATTTATAAAATTTTGGGGTAGTATTGTAAATATTTTAAAATTTAGGAACCAATTTGTAAAATTTTTAGGATCATATTATAAATATTTAAAATTTTAAGAATAGGTATTAGTTAGAAAATGCAAATTTTGTCGCTAAAGATATAACTAATAGTGATGAAAGTTCATATTTTTAGTTAGGAAATGAATTTTTGTCGTTGATGATTTAGCATTAGCAAGAAAATTTAGCTAAGATATTAATTTTCGTTGCTAACGATACATCATTAGTGAGGAAACTAAAATTTTCCTCACTAATACACTTATTTCCTAACTAAAGTCATCACTTTTAACAAGTAAATAAAAATTTTGTCGTTGAAGGTCGTAATTAGTAGTGACAAAAAGTTTTTGTCGCTAAAGAAAAATTTTTCTCACTAAAGGGTACCTTTAGCGATAAAAATTTTTTTCAGCCTAAAGTTTTGTCGCCAATGTATCATTTTCTTGTAATATATATATAGCTTCCTTTTGTTTCCAATATAAATTCTCAAAAGGGAAATTTCCTTCTACTTGACCTTATAGGTAGAAGGCTCTAATACTTAGTTTTAGGTTAAGAAGTGAACATTTGCTAGTATTGAGTATGGTATAATAGCATAACGGTCACGGCTTTAATGAAACCCCATGTTATATCTGTTAGCACTGGTTTACCAAAATAACGTCAGTGGATCTAAGGATATACTAGTACTATAAGAATACTTCAATAGATCTTGAAATAAGGATATGTCTATGTATGTTTATTTATTTCCTCTGTTGTTAGAACTCTTGGACTCTGATATACGGAAAACAGCCACGAATCCTCTCAAGATCCATGCTAAACAATTAAATCGACTCGAATTTCGAAGGCATACCTCAGTGTAGTTTTGAAGAACGACTTCTGCCTTTGAAATTTACCGAAGTATTCGCTCAACGAATGAACACTAGATGCTGCAATTAGCAAATGCCCTCCATAGCTTCACAAGACAAACGAAGTCTAAGAACTCAGGAGTGCTAGCGCCTAGGGTTCCTCATGAGGTTAAAGGTTTCTAGTAAGTTGTTGTTGTTGTTGTTATTATTATTAAGAATATGAAGTCATAAGAGAAAAACCAATAGATGGCTAGGGTTTTTAACCTAATAAAACCAATACAACGTCTAAGAGTTAATCCTCTCACAAAATCTTATCATATCTTATTTCGAGATCAAATTAAATTTGAAAAAGATATGATAATATTCTCAAATTATCTAATTAATCTTACTTATTAATCTACCAAGCCAGATCCTAAGAATCTAGATGTCTTCCAAATGCATTGAATGTGGATATCATCCTAGATACAATGAATTTGGATACATTTCTAGATACAATGAATTTGAACATCTTTCTTGATTCAATGAACCTGAACACATTTTCAAATATATCAAAATTGGTCACCAGAAAAATAAACTAATTTATTTGCTAAATGTGTAACCCTATAGGTTCATTTAACACTAATAATATGTCTAAATCACATTTACGTAGTTCACAAGTTATAACTATCCAAGTTAAAATAAAGATCAAAGATCTCTTTAAACCAAACCACAATTTGATATTTAGTTCTTTTGTTACACGATATCTGGATTAAGCATAAAGCATGGATCACGTCATTCTTATATAGCTTAATCGACTATTTCTTGATTTCCTAGTAAACTATTCAAATAAATAATATCAATATTTTTAATTGATATATTTAAGTACGACAACACATTTCAACAGTTTAATTTATCAAGGGGCTCATGGATATTTCTCTCAAGAATTAGAGAGACAAATGCCTTCACTATCATTCATATTCCTCTCCTTGACTTATTCTATATCCAACAGTAGTCTTATTTAATCATCTGGTTAAAGATAATTTAAGACCATGTCAAGATATAGAATTCATTAAGTAGGAAACTATGATTAATTCAGGTAAAATGACTTATAATATCACTATTTAAAAAAGTACTTATAACATGTTCGATAAAATAATCACATAATGGATCATGGATAATACAATATTCTCTAATATTTATTTATATTTTGGCTTAGATATCTCATATATCCATGACCAGTGAAACGTAGCCATCTAGCCATAAGTATACTAATCTTAATTTATTATTATTCCACCAATAATAATTGATTAGTGACTTTTTAAGAATAGTCATTTTACTTACTATAGGGTTTTACTATCAAGTTACGTACTTGACGATCATAAAGTGAAATACACTATTCATGAAAAAAAAATGTCTCATATTATTGAAAAATATTAGATGACAAATACAAATTGCTTAGGGCAATATCCCCAACATCCTCATATATGGATGAAATTTCATATCATAATAGCATAATTGCAAATCCATGAAAATGGCAAATCCTTGTCAGTTAATGAACATTGTTGAATTTTTCTTCGAATTCCTCATTGAAGTTGTTTACATATAAAAGATATGGTCATGATATATTTGTGTTATATATTAACTATTTTAAATACTCACTGGCAAAGGCCAAACAAAACATAGAAGACTGATCACATATTGCACATCCACCAGCCACACAAAGTATTCCTCAATCTATTATACAAGATCACGTATTCAAATTATTGAATGTGGGTGTCTTTTGCTATAAATGTTCAAACTTTAGCATTCACACTATTAAATGTAAGTGTTTTTTACTTTAAGAAATCTCTATATTTTGAATTTTGATCAATTTTACTTTAAATTTTATCGTATATACTATTACTTTGAAATTTATCCTATTTACTAGTAAATTGTCAGAATAATTTATAAAACTAACTCTAGTGCATGATCACAGATGGCCTCACAAGGCCACCTAACATCCTAATATGGGGCTTGACTATAGATATGATTGTAAGTAATGTTCCAAGAATTACTTTTTTGAATTGTTAAAATATGAAAAAATAATATATTATCTTTAATATTAATTTGATATGTTGTTTCGGAACTTTGTAAGACCAATTAAAGGTAGAGTGGCAGGTACTGCTTAAGTCTGAGCGTACTATTGAGATGAAAGATCAAATCTTTTGACACTTATTCGGTCTGAGGGGTCGTGTCAGGTGCAATCGGAAAAGAGCAATTCCAACCTTAGTTGGTCAATCATCCAACTAGTCTAGAGAGGTTGAGGAGGTCATGGTTGAACTTGAGGTAAGCATGTACAGTATGTAACCTATTATGCAAGTTGAGAAGGAAGAATGCTTGCACATGAGTAAGAAACTCACAAGTTATGCATAGCTAAGCTTCAGGGTACCATGGAAGCCCTATCTCTTAGACTTAACGTATATGCATTTGTTATAGTTCCTATACATATATTTAGTGCATCTATGACATCTCTTAGTGTTGGTTCTATATCTTAACCCCATGAACCATTAGATGTTGAGAATGCTGCCACTCATGATTAACATATTCCATTCGTTGTTATTGTATATAAGTATTACTCATGATGGATGCATTCCATTTCTTTCTTCTTGTATATGTAGTATTATATTTTGTTGTATACATTCCACTTCTTCTTGAAGAGACTGTTATTTATTAATGCATGGTCTAATTGTTGAGGAGATTGTGTTTTTTATTTGACTTTTTTTATGATTGGTGTTGAGGAGATCATATCTATGGTTTGAATGGTGTTTGGCTTTGTTTATGATTGGTATTGTTTATGTTTAAGAGATTTAAATGGCTTCATTGTTGAAATGTGGTTTGGTTGGCTTTAAAGTTTGGCTTGGTTGGCATTAAAAATAGGGCTCAAATAGATAAATTATTTTTAAAAAATCAAATATGATGGTAACTTTGGCTTAGTTGGCATTAAATATAGGTAGATATAGCTCAAATAGCTAAATTATTAAAAAAAATCAAATACGACAATCAAAAACCATTATATTTGATAACAAAACGATAGTTCATAATTGTCCTAAATATTATTATGACTGTTTCATATAGTTGTATTTGTTTTGTGAACATATGATGGTACACAATCACCAGAACTGGTAAGCATAAATACAATGCTATCTAACCATCATATTTATTTCAGATAACTAGATGGTTACAATCACCGTATTTGATAAGCAAATACAACGCTTTTCCATCAAATATGATAGTTTTGTTAATTGATATTTTTAAACATCCAAAATAAACTTATATGGTGCTTGTATTTAGCCATCATAATTATTTAATACAACGGTTTTGTAGTCATCGTTTTGTAAAAGCAACAGGTTTTTATATGACAGCTTAAAAATCATCATTTGGCTCCAAATTCGATAGTTTCCAAATCGTTGTATTTGGTCTGGTTTTTAATAATGTAATTGTTTAAAGAATTTCTATTATATCAAAGGAATTATAATATTCTTAGTGAGATCTTTACAAATAGCAAGAGGAAGCAATCGTTGCACAATTATGTGATAGCCGTGATGTTTGAGACTCAATATACTTCTATATTATAAATTTATACATTTGGAGATGTTAGGAAAATAACCATTTGGACCTTCACATCATCTAACACCTTACAAAATAAATATTTGTCATCTTTACTCAAAGTATAACATGTAGGCAATACGAATATTTTTACCATTCTCAATTTGAGAATATAATGATGTTCAAATCTTCATCCCCTCCACATCACGTTTAAAATTGAGACTATTCTTCAATATTCCAGCAACAAAGAATATATATTATGTACCCAATATTATCATGATAGTTCATCTCAGTATGCATTACATTAAGATTATAAGGATACAAATTGTTTTACATAATAAGACAGCTAAATAAAAAATGCTTCAACTTCTTTTCTTTTTCTCTTCCTCAAATCATCATGTTTGTTCCCTATGAGAATATTTCTCGATTATTGTGCAACTTCACTACTAGATGGTCAAATTGGTTTCAATTCATACTCTTTTGTACCATCAAAAGAGACCTTGTCTCTATGAAATCCATAAATCATAAGCAAGAAATAACAGAGCCATATAAATAATGTTTTCAACCAATACGAACATGTTTTATTTCCACAAATAGGGCATGCAAATTATCCCTTAGTGTTCTAACTAGATAAGACTGCATAAGTTGGAAAGATATTGATAGTCCGTAATAAAGTTTCATGTAATTGTAACATTTGATTAGTCGAGGCATCATAAGTATGTGTTCCATTGTTCCATAAGTCTTGTAATTTTCTCATCAAGTGGTTGCAAATAAACATCAATCTTTTATCTCAATATTTAGGACCATCAACAAGTATCAAAACAATATAAAATGATTTCTTCATGCGTAATTAGGTGCCAAATTATATGGAATAAGAGCAACATGGCATATATCGTGAGCAATAGATATATATTTGGAAGGATTGAAGTCATCATATGTAAGCCCAGGTCAAACATTGCAACTATCAAAGGTAAAAAATGGGTTTTCTCTTTCAAAATATCTCCAAGCTTGAGAGTCTATAGGCCTTTGTGTGCCATCTTCAACTCTTCTCTAAGCATGCCACTTCATAAATAAGATATTTTTTTTTTATAACATAAAGAATCTTTGAAGTCTAGGCTTCAATAGAAAATACCTTATTATTTAATTTTAACTAGGTTATCTCCTACTTAATATCTTCTCTTAGTGTAAATTGTTGGTACTCAAGATCTTTACGCTTCCTTAGAAAAAAAAACATGCAATTGTTAGGACATGTATCATAGGTCACATTAGCGAATCCTAAGTCCTGTGCAATCTTCTTAGTATGATAGAATGACTTAGAAGGTAATAGAACACTGTGAAACTTATATCTATCCAACTTTGAATGACTTTTAAATGTAGCTACTACAAAAAAATGATACATTGGCGACAAAAAATTTTTCATAACTAAAGTTTTGTTGCTAAAAGTACCCTTTAATGAGGAAAATTTTCCTTCAGCGACAAAAACTTTTTGTCACTATTGATTAAGACCTTTGGCGACAAAATTTTTATTTCTTAGCTAAAAGTGATGGCTTTAACTAGGAAATAAGTGTATTAGCTAGAAAAATTTAAGTTTCCTCGCTAGTGATGCATCATCAGCGACAAAAATTTATTTCCTAACTAAATTTTCCTCACTAATAATGCATCATTAGCAATGAAAATTTATTTTTTAGCTAAAAATATTAACTTTTATCACTATTAACTATATTTTTAGCTACAAAATTAATATTTTCTAACTAATACCTGTCTTTAAATTTTTAAATATTTACAACATGGTCTCAAAAATTTTATAAATTGGTCTTTAAATTTTGTATAATTATAAAATTACCTCAAAAATTTTTAAATTGATCCCTAAATTTTAAATATTTATAATATGACTCTAAAAATTTTTATATATTGGTCCCTAAATATATATATATATATATATATATATATATATATAATATGACCCCAAATTTTACAAATTGCTCCTTAAATTTTGTAAAATTATAAAATGATAACAAAAAATTTATAGAATTGGTCATTAAATTTTAGAATATTCAAAATATAATCCCAAAAATTTTACAAATTAGTCCCTAAATTTTTAAATATTTATAAATGCATTATATTTTGGGTTGATTTATAGAAATTAAGCTCAGTTATGTATAAAAACATGTCCAATTACATTCAAATTTGGTCATAATATATTTTTTAGCAAATTCAATAAATCTAATTGTTGGATCATTAATTTGATATGTCTATCCTTATAAATGTGTTAGGTTTGTGTATTTTTATAATGATTATGCAAGATTAGGGGGTAAAATATATTCAATTACCTTCAAATTTGGTTGTAATTTGTTTTTTAGTAATTTTAACAAATCTAATGGTCGGATTGTTAATTTGATATGCCTATATTTGTAAATAAGTAAGGTTTCGAGCATTTTTATAGAAATTATACTAGATTAAGTGGCAAAACATATCTAATTATCTTTAAATTTGGTCTTAATACTTTTTTAGTGATTTAATCAAATTTAAAGGTTGGATCATTAATTTGATTTGCATATCTTTCTAAATGTGTTAAGTTTTCTGTATTTTTTTAGAGACTATGCTAGATCTATACCAAAGCATTTTCGATTATCTTAAAATTTGGTCATAAAACTTTTTTTAATGATTTTATCAAATCTAACAGTTAGATCGTTAATTTGATATGCTTATCTTTATAAATGAGTTAGGTTTTAGGCATTTTTATAGAGATTATGCCAGATAAAGTGGCAAAACATATATGATTACCTTTAAATTTGGTCGTAATACTTTCTTTAGTGATTTTATTAAATCAAATGGTTAGATCATTAATTTGATTTGTATATCTTTGTAAATGTGTTAGATTTATTGTATTTTTATAGAGACTATGCTAGATTCTATACCAAAATATATTCGATTACCTTTAAATTTGGTCATAATACTTTTTTCTAGTGATTTTATCAAATCTAACAGTTAGATCGTTAATTTGATATGTCTATCTTTGTAAATGAGTTAGATTTCGAGCATTTTTATAGAGATTATACTAGATTAAGTGGCAAAACATATTCAATTACCTTTAAATTTGGTCCTAATACTTTTTCTAGTGATTTTATCAAATTTAACGATTGGATCATTAATTTGACATGTCTATCTTTCTAAATGTATTAGATTTTCTGTATTTTTATAGAAATTATACTAGATTCTGTGCCAAAACATATTCGATTACCTTAAAATTCGGTCATAAAACTTTTTTTAATGATTTTATTAAATCTAATTATTGGATCGTTAATTTAATATACCTATATTTGTAAATGGGTTAGGTTTCGAGCATTTTTATAAAGATTATACTAGATTAAGTGGCAAAACATATTCAATTACCTTTAAATTTGCCCTAATATGTTTTTTAGTGATTTTATCAAATCTAATGATGGGATCGTTAATTTGATATGCCTATCTTTGTAAATATGTTAGGTTTTCTATATTTTTATAGAGATTATGCTAAATTCTATGTGAAAACATATTCGATTACCTTAAAATTTTGTCATAAATTTTTTTTAGTAATTTTATCAAATCTAACGGTTGGATCGTTAATTTGATATGCCTATCTTTGTAAAAGAGTTAGGTTTTGAGTATTTTTATAGAGATTATACTATATTACGTAGCAAAACATATCCAATTACCTTTAAATTTTGTGCTAATATTATTTTTAGTGATTTTATCAAATTTAATGGTTGGATCATTAATTTGATATGCCTATCTTTCTAAATGTATTAAGTTTCTTTTTATAGAGATTATACTAAATTCTGTGCCAAAACGTATTCGATTACCTTAAAATTTGGTCATAAATTTTTTTTAATGATTTTATCAAATCTAACGGTTGGGTTATTAATTTTATATACCTATATTTTGTAAATGGGTTAGATTTCGAGCATTTTGTCACACACACACACACACACACACACACACACACACACACACACACATTGTTGTTGTTGTGTGTGTATATACATTTGTGTTTGTGTGTCATATATATTTATATATATGTATATATTTGTATGTGTCATATATATTTATGTGTGTGTGTGTGTGTGTGTATTTTCATAGAGATTAGGCTAGATTCAGTGGTAAAATATATTTGATTACCTTTAAATTTTGTCATAATATATTTTTTAGTGATTTTATCAAATCTAACGGTTGGATCATTAATTTAATATGTCTATCTTTCTAAATGTGTTAGGTGTCGAGCATTTTTATTGAGATTATACTAAATTTTGTGGTAAAATATATCCGATTATTTTTAAATTTGGTCACAATACTTTTTTTTAGTAATTTTATTAAATCTAACAGTTGGATCATTAATTTGATATGCTTATATTTCTAAATATGTTAGGTTTTCCGCATTTTTACAGAGATTAAGCTAGATTTTGTGGGAAAACATATTTGATTACCTCTAAATTTTGTCATGATACTTTTTTTAGTGATTTTACCAAATCTAACAGTTAGATCATTAATATGATATGCATATATTTCTAAATTTGTTATGTTTTCAGCATTTTTACAAAGATTAAGCTAGATTTTATGGCAAACATATCTGATTACCTTTAAATTTTGTTATAATAATTTTTTTAGTGATTTTATAAAATTTAACGGGTGGATCATTAATTTGATAGGCCTATCTTTCTAAATGCATTAGGTTTCGAGTATTTTTATTGAGATTTTGTTAGATTCTATGATAAAATATGTCCAATTATCTTTAAATTTGGTCACAATACTTTTTTAATAATTTTTTCAGATCTAGCGTTTCGATCATTAATTTGATATGCCTATATTTCTAATTGCGTTAGGTTTTCAGCATTTTTACGGAGATTATACTAGATTCTGCAGTAAAACATATCTGATTACCTTTGAATTTGTGTGTGTGTGTGTGTGTATGTGTGTGTATATATTAATATAATGTGTGTGTGCATATATATATATATATATATATATATATATATATATGTAAATATATATGTGAATATATATTGATATATATATATATATATATAATATATATAGACACACGCACAAACATAAATAAATATGTATATTTGTATGTATATATATTTGTATAAATATTTATGTATGTGTGTGTGTGTGTGTGTGAATATGAATATGAATATATATATATATATATATATATGAATTTATGAATATGTGTTTATATGTGTATTTATTAATATGTGTATGTATATATATATATATATATATATATATATGAATATGTTAAGATATGTATATATGAATATTTGAATATATTTTGGTCTTTGAATTTTTTTATATTTTCAAAATGACCCCCAAAAAATTTTAATTTGGTCCCTAAATTTTTTAATATTTATAAAATGACCTGCAAAAATTTTGTAAATTAGTGCATAAAGTTTTGAATATTTATAATTTGACAACAAAAAAATTTTAGATTGGTCGCTAAATTTTTAAACATTTACAATATGTCCCCTACAACTTTTTTGCAATTATTCTATATGTGTGTATATATAAGTCTATATGCATATGCATATATATATATATATATATATAATTACCATTAAAATTTATCCAAATGCACATAGATGTCCAAATTATCGCATATTATTGAATAATATATATTGATAGTAAATTTATCTAATTATTTATGTTTTATTCTATATATATATATATATATATATATATGTATATTAATATTTTGTGTGTGTGTGTGTGTGTGTGTCTTTTTCTAATTGATCTATATGTATAAAATTATTTAATAAAAGCGATTACATAATTTATTCATAATGATGATATAATTAACAGAATATAGACTTTTAAAATTATATAAATATACAAAATAACTTATTATATTAAATAATTTGTTTTACTAGTACACTTAATATGATTATTATACTTTGCTATAATACTAATGTTTTAAAAAAAAAATCAAATAGAACTTTACAAATAGTTTAAGTAAAAAAAAAAAAAAAAAGGATATGACCAAACGTGAAGTTTGGCCCAGCGGTTGAGTGTGCTCAATTGCTCATTGCATTCCAGACCATGGTTCAAATCTCTCCTTGCGAATCTTGCAAAATTGGAGTGGTGCAATCAGGTGTGGTAGGTTCACATGGACCATGCAATAAGAAGCAATACATGTGGTACGTGCGTACTTTCCTCGCCAATGACAAAAAATTTTGTCACCATTGATGGTTATTTGTAACAAAGTTTTCCTTCAAAAAATTTATAAAAATAGTTTTACGAATTTGTGAAATTAAAATAGGGCTTTAGTAACAAATCTTTCGAGACAAGATTTTTTTGTTGCGAAAACATTATCATCAACAACAAAATGACAGTTTTGGTGAAAAAAATTATATGGTTTTTGTGACAAAATTTTTTCTAGCTAAAAGTTGGAGTTTTAGAGAGGAAACAATTTTCCTCACTAAAAGGCTCACATTGGCGACAAAACACAATATTTTTATCTGTTTTGTCGCCAGAATGCTTTGGAGATGGCGCTTCAGCAATGAACGAGCAACAATTTTTTTTTCATCGCAAAAGGGCTTTGTTGAGGAAAAAAAGACTTTTAGCTAGGAAAATATTTTGTCACCAAAGGCTATTTTTTTTGTAGTGAGTAAAGTCACAATGAAAGCTTTGTAAATTCTCTACATCCAAAATAAAAACTCACATTCAACATCTTGTAGAAGTTTCAAGAAGTCTCATTTATTTATTAGGCCCGTTTGTAGCTCATTTTGAGATAAGTTTTTATTGCCTACATTTGAAATCCCAAATGCCTCATAGACCATACCAATCATGTCATCCCTATTTCTAAAACTGATGAAGCTTTGTCCATCATCACTCCTCATTGTGTGCGCATGTACTTCTTCGTGGCAAGTCCAAGTACTAGTTATTGACGAATCCATAGATAATAAAGTGAGCTTTAACTTCATCCTTCAACAAGAAGAAGTAGTTGCTATATTTTTTAAACAGACAATATATTACTGAATTCTTATTTTTTTTTCTTGGTAGGCAAATACTGGAAATTTATCTACCTCCCTTCTATATTCATTGAAGTTCTTTGTTTTGAATACACCTCCTATCCATGTTAACTCGATTCCTTGAAAAAGTATAACAGTAATTTACTACATTAGACTTATGAAATAAAAATTGTGTTTAACATAAAAATCTAGTATTCACGGGTTACACTGTGGATTTTTAGATAAATGCACCTATTATTTCTATAGTATGGTAAACAAATATGTAATATTGATCCTAGAAGTCCTATAAGTACTAGTACTAACTTTCTTTTTATTATTTAATCGATAATAATTAATTGGATAAATTAAGTGTAGAACTACTAACTAAACAAGACAAGAAATAAATTAATATGACATTAACAATTAATAGATAGATGAGATCCAAATGTAGAATTCCCTTAAACTTTCATATGTTCTTAATTCAATGATTAACTCAATATCTTGGACCGACAAAATTTTCTAAATTAAATTATACAGTCTCTCTTTCTCGGGCTATATAATTCCTATCTCAAACTGATTGAATGGAATCTCTTCCTAGACGACACCTCCAAGAACGATTACCTGACTCTATAAATTTCCATGATAGTTTTAAACTTAATCAAGAAGACACTACAAGAAAAATTATAATTAGCGACGGATATTTGTGACAGCTTCTGGGCCGTCGCTAATTTGCGACGGAAGAGTGACTAGAGTAAAAAATTTGAAGATAAATTATTTTTTTTAAAAAGTCCATCACTAATCTGTTGCTATTACCGATGGATTAGTAACGGACATTTAGCCGTCGCAAATTAGAGATGGATTTGCGACGGTTTTATTTTTAATTATTCATTAGCACTAATTAAATATAAATCCGCCGCTAATTAGTGATAGCTTTGCAATGGCCTTTTTTAATATTTAATTAACACTAAAAAATTAAGGTCCCATCGCAAATCTGTTACTAATTAGCGAGAGATTTGCGACGACCATCCAAAATATAAAAATAAATTTATATTTTTAAATTTGAAAAAATAAGCTCAAAAATCCGTTGCTAATTAATGATGGATTTGCGACAACCTTCTGAATTTTGAAAATAAATTTACTTTTAAAATTTGAAAAAATAAGCCGTCACAAATCCCTCGCTAATTAGCAACGGATTTGCAACGGCTTATTTTTTAAAATTTTAAAAAATAAATTTATGTTTATATTTTGGATGGTCGTCACAAATCCCTCACTAATTAGCAATGGATTGCGACAACTTATTTTCTAAAATTTTAAAAAATAAATTTATTTTTAAATTTTAGATAGCCGTCGAAAAGTCTTCGCTAATTAGTAAAGGATTTGTGACGGCCTTTCAAAATTTAAAAATAAATTTATTTTTCAAAATTTAAAAGAATGAGCCATCGCAAATCCCAAATCCCTAGCTAATTAGCTATGGATTTGTGGCCGTCGCAAATCCGTTGTTAATTAATAACGGATTTGCGATGACTCATTTTTTTCAATTTATAAAAAAATAAATTTATTTTTAAATTTTGGATGGCCGTCACTAATTAGTAATGGATTTGCGACGGCTTTCCAAAATTTGTAAATAAATTTATGTTAGCCCTAAGGGCATTTTCCTATAATTTGATTTATGACAAACATTGATAAAGACTAACTTATGTGACTTATATATGATAGGATATGTTTGACCTCAATTTTTCCAAAAGGTATGCAAATGAGACTATCAAACAACTCTTGAGTAATGGAATTCAAATCAAGTATATCTTCAATTCAAGAGCTTGCAAAATCATGAAGTCCTTGTAAAAGAACTTTAGACTAGGAATCATTTGTCAAGATATTATGTGAAAATTCCTATATCTCCTTTACCTTATGATTCAGTTTATTTCTACCTTGAAGTACACAAATAAAATGATTTCAAAAAATAGGTCTTCAGATATTTGGATTGAATAGATTGGATAGACCTCTGTATCCAAAACTTCGTCTAAAACTTTGTAACAGTGTGTAAATATTTCTGCCTAAAAAAATGTCATTTTGGACTCACATTTTGGACGCACTTTCTTCCAAATTTTGAGTCCAAAACTTTGAAAAACCTAACAAAGAAAAAATAGCCGTTGTTATCTTACTTTTTTCTCTTATAAAATATTTCAAACGATTTTGAAGTAGATTTTTGTGCTATCTTTCTCAGAAACACTCTTACATTTTAGAATACAAAAATCTCCCTTTTTCATTTGTGTTTCAAAAGCAAAATAACATTGTTCAAAAGGTAAAAGGTATTTGTGTTCATCTATTCACAATCTGCTCAAATCGTGAGCTATTTCTATAAACTTTCTTTCATTCTATCTTGTATCAAGGTTAAGAATGTAAAACTCAATTGGGATGAGCCTTGATTGTTGTGATTAGAGAGGTTGGGTGTAAAATCAAGGTTGATAATCCTCTTGTGTAAGATTGGTGTCACCTACCACCATTGAGTTGGGAAAAGATTTTAGTGAGTGTATTGAAATCCTTAAGTAAGAACTTAAGATAGTGGATGTAGATCATTTGAGGATCGAACCACTATAAATCTCTGAACTTTATTTCGTGTCTCTTGATTAAATTTCTTTACTACATTCTGACTGACTTTTGCTTTTAAATACTCTATTCTGTTTCACTAAAATCAGTTATCTATTTATGATCCTTTCTTTCTGATTTGAACCTGTCATTAATATCTCAACTACCCATCCTCATTTCATATCATTTGTGCCAACTTTCAAAGACTCCTAGTTACATTCTTGAAATAAAAAACCATCCTTGAAGTAACGCAGTATCACTGTTGATCTGCTAGAAAAATTTTTTGGAGACCAATTTTTTTAATCTACTCTTGTTTGCCAAAAACCTTATTCACCCCCCTCTAAGGTTTTTCATTTGGTATCAGAGAGTTGGTCTACTCTATTTTTGATCTAACAACCGTGTAGAAAAGATTCTTATGGCAAACACATCTGTCTTCCTTATGTTAAAGGATCTTCAACAAATCAACATTCTTTGTTCAATAGAAGAAACTATACATTCTGAAAAAACAGAATGAAGATTTATATCTGCTCAATTAATTTTGAGTTGTGGAATCTGATTAAAAATGGAGCATTTGTTCAGTCAAAGTTCATTGAAGGTAGAAAAGTGCCTAAACAAAGTAATGAATATGACACTGAGGACATTTTAAAAATGACCTTAAATTTTCAGGCAATGAATATTTTGTATTGTGCTCTTGATGCTAATGAATATAATCGAGTTAGTGGCTATGATTCAGCTCACGGAATGTAAAGACTACTTGAGGTTACCCATGAGGGGACCAATCAAGTGAAAGAATCAAAGCTAGGACTCCTTGTCCGAGACTATGAATTGTTCTCTATAAAGCTGAGTGAAAACATAACCATCATGTTCACTCAGTTCACAAACATTATAAATGGTCTAAAAGCATATGGGAAAACATATTCCCTTAGAGAACAAAACAGAAAATTGCTAAATACTTTGCCAAAAAGTTGGCAGCCAAAAAGCCTTAGCTAAAAAGGAATCTAAAGATCTGAATAACTTACCCACTGAAGAGCTAATTGGCTCTTTCTTGACCCATGAAATGAAATTTAAGAGGTTTCAAAAATATGATGATGATGATGATGATAAGAAAGTCAAACGGGGAACTGCCTTAAAAATAGTTGATAAAGAGACTAACAGTGGTTAGACTAAATATGATGATGGCACTAATTAGACACGGAAGAATTGGCTATGGTAACCAGAAAATTTAGAAAAATGTAGAAAGAAACATTTTAAAAAGAGTAAGAAGCTTGTGAAAAGGAAATGATAGACTTCTTCTTTCAAACCTCAATGCTTTAAATGCAAAAGCACGAAATATTTTATTGCTAATTGTCTAGTGGCCAAAGAAAAGGAGGCCAAGCAATTTAGAAAGAAAAAGAAGGACACAAAGTTGAAGAAATGAAAAGGATTAATTGGAACTTGGGATCAAATAGAATCTGAAACTAAAGAAAGTTGCGATTCCGAAAATGAAAAGGCCAACATATGCTTCATGGCTATGGAGGATACAGTAAATCCTACATCTCCAAATTTAACAACTGATCTGCATATCTCTGATTGTGAAAAAGCATGATGATCCTAATGAATTACTTTTTGATATGTTTCATAAACTAAAGAAATTGTCTAGAAGAAACAAAGAAATGAAGATGAAAATTGATTTCTTATTAAATGAGAATACAAACTTGTTAAATAAAAATGAAGTCTCACTTGAGTCATATAGGCGCTCAGACATTGAACAAAATGTTATCACCACCTCATTGCATCATATGTCTTTAGAAAATAAATACTTATGTGACAAATTTGTTCTCTTGAAACTATAGTCAGTAATTTTGATGATATGAAGAGTAGAGTCGATGATCTTACCTCATGAATTGAAAAGTTTACAAATGACAAAAACAATTTAGACATAGCACACTGCTAGAAACTGAAATGGTCTAGGCTATAGACATGATATTAGAACTAAAAATCACAAAATTCACTTTGTAAGAGTTGCTTCATCACATATGACATATAGCTGTTGCACATATTATGAAAAATTTAAACACAAAACATCTAAGTGTCATATTAGGTATAAGGTGCAATTCGGTATGAAAACTGTTTGGATGATAAAAGTAACTATCACTAACCCATATGGACCCAAGAAGGTATGGGTACCAAAAGTCACTCTTCTATCTTGTGCATAGGAACATTTGCTGGACAAAAGGAGCTTCACAAAATGATTTTTGGATAGTGAATACTCACGACACATGATAGGAAATTCCAAACTACTGGAAAGTATTCAAACTACAAGCAATGAATTTGTTACTTTTAGGGACCGAAAGAAATGAAAAATACTTGGGATAGGTAATATTGGTAAGAGATCTTCAACTATCATCAAGCATGTGCTATTAATTGATGAATTAAAGTATAATCTTTTTAGTATCAGCCAACTATATGATAATGGATGTAAAATTGTGCTTGAAAAAGATTATTGCATTATCATGGATGGTTCTAGCAATAAGACTATTCCTGTTACTAATCGTTTTGGAAATGTTTATGTTCTCTGTCTTGATGATCTTATAGCATATGATATTAAATGTCTTTCTATGAATAATGATGATAACTATCTTTAGCATAGAAGGCTAGGTCATGTATCTATTGGTTTGCTAAACAAATTATCTTCAAACGAACTTGTTAGAGGACTGTCCAAAATGAGACTTGATAGAAATCGAGTGTGTGACGCTTGCCAATTTGAAAAACAAATCAAAACCTCTTTTAATTCCAGGAAAATGATTTCAACATCAAAACCTCTTGAGCTCATACACATGGATTTGTTTGGACCAATGAGGACCACTAGTCTTGGTGGTAAGAGATATACTTATGTAATTGTGGATGACTTCTCAAAATTCACTTAGACCTTATTTCTTGCTCAAAAGGATGATGCCTTCTCTAAATTTTTAAAACTACTCAAACGTGTTCAAAACTTCCTTGGTTGCAAATTGATCTTAATTAGAAGCGACAATGGTAGAGAATTTCTCAACCATGACTTCACTAAATTTTGTGAGGAAAGTGGTAATTCACATAATTTTTCAGCTGCCAAAACTCCTCAATAAAATAGTATGGTTGAGAGGAAAAATAAAACCTTGCAAGAAATGGCTAGAACAATACTATGTGAAAACTCCCATCCAAAATATTTTTAGGCTAAGGCTATGAATACAGCTTGCTGTATTGTCAACTGAGTTATGCTAAGACCGCTCCTAAGAAAAACTCCTTTTGAACTAATATTTGAAAAGTCCCATTCATTTCATATTTCAAAATTTTTGGATTCAAATGTTTTGTTCTCAATACTCGTGACAACCTTGAAAATTTTGATAGCAAATTTGACGAGGCTATATTTCTTGGATATTCTTCTAACAAAAGACATATAGAGTATAAAATAAGAAAACTCTATATATGGAAGAATTTGTACATATTGTATTTGATGAATCGAATATATATTCTTCTAAAAATAATGATGATGATATAGGTGTCTCAAAAGAAAAGGACAGTAATCAGCATATGGCTCCCCCACTTGATATTCATGCCAAAGAAGAGGGACTAGAAGAACAAGAAGCTGAAGAAAACAATCAAAGAACTGAAGAACTCACAAATCAAGATCTGCTAAGAGATTGGAAGTACAAAATTATCCATCCAAAAGAGTAGATCATTGGTGATCTTAGCTGTGGAGTCAAAACTAGACGGTATTTTGTTGACAATTTTGCTCTACTCTCTAGTAATGAACCAAATTGCATTGATGCAACTTTACATGATGAATTTTGGATGCAAAAAGAGCTGAATCAATTCGAAAGAAATCAAGTTTGAAAACTTGTTTCTAGACCACTTGACGATCCCATAATTAGCACCAAATGGGTATTTAGAAACAGACTTGATGAGCATGATAGTGTTATCAGAAATAAAACTAGATTAGTTGCCCAAGAATTCAATCAGGAAGAGGGCATTGATTATGATGAGACATTTTCTCCTATTGCTCGATTAGAATCAATAAGAATGTTGCTTACATTTACTTCTTTCAAATGTTTTATACTCTACCAAATGGATATAAAAAATGCTTTCTTAAATGGTTTTATTGAAGAAGAAGTATATGTGGAACAACTTCCTAATTTCACTTATGAACATTTTCCAAATAATATTTTTAAACTCTCAAAAGCCCTTTATGGTTTAAAACAAGTTCCAAAAGCATGGTATGAAAGATTAAGTGGTTTTCTTCTCCCAAAAGGCTTTTCAAGAAACTTAGTTGATACCACATTATTTATCAAGTCTGAAAAATCTGATAGTATCTTAATTGCACAAATATATGCTGATAATATTATTTTTGGAGCCACTAATGATTTCTTGTGCAAGAACTTTGCCAAGACATTACAGGAAGAATTTGAAATAAGCATGATGGGAGAACTTAACTTCTTTCTAGGTCTATAAATCAAGCAAACTAAATATGAAATCTTCTTAAATCAAGCCAAGTATGCTAAGGAATTGCTCAAAAGGTTTGGTATGAACGAAGCAAAAAAAATAAGTACACCTATGAGCACGTCGTTAAAGCTTGATAAAGATGAAAAAGATAAGAAAGTGGGTGAATCAAAATACAGAAGTATGATCGAAAGTCTCATCTATCTTACTGCCAACAAGCCTGATATTATATTCTCAGTATGTCTTTGTACTAGATTTCAATCATATCCAAAGGAATCTTATCTATGTGCTGTAAAACGAATCCTTAGATACTTAATTGGAACTTATGGTTATGGCTTGTGATATTCTTGAACTAATTCATTTGATCTTATAGGATACACAGATACCAACTATACCGATTGCAAGGTTAAATGAAAAAGTACCAGTTGACACTGTCAATTTCTTGGACATTTCCTTGCCTCTTGATATAGCAAAAACCAAGCTTGTGTCTCCCTTTCAACTATCGAAGCTGAATACATTGCAGCGGGTAGTTGTTGCGCACAAATTTAGTGGATGAAAAACACCTTACTTGATTTTGGTTTAAATTCTAATTGCGTGCCTATTCTGTGTGATAATACTAGTTTAGCATTCTAAATTCTAATTGCATGCCTACTAATTTAACCAAAAATCCTATTTAGCATTCTAAAACTAAACACATTGAAATTAAACATCATTTTATTAGAGATCATGTGCTTAAGAGTGATGTATGTGTTGAATACATTCCAACCAATGAACAGCTTGCTAATATTTTTACAAAACCTCTGGCCAAAGAGAGATTTAATTATCTGAGAAGAGATTTAAGAATTACTAGAATTATGTAACTGACTATTTTGCCAAGAATTTGTTTGATCATACTTGTAGAAGTAATGAAGATACATCTTTCGGATAGAGATTTTGGATGCAATATTTGAGAAATATGAATCCAAAATCCCATCAATTGAACATCTTTCATTCCGCTTTTTTGGACGGACTAATTTGGACTCAGTCCAAATCCAAAATAGCAGCAACCCAAAAAATTCATGAAGAGCCCATTTTCTTCAAAAGAAAAAAAAAAACATAAGTCCAGAAGTCCACTACAAGAAAATGATACATTGGCAACAAAACTTTAGCTAGGAAAAATTTTTTGTGCTAAAAGTACCCTTTAGTGAGGAAAATTTTTCTTTAGTGACAAAATTTTTTTGTCGTTACTGATTAAGACCTTCGGCGACAAAATTTTTATTTCCTAGCTAAAAGTGATGGCTTTACCTAGGAAATAAGTGCATTAGCGAGGAAAGTTTTAACTTTCCTCGCTAATGATGCACTATTAGCGACGAAATTTCATTTCCTAACAAAATTTTCCTCGCTCATGATGTATCATTAGCAATAAAAATACATTTCCTCGCTATGATGCATCATCAGTGACGAAAATACATTTTTTAGCTAAAATTATTAATTTTTAGCACTATTAACTATACTTTTAACGACAAATTTTCTATAACTAACTAATATACGTCCCAAAATTTGTAAATATTTATAACATAACCCCATAAATTTTGTAAATTGGTCTTTAAAATTTTTATACATACAAAATGACCTTATAAATTTATAAATTGGTCCTTAAATTTTGAAATATTTATAATATAACCCTAAAAATTTTACAATTTAATCTCTAAATTTTTAAGTATATACAATATGATCAAATATGGGAATATGCTAGATTATGTGTGGCAAAAGATTTCTGATTATCTTCAAATTTTGTCAAAATACTTTTTTTTTCTAATTTTAACAAATTTAATGGTCGGATCGTTAATTTGATACGTTTATCTTTGTAAATGTGTTAAGTTTTAGGTATTTTTACCAATATTATGCTAGATTATGTGTCAAAATATATCCGATTACTTTCAAATTTGGTCATAACACTTTTCCTAACAATTTCAACAATATAATGGTTGGATTATTAATTTGAGGTGCCTATCTTTGTAAATGCCTTAGGTTTTTAGTATTTTTATAGATATTTTATTGGATTACATGTCAAAGTGTATCCAATTACATTCAAATTTGGTCATAACACTTTTCATAGAAATTTCAACAAATCCAACGGTCGGATTGTTAATTTGAATTGTCCATCTTTGTAAATGGCTTAGATTTTTCGGTATTTTGTAGATATTTTATTGGATTATGTATTAAAGCATATCTGATTACCTATAAATTTGGTAATAACACTTTTATTAGCAATTTCAACAAAGCTAATGGGTCGAATTATTAGTTTGAAGTGCCTATCTTTGTAAATGCCTTAGGATTTTGGCGTTTTTGTAGATATTTTTTTGGATTACTTGCCAAAGTATATCCAATTACCTACAAATTTTATCATAACACATTTTTTAGAAATTTTCACAAATCTAACAGTCAGATCATTAATTTCAACTGCCTATCTTTATAAAGGCCTTAGATTTTTAGTATTTTTATAGATATTTTGCTAGATTACATGCCCAGGTATATCTAATTACCTTCAAATTTGGTCATAACATTTTCTTTAGCAATTTCAACAAATCTAACAATCAGATCGTTAATTTGAAGCGTCTATCTTTATAAATGCCTTAGGTTTTCAGTATTTTTGTAAATATTTTGCTGGATTACGTGCCAAAGTATATTTGATTACGTTCAAATTTGGTAATAACACTTTTATTAGAAATTTTAACAAATCTAACGATCAAATCATTAATTTGAAGTGCCTATATTTGTAAAGGCATTAGGATTTTGGCATTTTTATAGATATTTTGCTGGATTACTTGCCAAAGTATATCCGGTTACCTTCAAATTTGGTCATAACACTTTTCTTGATAATTTAAACAAATCGAATGGTCGATCGTTAATTTAAAGTGTCTATCTTTGTAAAGGCCTTAGGTTTTTGGTATTTTTGTAGATATCTTGTTGGATTATACGCCGAAGTATATCCGATTACCTTCAAATTTGGTTATAACACTTTTCTTAACAATTTCAACAAATGTAATGCTCAAATCATTAATTTGAAGTGCCTATCTTTGTAAATACCTTAGGTATTTGGTATTTTGTAGAGATTTTATTGGATTATGTGCCAAAGTATATCCAATTACCTTAAAATTTAGTTATAATACTTTTCTTAATAATTTCAACAAATTTAACGGTTGGATCATTAATTTGATACACCTATCTTTGTAAAGGTCTTAGGTTTTCTGCATTTTTATAGATATTTTGTTAGATTGCATGTCAAAATATATCTGATTACCTTCAAATTTGGTGTGGTCATAACACTTTTTTTAGTAATTTCAACAATTTAAAGGTCGGATTGTTAATTTGAGGTGCCTATCTGTAAATGCCTTAGGTTTTTGACATTTTTATAGATAATTTATTGGATTACATGCCAAAATATATTTGATTACCTTTAAATTTGGTCATAACATGTTTTATTAAAATTTTAACAAATCTAACGGTCGGATCGTTAATTTAAAGTATCTATATTTGTAAATGCCTTGGGTTTTCAGTATTTTTATAGATATTTTATTGGATTGCATGCCAAAGTATATTTGATTACCTAAAAAATTGGTAATAACACTTTTATTAGCAATTTTAACAAATCTAACATTTAAATCGTTAATTTGAAGTGCATATGTTTGTAAAAGCCTTAGGATTTCGGCATTTTTTAGATATTTTTTTGGATTATTTGCCAAAGTATGTCCAATTACCTACAAATTTGGTCATAAAACTTTTCTTAACAATTTCAACAATTCTATTGGTCAGATCATTAATTTGATCCACCTATCTTTGTAAATGCCTTAAGTTTTCCGAATTTTTAAAGATATTTTGTTAGATTACGTGCCAAGATATATCTGATTACCTTTAAATTTGGTCATAACACTTTTTTTTTTAGTAATTTCAATAAATCTAACGGTGGGATTATTAATTTGAGGTGCCTATCTTTGTAATAGCCTTAGGTTTTCGGCATTTTTCTAGAATTTATTAAATTACGTGCCAATGTATATCCAATTACCTAAAAATTTGGTAATAGCACTTTTATTAGGAATTTTAACAAATCTAATGGTCGAATCATTAATTTGAAGTGCCTATCTTTGTAAAGCCTTTAGGATTTCAGTATTTTTGTAGATATTTTTTTGGATTACTTGCCAAAGTATGTCCGATTACCTACAAATTTGGTCATAACACATATCTTAGCAATTTTAACAAATCTAACGGTCAGATCATTAATTTGATCTGCCTATCTTTGTAAATTCCTTAGGTTTTTTGCATTTGTGCAAATATTTTTTTAGATTGCGTGCCAAAATATATCTGATTACCTTCTAATTTTGTCATAACACTTTTTTTTTTAGCAATTTCAACAAATCAAATAGTCGGATCGTTAATTTAATAAGCTTATCTTTTTATATACTTATGTATGTATATATATGTATGCATGTATATATGTGTGTGTTGTATATATAAATGTTTGGGTTCTCTATAAATATACATATATATTTATATATATATGTGTGTTGTATATATAGATATATGTATATATGTGTATGTTTATATATTTGTACGAATATGCATGTGTATATATGAATATATAAATATGTATGTGTGTGTGTGTGTGTGAATATGAATATATATATATATATATATATATATATATATTTACAGACTTATATATATATATATATATATATGTAAATATGTATGAACATATAGATGTATATATATAAATATGTATTAATCTACATATGTGTATATGAATGTGTGTGTGTGTGTGTATAACACACACACACACACACACACACTATATATATATATATACACCACACACACACACACATATTCATATATATATTAATATATATATGAATATGTGTGTGTGTGTGGTGTATATATATATAATGTATGTGTGTGTGTGTGCTCGCGCGTGTATGAATATATGAATGTTTATGTATATATTAATACATATTTTTACATATGTATTTATGAATATGTGTGTGTATATATATATATATATATATATATATATATGTTTGTATATGAATATTATAATTAAATAAATATATATATATATATATGTATATGAATATATAGATGTATATATATGAATAGGTATTAATCTTTATATATATATATATATATAAGTATAATGTATATCTTTATTTATATGAATATAATGTATATATTTATGTATAGATGAATAATATATATATATATATATATGTATGTATGTATATATATGAATATATATTAAATATCTAGATGTATATATATGAATATGTATGTGTGTGTGTGTGTATATATAGACACATAAATATATTCAAATCTTTAAATATATATATATATATATATATATATAGACATTTATTTAGATATATTTATAAATATAATATTTATGTATTCCTTTATATGTATATATTTATTTATGTATATACATATTTATGTATTCCTTTATATGTATATATGTATGTATGTATGTATGTATGTATGTATGTATGTATGTATGTATGTATGTATGTATGTATGTATGTATGTATGTATGTATGTATGTATGTATGTATGTATGTATGTATGTATGTATGTATGTATGTATGTATGTATGTATGTGTGTGTTTTTGAATAATTTCATAAAAAAAATATAATTGACAATATATAAATTTTTAAAATTATAAAAATATAAAAAATAATTTATTATATTGAGTAATATGGTTTCATATTAAAATTTATATGATTTTATATTTTTTTTATAACACTTATATTTGGAAAAAAAAATACTAAAAGAATATTTGGTATAGTTTAAATAAAATAAAAAAAAAGATTTCATCAAGCAACTTAGTTGGCCAAGCAGCTAAGGTGTGACCTCCATAATGCGGAGGTTGCGAGTTCGACCCTTGCATCCCTCAATTCCTCAACAATTGAGGGTTGTGTGGTCCACAACTCAAATAATTTTATTTTAAAAAATTTTAATATTGCTTTAGCGAGAAATTTTTTGTATTAGCGACAAACTTTTTTTGTCACAAAGGGTATTATATTTTCTCATCATCATTTTAATTTTTTAAATAAATTTATATTTTTCGCGACAAAATTTTTGCAACAAAAATTTTTGTCGATTAAAATCATCATCACGACAAATCTTAAACCTTTGGCGACAAAATATGTTTACCTTTAGCTAGGAAAACTTCCTAGCAAAAAAGACTAGGCTTTAGCTAGGAAATTTTTTCCTAGCTAAAGGTCACCCTTTAGCGACAAAATTCTTCAATTTTGTCCCAAGAAGCTTTGGCAATGGGGCTTCAGTGAGGAAGGGGCGAGGAAATTTTTTTTGTCATAGAAAACTATATTTTTTTTGTAGTAGTCACTTTTTAAAATTTTGAAATGTCCGTGCTTTTTAAAATAATATGGCTGCCCTATCTTTGGTGAAAAGTCTCTGATGTAAAGTAGTTAATTGTACTTATCCACTCTAGAACCTAAGAAATCACAAAAAGGCTATCTCTTTTTCTCTCCTAGAAATCCGAAACTGCCATTGTTCCCTTTGCTTCTCTCACAATCGTATCTTCATCTTCCCTAAACTAAAAAAAAAATCATTCATCTTCCCCTCACTTCTGCCATGACGAAAGTGTCAAAATTTGACAAAGGATCAGCGCAAAAGACCAAGATGGGCAAGAAAAGTAAAGCACGACTAAGACAAAAGCTGTTGCTGCCACATAACTGGGCACCAAGCAGAAAGAAAAAAAAAATCACTAAAGCAGCCTCACGATCCGACTCATCAACATGGCATATTGCACTAGAAAGCTTTGAAACCCAGGTACCGTACTTTCTTGATAAAAAATGAGAGTCTGATTTTAATAATTAGCTGTCTAGAAATAGGACTGTGGTCACAGGGTATCAGGTTGATGCTGAGGGATTTTTGAATTTCTCTGACATCCTAAATATGTTTGAAAATCTTGGTTATGGGGCCTTATTGTTAGTAGATGAGAAGCTATACACTTCTCTAGTTTGAAAATTTTATGCAAATATGAATAAAGGAAGGTTAGAAGAGACTGGTGGAGGTTTTATGGTGCAATGGTATAGCACTGAGTAGGATCAGTGAATATAGAATTCGACCATCAGCTGTTAAACTAAAATTTTGGAGTTAGAGATGGAGGGATTCAATTTTTTGAAATGAACAAATTCCTTGAAGGGTCAGATCTTTTTTATTTGAGAAGATTTGAGGAAAGATTTACTGGTGGAAAGAGTTTTAAGAACTCAAGTGAAAGAAATTCAAAATGGTTAAATAGTGCTGGAAGGATTTTGCATTATATGGTGTCGACTATGGTTGCTCCAAGTTTTAGGCACAAGATATCAATAAATATCATACGAATGATACTCATGTTAGCCCTATCTGAAGATAGATCAGTTTTGGTTTTTTGGTAGTTAAGTCAATATTGCAGTCAAGAAACACATCTCACAAGGCACTCCCATATGACAGATCAGTTTTGGTTTTCTGGTAGTTAAGTCGATATTGCAGTCAAGAAACACATCTCACAAGGCACTCCCATATGGCAATCTATTGACCAAAGTCTTCAGGCATTTCAATATGGATTTAAATATTTGTGCTTCTGGTTAGCATAAGACAAATGTGTATAACATAGAATTTTTTGGAAAAAATGGATTTTGTTCAAGTGAACAGGGAATGAGTCTTACTTAGAGATGTATTGGATGAAGAAAAAGAAAAGTTGTTAAAAATCAAGGATAAAGGAAAAAAAACTACACCTACTGCCCAAACGGGGATGAAACAAAAGTCTGAAATGGGAGAAGAATCCTCAAACAAAAGCCAGCAAAAGATTGAAGAAAGCAGTCTGACTCAAAGCATCTTGGAAGCCATTAGCAGCTTAACAGATAAATTTGATGGATTTTGGGCAGAAGTCACAAATGAATTATAGAATTTAAGAACCAGATTGAGAAATGTGGAAGAAAAGAAGGAAGAAAATACCACTGAGGGAGTGTATGATGAACAAGCTTCTCTTGAAGAACAAATGACTGGAAAAGAAACTCCTCAAGATAAAGACACACCTGGTAAATAGACTAAGCAAGAAGCACAACCAAAGCAAGAAAAAGAATCAAAGAAAGAAGAAGAAAGTAAAAAGGAGAATGGAGTCCTCACCTCTGCTGCCCCTACTGCATTACTTGCTCCCAAGCCAACCATAGCTGGAAGTTCATTTGGTAAACGACAAAAGCATGTAGTAGTAAAAAGAAAGTCCAGCTGAATTGTTGGACAACATTCAAAAAAGGGTGCCAGGACTAAGTTTGCAACAATCCACATTTTCTGACTGGTCAATCCTGCATGTTGCTTATTGATTTTCTATGCTTGAACAATTTCTATTGTTTTCCTATTAACATCCAATTTTATGATTTCTGTATTAGTACTTGAACAATTTATTTTTGTACTTATCTCCTACTGATCTTTTTGACTATATATATTTTCTCTCTTGATCGTAGTTTGTCCATATGCATTTTTTTCTGTTTGACCTCTTTATTCTATCTTTCTTGCATTTTGATTGATGACAAAGGGGGAGAAAATAATAAAGTGAACCTGAATGGTGGTAGATTGTGACTTGTGAACTATAGATTGTGAATTGTGCACTATGATTTGGATTGTGAACCTAACTGGTGGTGGATTGTGAATTGTGAACTAAGAATTGTGATTAATGACAGACTGTATTCTAAATGGTGGATTGGGAACTATGATGTGAGAATATATGTTATGGATTTACAAACTGTTTAGGACTGTTTGTGGTTTGAGAATGCGGACTGTAAAGAATTGGGTGACTTAGTGGAGACTTTGTCGAGATGCCATTACTATTATAGAATAAGGAGTTTGAAGTTTGGATATGAGTTCATTGTGCATTCCAACTGATTTTGACTTAGCTTGATGATTTGTCTTTTGACTATGGTTGTGATATGCACTTTGTTAAATATTTGGATGATAAGGATACCTGAGCAGACTTTTATGAAATTTGGGCTAATTCTTTTTGGTTGATCAGTAAAATCCTTGTGTTGTTGTTTTTTTTTTTTTTTAGTAAAATAAGTTCGACCAATTTCGGGAAAAGTCATTGATCTCTATTCTTAAAATACTTCTTTTACCCTGCACATACACAGGGGGAGTTTTGGACCCGCATTTTTTCGATTCAAAATAGCAGTCCAAAAATGAATTTTTAAAAAACTAGCTTCTGCCTCATTTTACCCCATTTTGGATGTACGTTTTGGAAGTTCAAAATCTTAAAATCCAGTCTTATTTTCAAACGCACTTCATAGTTGTCATCTTGCTATCCTTTAGTTCATATATGCACATATATAGGGGAGTATTACATATTATGATCTATCTTCTAACAATCTCCCACCTTATTGAAACTAGTGCTTCTTGAAAACGTGACAGAGAAACGTGTGAGAAGAAATTCCCAATAAGTTCTGCGTGTACTCAATGTGAATTTAAAATATATTCATTATGTAAGTTGAAAACTTTACAGAAAAATTACAATCATCGCATATTAATTTAAAAGATCATAGAGTGGTTGCTTGTATATTTTGCTCAACACAATAAGGTAAAATAAACAGAGGAGTTTAAATAATCATATTTCATATATAAGAGAAACCATTCATTAAATTTACAAAATGGGTGAACTAAAAAACCCCGCATCGTAGTCCCTTGCCATGAAACCCCACATCATGGCAATACACTATAAGACCCTGCCTCACAGTGTGATGGGTGATCAACCCACTGGTTGATATGCTTATCTATCGCTTACCCAACTTACTGGTTGTGCAACTCTTGATCACAGTCCCACTTGGGATTAGTTACTAGCTCGAACTGACCTGACTTACTAATATTGTTGTCCTTTTTGAAAAAATTTCTATTCCGAAGGTGGCCACCAACAGGAGTATTCACCCAATCCCTCAATGGCTAGTACTAGTAGTCTGTCCTTATTAAGTACTCAATATGTACCCTGCTAAAAATCATTCTCAAGGTAAACAGTTTCAACCAACTTGAGTATGCACACATGGTGTAATGTAAAACCAAAAAATTATCAAAGTAAACTTGGTTTTGTTTTGAAAATGTTTGTTTGGTCAAAATATCATTTAAGGTAAAAGAGAAATTCATCCATGCTTACATATCAAGTAATTGATTTCTTTGACAAAATAATTTAAAGAGCATATGACTTGCATAATTAGAGAATTATTTATTAAAAATATCATGCAAGGACTTACTCGCTTAGGTCTCCTTGAAGAATCTCGTTACTAAACATCTAGGTTGAATCCTGACTCCATCTAATAATTATATAAGAATAAAGCATCTTTTTAGATTCTACTCGGCTAGCTCAATACATTACTATAGGAGAAACTATATTACTTAATTCCCCGCATCAAATAGTAGAACATTTAACCCACATCACAATAAATATCCCAACCCTAAAACCCTAATCATATATAGTAATCCAATCATCCAGTAATAACTCTCTAACATTGTAGTCAAATTACAATAATTATATTACTTAACATGCTTGCATGCTAAAGTCCTAAAATATTATGCCTTACTATCACATAAGCACTCAAATGACACAACAAGATCATCCTATAGCATCTCGATCATAAAAGTGCACAAGTACAATGATTCTCCTTATGTAAGTGAAATTTAATAACTGTGTCATTTAAATCCAACCTCAATATCTATATCTACACGAAAGGAATCTCATAGGCATGCTATAACCGTCCATATTCCATATATATATGGTCAAAAAGATCTATACTACCTATCATTCCTAAAAGGAACATGCTTAATAGAAAATCATCACTAACATATACATTATACACTAAAAAATCTAAAGGTCCCAGCAAGACAATTATGAAACTAGATGATGCGTATTTTTTAGTGTAGAAAATATTATCAACAAAGTCCATAAACAATCAAGTTTTAATTAAAATGCTAATCACTAAAACCACACATACGGGTAAGTATACCCATCATAGAGTATAAGAAATAGCAAGTATCAAATTCACAAGAACTTAGGCTCCCGCTTACTTTACTCAAATCTTTATTATTTAATCAATAAAATAAGAAGAGATAAATAAAACACTAATCTAATATACTAAAGAATAGATCAAGTCACAAAGATTATCAAAGAATAAGAATAAGAAAAAAAGACATGTAAATGGATTAGAAATCTTCAAAGGCATAACAATGATTGATTAGCACTTATCAAAATTAATTATCATCTTGGCACCATGAAGGAATAAAATATAGACCCCATTTCTTTCCCAATCCATAGAATCACTATCTTCTAGTTAATTTAATAGATTTTTCAATCAAACTAAAGCAACCAAAAGATGCATTAAACTCATACCTCATAAACATGAAATTAACCAATAAACCTATGCTCTAGGCGAAATCAACTAATCTTTGATTACCTAAGTTTAATTCTTTAATCTTCTTTGCCAATCCAGTTAAGATAAAAAATAGTGAATTAACTTAGATTGAATTCCATCCAACATCGTTTCCTAAGTCCATTAGAGTGAAAATCAACTTCATCAACTCACCAAATAAAAAAAGTAATCAAATACAAAGAATAACAATCAATTGATCAAATAAATAAAATCAATACAAAATCATGAATCCAAAAACAACATCTAAATACAATTAAATAATTAAAGCTTAAATTGTCAACATATTACAAAAAAAGAGAAAAAAGAAACCATTCATAGACAATGAAGCCTTTTTTTTTTCTTTCTTGAAACATTCTTAAGCAACATTCTCTTCTTCTCCAAGAATTCTCCTTGATCCTCCTAAATCTTGGTGTTTCTCTAAGAGTTTTTTAAAGATATTATATTGAAGAATTAAAAATTACTTTATACAATATTATTATCTTGTATTTATCGGAGTTCTAATTGCCAAAAAGTACCTACAAGAGTTCTTTTCGGTGGTTGAAAGAGTTCCTAAAAGAATCTAACTGAAATTGCCAAAATCTGATCTGAAAAGGAAACCTGCCGTCTTAAAACCTCATTGGGCCAGTGCCAGCTCAGTCCCTCATGGCTGGCGCCGGCCGTACTCTGTTTATGCCCCAACATACTCTGTTTTTAGTCGTTTTCCCTTGGATTCTAGACTAGGACCAGTGCCATGCACTGTAACGGCGACGATTTTTTCATCTTTTCCCTCAATTCTGCACAAAAACTCTAAAATATCTTTCTAAAAGAAAAATATCAAATATGAAGGAACATGACTAGTTATTGTATCAAATGTATCACAAAAATATTCTCAATTAACTAAAAAAATATAGGTGAATTTAGCCTCTACAACTAGAGAAGAGAGTAACCCAAAAATTACTTGAAGTGAGGCATGGTCCCGGTTTAGTCCCAAGTAATTTGTAAGTGCTCAGCCCTTGGTGGGGTTGCATGCGTGAGTCCTTGGCAAAATCAAATAATGGAAATCAAGCCATGAAGGGAAAACCTGTCAATGTTATCTTGGTTTGCAATAGAAAAGTAAGGAAGAAAGAGATCTGAGAGTAGGAGAGAGAATGAGAGAAAAAGAAGGAAAAAATGGGCTTACCTTGAATGGGGCAAAGGCCGAGAGTAATAGAACCTTGAAACTGCCTTGGTTGAGATAGGAAAGGAAGAGGGAAGAGAATATATGTTAGTTCATGTGAGTATGTATAGAGAGAAGGGAGGCCAAGAGTGTTTGTAGGCTTTTACTGCTTCATATTTTGTGTAGAGTAGAGAAGAGAAAATGTAGTGATTTTGATGGTGTTTAGAGAGGCCGAATAGCCTTGTGGTATGTGTATGTTTCGGTTGAAATGGTAAAGAAGAGATGGGAGTGTTGAGTGCTAGAGATGACCAAGTGTAAAGTGAGGAGACTATTATGGTCTTGATGGAGTTTTAGGGAGGCTAAATGATTTTGTTGTGTGTGTATATTGACTAATGGGGTGAAGAGATGAGGGAGAGAATAAGAGTTTTCTTGGTGAAAGAGAGTGGTTGCCTAGAGAGTTAAGGCCGAGTAGTTTTGGTTGTCTCGGTTTAGTATGCTAGGGGAGGGCTTAGCCAAATCTCTCTTATTGAATAGGTAGGAGTGTTTCATGCAGGAATGAGGGAAAAGTGTGGGAATATTTTAAATTTTGATTAAGAGAGAAGAGAGGAAACTTACCATGACTGAAGAAGGAAGGTGTTCAATTAAGGTTGCTTGCCTTAAAGGAAAAAGAAAGTTTTCCTTCTTCTATGGAAATAGTTGAACTAAGAAGGAAAGTGTGAGCAATAATTTAGCCAAAATCATGGAGTTAATCTATTCCAATAATAGGCTAATTGTTTGGTGAATAAACGGAGTGGATCTTGGAGTTTAAAATTTAATTACATGGGTATTAAGGAAAGATGGAACTTGTTAGGGTAAGTAGCATTTTCTAATTATCCTAACTGCCATTTTAGTGTTGATTGATAGAGATTATAAAAGGAAGGTGTAACACCTCACAACATAAGTGCCTAAAGGGGCGGGGATATCGCCCCGTCCAAATGACCAAGGTCCTTATAACTAGGAAAAAAAATATTTCAAAGAAAAATAAATCAAATCTTATTGCAACTGAAAACAAAGTCTACAAATCTCTCAGAATACATAAAATGAATAATCCTCAATCAGGAACCAAAATAAATAAGTCAAGACAAAAAATCTTCTAATAATGCACAACCTTCCTAAAACTGGCAGTACCTAAAACATGACAACAAAAGAGTGTGAGAAATATATCTCAATAAGCCCTATATGTGCTCATGGTTGAGTCAAAATGAATTTCATGAATGGATGTTGAAATCAATCACCAAAAGTTGATTGCAAGTCAAACATTTTCCATAAACAAAGTGAGTGATATCAAACATATCAAAATTACAATAGTTGTAATATACAAAACCACTTAAAACAAACGGCTATAAAACATTGCATCATAGCCTTTCCATAAAACCCTGCATCATGACAAACACTATGAAACCCTATATCACAGGACAGTGGGTGTATGGCCCATTGGGTAAGGTACTCCTCCATCTCTTACCCCAACTTACTGAATGTCCACCTCGGAATATTAGTCCACTTAGACTGAAGTGCTAGCTCGGATCAGTCTGACTCACTAGTACTGTCGCATAATCAAGATCGAGTTCACCTCCCGGAGGTGGTCACTTACTGGAAAACTGGCTCGCTTCTTCTCAAGCTAGTGCTAATAGGCTACCGTTATTGAATATTCAATGTTTCAACATATCAATCAGAATCCAATCTCGATGAAAACAATTCTAACAAATTTAGACATACAAGCATGAATACCAAAAGTTTAGTTGTAAATTCATTTTGTAATCAAAAGTGATTTTCAAATAAAATTTTTATTTGATGGGAACTTTCAAAAACCAATCAAGCTTGCATTCCAGTTATCCATATCAATGAGATAATAAACATTTCCAAAACGACTTGCATTTCGGAGCTTTTATAGCAAACATTTAATGCGAGGATTTACTTGATTCCTTAGCTTCACAAATAAGAGGTTCTCTAGACGGTTTGTTCAACTGGACTTAATCCCATCTAAAGAAAATACAAAGACTATGTCACAACCTTCTCTATGATGTTTAAATTGACATAGCATCCAAAATGGTCTAACTATTATCATCTTGACATCAAATAGTTCAAACCAACCAACTTCTTCCCCTCAAATATAGAATGCCAAACATGAGATACATCATGCCAGCCAATCAAAGTAGATTAAAACAATCACCAAAGAATGGGTTCTAGAAATTTAAACCGGATAAGTAACCAAATAAATAATAAATAAATAATTAGATAAATAAATAGCTAGTTACATAAGTAAATAAATAAATGATTAAATAAATAATTAAATGAGTGAATAAATAAACAATTAATTAATTAATTAATTAGATATTTAAATATTTAAATAATTAAATAATAAGTTAATAAATAAAATAAATTAATTAACAACAAGTACATAAGTCATTAAATTAAAATAAGTTAACAAATAATTAAATTAATGAATAACTAACAAATACTTAAAGGATTAGCTCATAAAAACGTATTGTCTTTGAGCTGGTTACTGAGCAGAGATGTAGGAATTAATTGTTAAAACCACTGTATTCAAATAATAGCAAATAAATTCTTAAACTATAGGTTTTATAGCACTGACCACCATATTAGCAAGTAATAATTTTAAAATTAGTTTTAATTGATAAATGGTTCAAAACATAATCTTTGATACTACTATAGTTTTCTAGAATCTAGATAATATCATATAAATGACTTTAGAAGACAACATTAACCAAATCCATAACTATCGGTTACCGAAGCCACCAAGGTGCATAGTACTATTGTATACTCAACAATCTAGGAAGACTTCACAATAGTACAGTTAACAAAACCATCCAGAAGAAACCATATCAACAACCCATTCCCCCTACTGACCTCATGCTTTACTACTCACAGGAAGCTAAGTCCTTAAACAACAAAATCTACAACATAAACATACTCCAGTAGTGCTATTCGACAATCACAAACCCAGTTGGGATGGGTCATTATCAAATCTCATGCTAAAACTACCCGATCACAAATAACAAATCAACAATCTTTAATCTAGTAAAAGAAAAAGAAACATAAAAGATTCACCATGTTACTTGCAAATAGAAGTCTCCTGGTCACGAAGGTGCACCGATCCTAAGCTAAGAATGGAAAATAACCCATGAGCCTTAATAGCCTGGTTGTTCAAAGGGAAAGGAAAAATTTGTAGAAGTGCTTTGGGTGTGTGTTGTTTTCGTTTGACAGAGAAAGGAGAAGACTAAGAGAGAGATGAAGGAGAGTCTATGAAGTTTCAGCAGGTGTTGGGACTTCTTCGTGCTTGGCTAGGAGAGTTGGGATAGCTAACAACTTATTTCTTTTTGGATTTGCAGGCTTTGAAAATTAAATATTGGACAGAGTCCTACAGGCTTCTAGTAACATCTCCATCTCCCTGCGTGAAAAGTCAAAGGAGAAAGGAAGCACGGAGAAAAGAGCTCGATGGGCTGGCCCAGGGTGTTGCCCAGGCTGAGCCTAGCTATGCCTAGGACAAAGCTGGGCATGGCCTGGCTATTGGGATTTCATCATACTTATCAAATAAGAATACAACGGAAATAACTATGAAATCCATGCCTAATGATCACGTGTTTGCAATTAAAATGGGAATAGATGAAGGAAACGGAGATTACCTTCTGTAGCAGAAAATAAAAATTCTTGCGCCAAGAAAGGAACCAATTCCTTTGTTTTGATTGTCCAACCAGCGCCACTACAATCTAAGAGTAGGATTATCTCTAACAGTAATCCACGTAAGGTTGAATTACTCACAAAACCCACTCAAAATTATGCTAGTAGAAGAGGAGTTGCTAGGTTTAATTGGAGAAGAATAAGGAAGAAGAAGAAGCGTCCGTCTCTCTCCTCTATTTATCAACGTCCGCATAAGGGAACAATTCCTATATTTATAGTTTTTAGAATTTATATTAATTGCAATTAAGTCCTCTAAGATCTAATGTCTACAATTAGGCTCTTAAAATTTATATAATTGCAACCAAGTCTCATGAATTATAACAAACTTATAATTCACCTATAAATATATTTTTTTTCTCTTAATTAACCCCACAATATTATCAAACAATATATATTGAGTATTCAAACCTTTATTGTGTGTGACCCATTAGGTTTCCTGGTCTTATTGATAGCATAATATGAATTAATTCTAATAATTTTAGAATTAATAATCCTAAATAAAATATAAGATTAATTTATTAATTCTCTAATTAATAAATTCATATTTAACAGATCAAGAGCAATATTTAGCAATGATTCTTGATTACTCAAAAGTCCAGAAAGTCAAGTGGCTTGACATGAACCTTTCAATAGTAAATAACTAGTGTAATAAATTTCTTTCACCATACTATATCTCATTCGATCTAGAACATAGAATTAATGTCAACTCCATCCAGAATATTATTAATTCTGGCTCGAATATTTTAGCACTTGTTCAAGAAATCCATTACTCTATATGTGTATCAAATTTGAAACTATTTTCAACACATAGTTGCCTTGACCAAGAACTTCATGAGTAATGATTTCTACAAGTAGCCATGAGATATAATCTCCTACTATTAGGAGCGGTGAATCCGTTATTGACCCTCTCAACTATTGTTGTTTACTTAACATTGTACCTAATATTCATCTTATAGGCAGTCCTTGTAAAACTTCAAAGATCAGAATCAAAGTACAACGCTCGATAAACAAAATACCTTGAAGATCTCAAGTCTAACGATGCCTACATACTTGCTATAATGATATTCTATCATTGACACTCAATAGCTTATCCAAGTGATTATCTCATAACTAGGTCATCCAATTAACTTGTTCATATAACAAACATCCACATATTAATCCTAAATATCACAATACTCACGGTTATGAGAACCACTGCTTAATCCAATCAAGGGATATAACATGTGCTAATTTTGGCATATTAATAATGTCCCATCTCATTAATACTATGACTAGGGATTATTCAAGCACACACACTACATAGTGTAATAGAAATCATCTCATAATCTCTATCATGATTTTCTTAACACTGTGTTGTATTAGAGACTTTATCAAACAGTTTATACACATATTCAGATATAACAATCAAAGTGAAAGATAAAAAATGCCTCTTTTATTAATTATTATGCAATATACATGGTGCAAGTGATTATTTCTATGGCATAACACTAACACTGGCTAGTTGTGACTGGCCATGTGCAGGGAAAAGCCGGGCATGGCTAGTGCTAGGCTATGCACTAGCCTGCTGAGGCTTTGATGCAAAATTCATTTAAAAAAAAAAACACAAAGAAGTCAAACATTTTAGACATAAAATAAATTCCATATTAAATGTTTTATTGGATTTCGAAAAGTTCAAAGGACTTTTCTTAAATATTACTTTTAACAAACAAAATCATTTAAAAAAATAAAATCCTTTTAGAAGTCTACTTAGGAAAAGAAAAGAAAACACCATTACTATATTTTTTTTCCTCTTTATTTTCACAATAATTAATAAAAAAACAACACATTAATATTTGGAAGAAGGGAATTAAATTACAAATAACAAAAGTATTACCTATATTAATCTTTTGGGGCCAAAAAATAAAAGAAATAGTTTTTATAAATTCTTAAACAAATACCATAAGGTAAAAAGTAGTTCTCCAAGGTGTCTTTAGGCCAGATGGAACAAAAAATGGAGAAAATAGGAAATAATTTTAGAAGAGTTGGGATTTGAACTTTAGTTTTCAAAAAATAAACACCAAACTTTATCTATTAGACCCTATCAACTCTTGTGCTCCTATTTCCCCAACAATTACCTTCACTCTCCCATCTAGTCATCACACATACTTGAAAGCACCCTAAATTCATCACAATCCACTCCATAACAGGAAAATAGTTATTACTAGTTTACCAAAGTGAACCCAGACATGAACAAGTATAAGAACAAATACACATATCCACATACACACAACCATAAATTAATTCAAATCGCTACCAAAATTTAAATGTTTATGCAAGATGTTATGCAACGCATCCTCACTCTCCATTCGAAGGTTAGGGTTTAGACGAGATAATACAGAAGGCTGAGTACCATATTGAGTAGAAGGGGAAAGAATAGCAGTTTGTTTTATGTATATATGGAAATAAGAATATAGTAAGGAAGCATATATGGTAAGTTTTTGAAAGAGGAAATGGAGCATTATCTCTAGGAGTTTCTATTTTCAAATTTTATAGAAAAAGGAAAGAAATTTCTAGCTTTGGGTAAAAGATACATTCTACCAATCCTTTTGTCAAATTGGATGAGAAATCAAAGGAATTACAGCTTGATATGGCTGGTTTCTATGAGGGAAAAGAAAGGGAATGGAAATCATGCACAAGAAAGGAAAGAGAATATAAAGAACGAGAAATCATAGGAGTTCAAAATCTAAATTGTATGGGAAATAATGAAAGAGTGTCCAGATTAGTAAGAGTTATATATCTCCAATCTTCAATGCCAACTTGGAGAGAAAATAAGGGGATTATGCTAGGATGTAGCCGGTTGCTATATTAGGAGGAAATAAAAATGGAAGATAGTGTAAAGAAAGGAAATAAGAACATGTTAAAGAGGGAAGGAGATTCGGAATAAATATCTCTTGCTAGAATATTCCCCTATTCCTAAAAAGGAGTGGCAGCTAAGGAGGGGAAGGAACCGGTCAAAAGGAAAGAAAATAGGGAAGAAAAGAAGAGTGTATGCAAGGATAGCATTTGACCCCTTATTGATCAACCATAACCCCAACACTCATTCCATTACACCACCTCTTGTGTCCTATAAATACACCAAAATCCTTATGTACTACAACCTTGTACTTAAATCCTCCTTCATACAAAATAATTAAATAGGGTAATCCAATACATATTCACAATAAAGTATGCAAGCTAAAACAAGCAACTTAGTACCACCTAGGTTAAGCAATAAACTTCACTCAAGGCGCGCGCGTGTGTGTGTAATCAAGCACATAAAATGCACATGGAAAAATGAAATGCATACATTCCTCCCATTTCCAAGAGTAGCTTAAGGTGGGGTTTCACAATAAATGCCTCTTGTATTATTTTATTCAATATATATTAATTGTATTCGCGTGCATTACATAGGTTGTATTTGATATTTGTAAAAGTTGTAAATTAAAATATAATTTTTTTGAAATTTATTTTTTGAAAAAATCTAAAAATTTAAGAAATCAATGAAGCATGAAGTATGAAAAAATTATTAAAAAAGTCCAAAATTAAAAAGTTCAATAAGTTGCCAAAAAATGTTATCAAAGATATTAAATGAAAAATGTTACTAAAGAGAGAGAGAGAAAGGATTAAATAGATAAAGTCCTAATTTACTAAATATTAATTTGATAAGTTAAACTTATTGTCTTAATATTTATAATTTGGAAAGGTAAGAAAAAGTTAGATAAGGAAATGAAGCTTTTTTAAAGGGATCTTGACTTATCTCTAATATTTATTATTTAATATTAATAATTTTACAAAATTATCCTTTACTTTAGTGACGTAGCAAAATTAAAGATTTTTATTTTTTTTTATCCAAGAAAAATAGGTACAATGCTAACATACTACCTTCAAATAGTATGTTAACAAATCCCTTAATGGTTTTATTAGACAAATAGCCTTTTATGACAAAGATCCCACCATTGGACAAAACAAATTTGACTACCTCAAAGACAAGTTTAAAACCAGATTTGTTTAACAAGCCACTAGCATTAGGTTCTTCCTAACTTCTTGAACATAATCTATATTGTTTAGAATAAAATATTTCCAAGTGAATTCTAGTTCCACTGTTCCTTTACCTTAGACCAGTACAGTTGAAGAGTTTCCAATATACAACATATTTTTATCTTCCAAAAATTGGAAAATCTTAACAAACACTTGTCTTAGCACACATGTTTTCTGACACTAGAATCAACTCATATGCTGCATCATGATCAACCATGTTTATTTCAAATAACATTGCCACAAAATTTCCTTTTTTTGGGGTGCATTTTTATTGTTTTTCTTTTTCAAAATACAACGCTTTTTCTTGAACTCTAGGTTTTCCACAATTGTAACATACACCTTTCTTCTTCCTCTTCTTGACTTTAGAAGTACTGGAAAATTCATTAGGGTGTTTCTTTGAAAATGTACTTGCCTGACTTTCCTCCGCAACTTAGACTTTTGGCTCCTACATATCCTACTCTTTCACAGTAAATACAAGTTTTTCTTCTTGTTTGGACACTTCCTCCTCTATTTGGAGATGATTAATCATGTCATTCAGAGACATTTCTTCCTTTTTATGTTTTAAACTTCTCTTTATATATTTCCATGAAAGAAGAAGTTTGTCAATCATAGAAGATACAATAATAGCATCATCTGTTTTCAAATCATGTTGTTCAAAATTATTGAAGATGCATTTAATTTAACTTAATTATTCCATAACAAATCTAGCATCAATCATGTTATAATTGAAAATTTGACTAATTAGAAATTGCTTACTTGTTGCATCTTCTTTTATATACCTTACCTCCATGCTATCCCTAACTCGTTGGTGGTTGACATATTCTAAAATGTAACAAACAAAACTTCAGGAATTCTATGTAGTATGTGACCTCTGCATACATAATCATCATTATCCCACTTTTGCATGTGTCTCTATTATGCCTTACTGTATTAAGAACATAGGCTACTTGTAAGATTGCAAAAAAGAAATACATCTTATTTTGCCATCAGCGAAAATTGCCGCCATCAATCTATTCCAACTCGATGAAGTCAGTAACTATCTCCTTCAATGAAGTAAATACCATCTAAATAAACTTTGAGATTGTAAGAGTTTCAAGAGAAGTTGAACCACAATGGCTTTATGGCACATTACACTAATGTCGCTATCCTTAAAACTTATTTTTCCTTACCAATAGATTGGTATGCAATAGGATTTAGCAAAATATCTTCAAAAGAACAGCACTAATGAAGTCAAACCCTAAAATATTCATTGATATCTTTAGAATATAGCGTACTAGTACGAAACTTTATAAGAAATTATTTGTACTGTTAGAAGAGGTTTAGAGGCTTTGAGAGGTTTTCTAGAGCTTTTCATTCACGCACATATACACACACATCTCAACTCTCACCTCTTATTCTTTTAATAGACTAGTTTGCACGTCTTGTTTATAATTATAACTCTCATTGCACATTTTGCATAGAGACACAATTATTCATAAATAGACTTTAATGATAACTTTTATGTACAATCGTAATTGCTTTATATATTTATTATGAATTATAAACATCATATAATCACATCTTTTAATAAGGTTCCATAGCTACAAAATGATTTCACATTATTTTGTAATACCTCTAACAACTCAATCTTCTAACCACAATCTAGAACCTGCAAGAAATGTCTATACAAAACTTAGCCATCTATATTTTTATAGCAATTCGATAATTCATAAAACTAGTAAATATAAAAATTCTAATGAAAAGAAAAGTGTGACATTATATTCTTCTTTTTCTTTATTGTTTTGTGATCGGTGAACTCCAAATTGAGATTCCATTGAGAGATAGCACTTTGATACCCAAATTTTGTGTCAAATATATCCCAAAGAGAGAGAGAGAGAGAGAGAGAGAGAGAGAGAGAGAGAGAGAGAGAGAGAGAGAGAATAATGATTTGTTCCCAAAACCTCAATTCTTCTATCGCAACACCTAATTTTGGCCCTAATTAGAGAAACTTCTTTTGGATATTTTTGAATTTCCTCCATTGATGCAAAGTCTAGAGGAAAAAGTTTTCAAAAATAGTTGAACTTTAAGCAGTGGGTATGTTTTCGATGGTGAATTTTTTCTCAGTATTTATACTGGCTAACTGTAGGTAGAACACTATTAGCTAGTAGATACGAAATTTGAGATAGCTTCCAAAGTATATTTGGTCTATTTTTCTTAGTTAAAGAGTAATTTAAATATTGTGAATAAGTTACTAGCTTATTAGTATAAAACTTCTCTCATTGATAGGAAGAGTAGTTCTCTCCATATAGTATTTTAGATAGTAAAGTTAAATTTTCAATTGTTCATATTGATAGGCATTGATTCAATCCCAGCTACTTTGCCGGGGTAAGCTGGTGGTAGTAAGACATAGTTGGAAGTCAAAGAAAAGGATGGGGAATATGTGATGGAATTGAAATAACATTTTTTTTATTTCCTTTTTAGTTATATTAGAAGGACACATTCTTCTTTCTCAATTATTGTTGGTTAGTCAAGAACTTTTAATTACTTTTTGTCATATTTAAAAGAATTGACTAACAGTTAACTAGCAGAAATGTTAATTGAGATAAAATTGAAAGCTGAGATGTTATAGATCGAAATAAATTTTGGATAGCAATGTGAGATTTTGTGAAAATTTGAATGGTAAAGTAAGATTTTCTCTGTAAGGAAAGAGGGAAGTGTGGGAGAAGATAGGAAATGATGGTGAGACTCGAAAGATAAAAACCCATGAGAGCCTGCAATTTCAAAGAAGGTAAATTTGAATAGTGCTTGTTGGGTCAAAGAGTGTTTGGAGGGAGTGAAGGAAGGTGTGAATAAAAATGGGAAAAACCCCCCACTTCCTATTTTCTCTGCAATATAGAACTCCTTCCTTGGTTCTTCTTAGAACTTGTCCATTACTGGGCATCTCCGGTGTTATGTTACTGCTTCTCTTTCTTATAACTTGGCATATCCAAATCAGTATAATCTTATTCCCAAAAGTTTTTCCTTCCTGTCTGCCATGCAGTCCTTTGAAACTGAGATTTCTGCCCTTACCGGTACTCTTTCTCTTTCTCCAAGTAATTTGAAAGAATTCCCTAACTCAGCTACTACTTTGGTCCTCAAGATTCTGTCTAACAAGAGGTTTGATCTGAGGACTATTCATGCTATATTAGAGGCAGCTGGAAACTAAGGGAATCACCTGTATTCTCCTTCCTCAACATCAACACATTCCTCTGCTCCTTTGCTTCTAATTCCGACAAAAAAATACATACATTCTTCAGGGCCTTGGAATCTAAAATGTGCCCATATTGTGCTAAGAGACTGGCCATCACACCTCTCCTATAAGGAACTGGATTTTAATTCTATTACTTATTAGGTCCAAGTTCATATTCTACCACTGACTCAGCTGACTACTGAAAATGCTCAACTCATTGGGAAATATATTGGCCAATTTTTATCAATGGATAAAAATTAGTTTAGTAGTGGACTCCTTCAACGATTCATCAAAATTCAAGTTGAATTATCCATCGACTCTCCTCTACTATCTAGCTTCTATCTGCAACGAGATCGTGATACACCAGTTTGGATTTCGTTCAAATATGAACATCTAGCGGATTTCTGCTATTCTTGTAGTCGACTTGGACATGAAGGTGGAGATTGTCAATATTCATCTGATGAACTTCTTGTTCCTAAGGACCCCCGTTGTGCATTTGGACCTTGGATGAGAGTAGTTGGTCCATATTCTTCCTGGTGTGATGCTCGACTCCCACTCCCTTTTGCTGATACTGGTTTAACTCCTTTACTGCGACGTCCACATGAGCAAAAACAACATGAGCATAACCAGCCTGAAACTTCGTCCGGCGACTACCCCCAGCTCAGTTGAGACACTATGTCCAACATAAATTCTGTCTCTATTGCACTGCCCTCAGTACCTACCCCAACAAATTCTTGTCCATTTCCTGTAACCACCTCGGTTACTTCCTTACTTGCTCCTCCAAATTTCTGTTCGTTTCATATTCCTACTTCCACAATCTCTGTCACTTCCTCAACTACTCCAATGACATCTCTTTCCATAACGACCTCAGTTCTACCTATTCTGTCCACTGCACATGAACCAAGTCTCCTCTCTCTTGCTATTGCACCTACTATTTCATCGCCATTCATCTGGAACTCTTCTTGTAGCCCCTTGAGCAAGAAATAGAATATAGCATGGTTTTTGGAGCTCGAGCTCTTAAACACGGGCTTGCACTATCACAGTTCGATAAAAGACATTCCTCTTCTGGCCTACCTTTACCCAAAAAAATTAAATAGTTTAATTCAGTATGTCACACCATTAATTCTTTATCTGGATCAGACTCCTCTTTGGCTCATAGTCCGGATTCACTTGGACCAAATGGGCTTCATATGGTCTCCTCTCTCTCCCATCTTCAACTTACATCCCATATGCCACAGACTTCCTCCACTCCGACCATTTTATATTCTGCTACTCTAGAACAGACTCCTCTAGTGTCGAAAGAGAAAGTAGTTCTTATTTATAGGAGATTTATTCATGTTAAACGTCCTGCACGTAAGGGATTTGCCGGCTTAAATCTTGTGAGGCAAAGATGATGAGGGGGTCACTCTTTCTTTTGTTGTTCTTTCTGTTGAGGCTGAGAAGGCGAGCCAATCCATACCCCCATCGTCCTAATATTAGTCCTCGCTTGAAACTATCGAGAACTCTCTCAGTCTAAGGTAGTTAGAGCTCTGCAAGTTTTTGTCAACTCGCATCGTCCTGATATTTTATTTCTGTCTGAACTTAAAACATCCTCTCTTAAAAGAATTTCTCACGTTTTGACTACCGTTGGATTTCTTGATTTTCATTTTGTCCCTACAATTGGTCTTGCTGGTGGTTTGGCAATGTGTTAGCGGTCAAATATTGATCTACAAATAATAGTTGCTAACAACAGCTTGATTAATTGTCTGATATTTAGTGCTCAACTCGGCTCTCTTGGTGTGTATGGTCCTTGTGTATATTCTTAGAAACAATAGTTTTGGAATGTTCTTTCAAATATTGGTCGAGGTTTTTCTGGACCTTGGTTGATCTTGAGGGACTTCAACCCTCTCTTTGGAAAAACAGGGTGGACGCTCTTTTCATTCTCCTGCATCTGGGGGATTTAGCTCTTTTGTAGATATTGCCGACTTAATTGATTTGGGGTTCATTGGTTTTCTATTTACTTGGAATAATAAAAGATCCGGATCTATGAACATCCAGGTTCGTCTGGACAGGGGTCTTATAAATGCCTCTTGGCGTATTCTGTTTCCTCAGGCATCTATTTCCCACCTTACTGCTCTCTCCTCAAACCACAAGCCTCTCTTACTTGATACTGCTCCTCCATCTGAGCTGTTGTTTAGACCTTTCCGTTTTGAGACTATGTGGACACATGAAAACTCTTCCCATGACATAGTCTTGTTTGCATGGTCAATTCCTGTTCAGGATTTGCCTCTTATTACTCTAGTATCTAGTATTAAGAATGCAAAAAATGCTCTTAAATCTTGGAACAACTCAATGTTTGGTCACATTCAGCAGAATATAGTGGTGATCCGTAAAGAGATTGATACCCTTTAGTCTCTTCCCGAATCCTCTCTTGTCTTGAAAAAGGAATAGTCTCTACAGGAAGCCTTGGATGAGCAAATGAAAAGAAAACAACTCCTTTGGTGGAATAAAGCAAAGATGTCTTAGTTGGAAGATGGTGATGCTAATACCCACTTCTTCCCTCTTTCCACCATTGTTCATAGAAGACATAACCATATAGATTCTCTTTTAACTATTAATGATGAATGGCAGACAAATTGAGATAATATTAGTTAAGCTTTTGAGCAATACTCCCATAACATGTTTTCCTCTACTGTTCCTCAGTTCCCCTCTGATCTTAACAATTTTATTTCCCCTTCTATTTCAATTGTGAAAAATGAGGTGTTGTGTGCAATTCCTTCTGCTAAATTTATCTGTCGGACAATTTTTTATATGAAGGCTGGTAAGAGTCCTGGTCCTGATGGTATGAGTCCCTGTTTCTTCAAAACTTACTGGTATATTGTTGAAGCAAAGGTTGTGGCTGCTGTCTAGCATTTTTTTGTTCATGAATATATGCTTAAGTCTCTAAATCATACTTTCATCTCTCTAGTTCCAAAAAGGGATTCTACTTATAGAGTTGACCATTTCTAGCCTATTGCTCTGTGTAATGTCATTTATAAGTTCATCTCTAAAATTTTAACGGATCATATCAAACCTTTGCTGGATAGAGTAATTACCCATTCCCAATATGCTTTTATTCCTTCTTGTGGAATAAGTGACAATGTAATTATGTGTCATGAGGTGATGCATCACTTAAATGTGAAGAGAGGAAAATTGGGTATTGTGACTCTTAAGATTGATATGGAAAAGACTTATGATAAAGTGGAATGGTTTCTCCTCATCAAGATTCTACACTGTCATGGTTTTACCGATTGATTCACAAAACTCATTTTAGAGTGTATATCTTCAGCCTCCCTTTCAGTATTGATTAATGGTTCTCCTTTTGGATTCTTTAAGGATTTCAGATGTCTTCGATAGGGGGATTCATTATCTCCATCACTATTTGTTTTGTATTTTGATATGCTATCTAGAATGATCACTACTGCTGAGTCCAACTACCTTTTCCATGGCGTTAAAATTGGACAAAGCTGCCCTTACATCTCCCATCTTATGTATGCAGATGACTTGATCCTGTTTTGTAGAGCGACAACAACTGAGGCTCAGGCAGTACAGAATCTGTTGGGTATGTATTTTAGATGGTCTGGATTAACTATTAATTTTGCTAAATCTGCGATCCACTTCAGCAGAAATGTGCAGCCCTCACTCATATATTCAATCCGCTCTATTCTTCACATGTCTGAATGTGCTCATAATAGCACTTATCTGGGAGCGCCTTTCTGTAAAAAATCTTCGAAGTCTATGGCATTTCAAAGTATGGCGGAACGACTCCGACAAAAGATCAGTGGTTGGAAAATTAAAACTCTATCACAGGCTAGTCGTTCAATATTAATTAGGAACGTTGCACAATCATTCCCTATCCATGTCATGCAAAGTTTCATTCTTCCATCTTTCATCTATAACAAATTGGATGCTTTAATGCAGGATTTTTGGTGGGGATATAAAGAAGACTCAAGTCAGCACTTATACCTTAAATCTTGGGATGCTATTTGTGTGCCTAAAGGCAATGGTGGTCTGGGATTTTGGAAAGCTTCGGATAATAACTTGGCATTACTCTTGAAACTATCCTGGCAATTATCTCCCGAGCCTCATCGTCGTTGGGTAATTCTAATCCGATCTAAATATCTTCGAGGCCAACGACTGGTGGACTTGGACCGATGCCCCAATGGCTCTTCCTAGATTTGTAAAGGAATTTGGAAATGTAAAGGGGTACTGCAAGCAGGGTTATGTTATCGAATTGGTCACGATTCGTTGGTGAATATTTGGAATGATCCGTGGATTCCAAGCATTCCTACTCATCGTCCTTCCCCTGTTCCTATAGCTTAACAACACTTGAGTTTGGTACGAGATCTCATGCTCCCTAACCACCATTTATGGGACTGTGATCTCATCTCTAATTTGTTTCCACCTATTATTGCTCGGGAGATCATGAAAATTTCTATTCCTTGGATTGGGGAACCCAACTCACTGGTGTGGGGAGCCTCCAAGTCAAGAAGATTTTTTGTCAAGTCTGCTTACAAAATTATTCATCAGAAGAGGAAAAATACTCCCGCCTCCTTCTCCATGTGACGTCTTTATCATCTACTCCTCCTCTTCCCTACAGTATGTAGAAATCTTTGTGGTCTTCCAGTCTACATAATCGTCACAAGCATTTTTTATGGTGTGTTGTTTCCTATTTACTGCCTTCAAAGTCTAGATTGGCCCGGGTTCTGGATTTGAAAGACCAATCCTGTTGTATTTGTCAGTCTACTACAAAAAGTTTGGAGCATATCTTTCTACACTCTCCCTTTACTAAATGTCTATGGTGGCATTCTAAATGGCAGTTTAGAGTAGACAACTTTTCAACCTGGAAAGTGGACGACTGGGTAATGGAACTGCTAAATTTGGATAACTCTTTCCCTTTTACAAATGAGACTAAACAAGAATTTCTTAACTATGCTATGGTGCTGATGGAACATGTGTGGAAATATAGAAATCAATTGTGCGCAGGGGAGGATTCACAACAATGGGAGGTGCTTTCTATTCATATTGCCAAAACAGCTAAGGTTTATTAAGATGCTAGTCTTAGTCGGGATTGGAAGAGGTGGGCCCTCTATCTACCCCGGACTTGGCATCCTCCCTCCCCCTATGTCAAAGTTAACTTTGATACTACTTTTCATGATGGGATTGCGGTTTCTGCCTGTATATTCTGTGATCATATGAGTCAACTTCTTTAGGTCTGGACTGGGAAAGGTTTTGCTGGCGATACTTTTGCTGCTAAAGCTCTTGCCGCCCTCAATGCTGCTTTGATCGCTGATGTGGCGACATCTCTAAAGTCATCTTTGAAGGCGACTCTCTCAACGTTATAAGAGTAATTACTGTCATTCACTCAGCAGAGGAATGGCTTGACAAAGCATTCACAAATGTTGTAAAGTCAATGCTCAATGGTAGAGACCATTGGACGTTTGTTTATGTTCCCCGATTTGAAAATGTATATGCACATGAAATCGCTAAATGGACAAAACTTCACAATTATTTTGGTTATATACTCCCATCCCTCCTTCCTCGTGCTATTTTATGTGATCATGGGGATACCTCTTCGGTCCTCCAATCGAGTCATGTATTGTGTGAGGAGACGATTGCCTCTTCTTGTATTTTTACTGAAATACAAGACTACCTCTTTATCTAATAATAAAAAAAAAATTCTAGTATCTTAAAAGAACAAATAAGTCATGTGGTACCTTCTAGAGAATATGGTCGATAGGTAGGGAATCGGTTCATTAAAAGATTTTTCATTTTTATTACCAGCTAGTTTTCTTGATATAATATTTTAAAAATATAAAATAATTTAGGTTGATTAGAAACTCACACTCTAAGAGATCTCAAGGGTATAGTTTTATACATGTATTATAATATTGCTAGGGTTAGTACGAATTTGAGAAAAAAGATGTTCAAAAATTATAGAAATTTGATCTTTTCACTCCTGCTTTATAGTAGACTACACATTTATCATCTTTCATGATCTAACTCATGTCATCAAGGAAAAAACAATATTCCTCTTCTAGTATAAGCACCAAGCTTTACAATATCTAAGCAGGGCTGAACCTAAACTTGAGCAAGTCTAACTACAAGTCTCGATAGACAACCCTGATATTTATAAATAATATTACATATAAATTATTCACTTCTTTTGAAATTAACTATTTTTAATTTTATTTTAAAACATCCGTAAACAAAATTTTCTGTAATTTTTACAACTAACCTCTTCTATTTAAATATATATATATATATATATATATATATATATAAGCTTAATAAAAATAATTTAATAATTCAGACATAATCAAATAATCTCTAAAATCTCTGTTTTAAGTGAAAATATGACATTTTACTTGATATATATTACACTTATCCAACCATTTGGAGCTGCATTTGTTCAACAACTAAGAGAAATGTTGCCTACTTGCTTAGGATGGGAGCAAAGCCATATGTGTAGTGCTTTAATTCTAAGCAAAATGACAGCACTTATTTGGGATTACCATTTCCCAATTACAAAAAGGGGATGCAAAAGTCAAAAGTGCAATGCCATTCCAAACCATTACGTACATAACAAAATGCTTCGAATAATGCTTAAGTGAGGCCGCAGCCAAGCAAATTGGTCAAAGTGCAGATTTCGGTGGCGTCTAATTTCGCCAACCATTTACTTTGTACCGGCTATATTTAATGTTCATACTGTATTGCGTATTAAAATTCATGGCTGGGCAAAATGGGATTTCATTTTTCATTTTTTTTTGGTAATACATAAGGAGGATGTGGGATGTAAATTGAATTTATAATCTATTACTTATAAAGAATCCTTTTAATAAATTGCATTTATTTTGTCAAAATTAATTAAACTAGAGTCATTTGTTCTCTTTTAAAAATTTCTAAAGGCCATTTCAAAAAGAAAAAATGAAAAAAAATGGATCACTAAAGCTTTGATTATTATTATTATTTTTTTGAATTTTTTGTATATATGTTCACCTCGAACCCGTCAAATATATTTGAATTTATGGATTACTTAATTGTAAACCATTCAATTAAACAAAAAATTGTGGACAAAATTTTAATTTCCTAAAAAAATATTAAAAGGAAAGAAAGGCGGGAAAAAAATAGTTGGGCTTCTTGCTCTATGTTGTTGCAAGGATGGACGTGGAACTTGGGACACAGACCCATATAGGGGCACCTTCAAAGAGTTTAAAATTTTTAATTTTGTCTTAATAAAATTTAATTTTTAAAAATAAATTCCTTTACATTTTACCCGTCAAAAATATTTTTAAAACTATAAAATTATCTTTTAATATTTATTTTCACATAATTTACCTTCCCAACTCTAAGTTTTTTGTTCCATTCTCAATTCCAACTCATTCAACTAATCTAATAAATTCTTTCACCCTAATTTTTAATTTATCTTTAAAACCCTACTCCATTATGTCAAAATAAAAGAAAATGACAAAAATAAATCGTATATGTATCATACATGAGATATATTAATCAAATAAAATAAGTTCGGCCAAAAGTTAACAATTATTATTAGTATTATATAAGCAATGGATGGCAATATATAAGCACATTAATGAATTAAAAATGTGACCTATTATATAGCAATATTTGAGTCGTTTTCTACATCTTTCCTCAAAAAAAAAAAGGGGTCATTTTCTACGTGGAGAAGCAACTCACAAGTTTAAGCTGTAAGAATGCACTTTTTCTTAAAAAAATGCGTGAGAAACGCACTCAACGTAGGACTCCAACCTAATGCACTTGCTTCTTGGCATGCCTAACATTCCACGAGGTCTCCCACTTTCCTTAGCTTTTCAACTTTGAACCTATTATATTATTATTTTTAAAAAAAATCAACTTGTTCAACCCAAAAAATTAATAAAAATGTACCCCATTTCATCTTCTCATTCCTCTAAACAACTTCAGAGGATGGCCTTAAACAAGCCTAAACGATCCCTACTCACCTTCCAATCTAGTCTCTGTACCACCCTTTTCTTCATTGTTGTTTTCACCATCCCAGCCATTCTCCTCCTCCGTACTCCTTCGAGTTCCATTTGCACGAATTTCTCTACGCAAATCAAGGCATGGTCCGGCGATCTTCGTGCTGCTGAATTTTCATGGAACCGTCTAAATTTTGTGTATACTAGGCCACCAGTTACCCTCAAGATTGCTGTCTTCTCACGGAAATGGCCTACCGGTGCCACCCCAGGCGGGATGGAACGTCATGCTCATACATTGCACATGGCTCTAGCACGCCGTGGTCATCAGGTTCACGTCTTTACTTCTCCTTCCAGTGATGATAATGTTCCGAACAATTCAAAAGAGAGGATTGGTTCACAAGAAAGTCCTTCTTTGTCACCTCTAATCCATTGGCATGAAGGTGAAGCAGGGAAATGGCGGTATAATAAAGCATGGGAACAATTCGAAGAAGAGAATAAACGGGAGAATTTCGATGTGATTCATTCAGAAAGTGTAGCACTTCCTCACTGGTTAGCAAGAAGTCTTCCAAATCTTGCAGTTTCATGGCATGGAATTGCTCTTGAAAGTGTACAATCTAGTATCTACCAAGACTTGGCACGGCAGCCTAAAGAGCCCATTTCACCTACTTTCAACAAAAGCCTCCAGGGGATGATCCCAAAGGTACTGAATGAGATTAGATTTTTCAGAAATTATGCTCATCACGTTGCTATAAGTGATAGCTGCGGTGAAATGTTGAGGGATGTCTATCAAATTCCTAGCAGAAGGGTTCATGTTATCCTAAACGGGGTTAGCGAGGAAGATTTTCAAGAAGATTTGAGATTAGGCAATCAATTCAGGAAAAAAAATGGTGTGCCCGCAAATGCCAGCTTAGTTCTTGGAGTTGCAGGAAGGCTAGTGAAGGATAAAGGCCATCCCTTGCTATATGAGGCCTTTTCCAAGCTCAGAGGCAAGTACTCTAATGTGTACCTAGTAGTTGCAGGCTCAGGGCCATGGCTACAAAGATACAAAGATTTAGGGCCTCAAGTCATTGCTTTAGGCTCAATGAATCCGTCCCAATTACGAAGCTTTTATAATTCTATCGACATTTTCGTGAACCCGACGCTAAGGCCGCAAGGGCTTGATCTTACACTCATGGAAGCAATGATGAGCGGAAAGCCGGTGATGGCATCAAGGTTTCCCAGCATTAAAGGCACTATTCTTGTAAACGAGGAGTTTGGATTCATGTTTGCTCCAAATGTAGAGTCGCTGTTAGAGGCATTGGAATTAGCTGTAGCAGAAGGTGCAAAAAGGCTATCACAGAGAGGAAAGGCATCTAAGGAATATGCTGCTTCCATGTTCACTGCACAGAAGATGGCATTAGCGTATGAGAGGTTATTTCTTTGTATCAAGAATGAGACATTTTGTCGCTATCCTTGGACAATTTGATTGTTTTATCATACTTTTGATTAGACTATAGATATCTAATCCTATAGAGAACATAAAGATTTGTTTTAAAATTCAATAATTCATTTTTAAGCAGAACCCTCCTACTAGTACGGTTCTGGTTTCTCATGTAACTTCACCCCTACAAGAATTATTTTAACTTTTTGCTATCAGATTTCGAAGATTGAATTCTTCCCCTCTCTTTTTGTTCTTAAAAGGAGAGAGCTCCCTTCTGACAATGATTTAATTCTCGACCTACAGAATCGCGATCTGAACACCAGTGGGATTCTGATTACGTTCCCTAATTTGTTTCAAGTAGGATTCAATGGGACCATAACACTTTTCGTGATAGAGGGGGCTACAAGTGACTGGGCAGCACATGGAACATCATTAAAATGGTTAGTGCTTTCAGCATTTTCTTGATCCCTTCACATGAAAAAAAAAAAAAAAAAAAACATTTTTGTCATGGTCCGTGATAAGAATGTATTCTTTTCTGAAAAGGAAATGTAAAGAAAAATAGCAAGTTGTCACCATCGAAATTCATCCATACATTATTAGGTGAAAATTTTGGCCATTTGATGGAAATCCATATATAGCAGATTATATAGGAAGCCAAAAGAACAGTATATGAATCCAATGGCAGAAGTTGAAAGTTGAAACAACCCTTCAAAGATGAGATCCAAAGATGCCAACACCTTGAAAGATACATTTCAATAGAAAGACCATTGAAACATTATCCAGTTCCAAAGGGTAAAATCTTTAGTTCCTAATTAACGAAGGTCTAAAAACATCTCTATCACTGAATCAGGAAAAAGGAAAAAAAAATTAAGAAGAGATTTGTAGTTCTTTTATGTCTAGTCAATCACAGATAAAATATAGGTAGTCGTAGATGCAGGATATTGTTACTGCAGTTCTGGATTCAAACTTGCTTCAGCTCCTAAAGTTGAAAAAATCAAGGATGAATACCTGCAGCTATATTTGGTGATCTTTGGACCTATAAATATTCAAAGAAGAACAAATACCCAAAAACTAGGATCCACAAAAGCAATGCTCATCTCAATTCAAGAGCATCAAATCCACGAAAATCTGCAATTCAAGAAAATATCCTTCATTGCATATCCAAGACATTCAAGCTCTTGATTAAGGGACAAGAATCAAAAAATCAAAAGCCATCCAAATTCAAAGAGCAAAATCTCCTGTTCCCAATTTACGAAGGATCAAATATCCTTTTGTATGTCTCATCAATTACAGATAAGGTATTCAAGTCAAGATAAGGCATTTAACTGCAATTTCAGTTCAAACTGGTTTCGGCTCCCAAACTAGACCTTCTATTTCAGCCATCACAAAATAAAGAATGACACTTCCATCAGTAACAGAATCTGAGGCCCAACCAGGTATGTATTGCTAGAAAAGTTACTGTTGGTATCTGACAATGTACCTCTGCAAAAGTTCGACAGAAGAGTATTGCAGCATGTGTGCAACACTCTGCCTGCAGATGAACTTAAAGTCCCTCTTGGGATAAACACAAGCAGTAATTAGAATAGGAGATACTATGGTAAATTCCACTGCTTGCAATTCCCTTGTTATAAGCATCCTTGCATTTTTGCAAAAAGAAAAAGAGTTTTTTCTTGTTTGTCACTCTGATTAGTAATAGGCATCACGATATTGAACTCATTATAAGAAATCTTGCCTATGCACTGAGGAGAATAATATAAGCAAGTGAAAACTAGCAGAAATCGATTCACTGTGGAAAAACTTTTCTACACCAAGAAGTTTAATATAAGCAAGGTTTAAAACTACCTCTATGTATCTTTTGCATCTACAATTTACTCAAAATTATTCCTTTTTATTATCTCATCCTTCTGAAGGTGAGTACTCAATCCAGTGCAGTAGATAGTCTATTTTGTTCGAAATGATCATAAGTATATCGAGTTCTCAAAAACAATAGCACACTTGAGGCCAGCCCCAAAACAGAGATGCATCCCCACCAGACAAAGGTGGTGAAATAGCATTTTCTTCCCATGCATAGTGCTGAGTCAGTGACAAATACTAAGTTAGAGTCAGCATTTGCATCATAAACAACAGCTGCCAGAACACCATATAGAAGTGAGCCGGCAGGGATGTTTGTAATGAGAATGTTGTGGTTGACACCTACACTATACGGTCCAAAGAGGTCGGATGTTATTGAAACTGCAGCAGCAAATATGAAACCAGAACTTAATCCAATAAGGGCAGTGCCAATATGGAGCGGCAATGCACTTCCTGTTGCAGCAAGCAAGAAGAAGGCAATGGGCATAGGCAACAGTGCAAAAGCCAACCAGCCAGTCCTAGCAAAGTAGAATTTTCTGCACACATACAAAGAAATTCCACAGAAAAATTCAATCAGAAGTCAGAAATGGATGAAATCAAAAGTTAAAAACTTCTGACTTACGTTCTCATAAAGTCTGGTGCGGCTGAAAGCAAACGGCCAAAGAAGGAGAACGATGAGTAAACTGATACAAGAATTGATGTGCTTGAGCTATATCCCAGTGATTGTGCAATTTGCCCAAGATTGTTACTATAGACTAATCCAATTGTACCACCACAAAAGTATGCAAGATAGTACAGCCAAAAGTCAACCCTACGAACAAGCATTTTGGCATTATGTTCTTCTCCAAGCATTAACAATTTGTCCTTCTCAATTACGCAATCACAAAATCGTTCGCTAGATTCAGTATCTTGCCTGAGAAGAGGTTTAGTAAGATCATCACCATCAGCAGATTGATCGCTATTGTGACGCCTAATACGCTCTTTGTGCAATTCAAGATCCTCATCATCAATAAGTATGAATCCTGGGCCTTCAATGCTAAAGCTTGAGTAAATCGCTCGATGGAACCAAGCCCGAGCGTAGATTATTCCAGGGATACCTAAGGGAAGCAAGAGCAAGAAAATGGCACCGGCAAATAGGATACGAGTAGTATCTAATTGTTTTGAATGTAACAAAAGAAGGTATAGGCCGGTGATGACAGCCAAGAAATTGAGTATAACGAAAACAAACCGATCGCGCCTAACAGCTTCAGATGGGAGACGATTAACCGGGGGTTGACGAAGGATAGGAATGAATGACACTATAGATGTAATCAGTGGGATGCATGCATTGAGTAGAAGATAGAGTGAATGTGAAGAGGGGTTGATTGCCTTTGCCGCAAGAGTGTATAATGCAGCACTTACGCCATTGAAGCTCACTGTGAGAGAAAGGGCAAGAGGTCTATTAGAAGGAAAATTTTGTATGCAGAGGACAAAACAGACTGTGTTGAACCAACAAATGCTGCATCCAGCCAACAAGCAAAGTAGGAACATCTGCATCAAAAACATTCACAGAAAGATTAATTCGTTTCGAATATTTTAATGGGAGAATTCAAAATCAAAGCCTTTGGATTTCAAGTCCAATGCCACTCAGATAAAATTGCATGGAAGCTCTGTTTCTTCTGTGTTATGGTAAGATATGAGGAGATTAATGAATGTAGCATGAGTTCTTTAGATTCATTCTCACATTCACGGAAATTAAAAGTCTTGAACTCGAAACATTCTACGTTCATTCTCACATTGAAAAATATCTAATTGAATGGCCCTTATGGTGAAGCCAACATCCCAATTAGCAACTAGAAAAGGGAAGAATATCAAAAGGAGACATTCGAGAAAGCATCCATAGGTTCTATATCCAAGTTCAACATCCCACCTTTTATCGCTTTTTTTTTTTTTTTTTGAGTCAAATTTGTCCTTCCTTTGATGCAATTTGGACTCAAAAATTCATTTCGTTCTATTGAATGAGATAAAATTCAAAGATTATTTTTTGCTTCCAAAAAACTAATTAAACTTTTAAATAAATATGAAAATTGAATTACTCTTATTATGAATTATAAAATTATTTTTAAATTTGAAAATTGGCAAACGCAAACCCCATCCACCCCCCAAAACATATCCCAGTTTTCAAAAATGCCACACTCATTTCCTATCTATTGAGTGCTTCAGGGCCTCAAACACAGGAAAACATTTATCGTTTCCTTTCATTTTGAAGGCATCAAATTTATGTTGCATCTAAGAATCGAAATTAGTCATTTTAGGATGAAGACCGGAACTTGAACTTGTAAATGGAGGTAAAGTTATAGGTAAAAATATTATAAAATATGGAGTAATATTATAAATTTTAAAGAATTTTTAGAGAACGAAGGTAAATTTTACATATGTTTTTTTAATCTTAATTTTTCTAAAAAAAATATGTAATGGGTCTGATGACACCCCGGTTCTCCCTCACATCTGTTCTTGTACATTAAAAAGGATATATATATATATATATATATATATATATATATATATATATATAATTGCAATTTTCCTCCTTTCTATTTAAATAAAAATATTATCCCTGTAGTAAATGTCAATATTTTTATTAAATAAATCCCACCAACTCTATCAATTGCTCCATATGGGTTCGGATTTCCTGATACGTTGTGTACACGCTCCATACTCTATCATTAGTCTACAGACGCATCTGTTGCTGATATTGGTTTGTTCTGTAGATTGAGGGCCAGCTTCAGGAAGTGTTGGCAAGTTTCATATTGCTGATATAGTGGAATTGCACTAAACAATGTAATAAAGATTTAGACCATTCAAGAAGATATTGAACTCTTGTTGAATCTGTAACCCTAGCAATCTCCATCCATATCTTCTCTCATCTCTGTTTCTCCCTACTATTCTTCAGATTTTGATGAAAAACTAATGGGATCTCCAATCGATAGGGTGATGGAATCCTCTCAAATCACAGTTAGAAAAGTTACGTTTGCACTGCTGTCTTCGACCGAAAAAAAACAACAGAAACGATGAAAATTGGAGAGAACACAGCGGGAACAGCCGGAAGAGGGAAGGGTGGCGGTCCGGTGGGAGTAGGCCACTGTATCGGCTAAAGAAGAGACGCCAAACTATCTCGTACAGTTTGAACTAAACTTATTAAATGCTGTCCTCGATGAAAGAAGAAAACAAAAGGGCGAAGTGCAGAATGGGAAGTTAGGGTAAGGCTGAGAAAGGGATGATAATGAATATCCAAAGAAGGGACGGAGGAATGGAGGGATGGATGGTGCTGCAGCATTGATAGCTGAGGAAGGATGATGATGATGAATTTGCAAGGGGAAAAAAAGATTAAAGATATATTTTGAAAGAAATTCTTGTGAATTCAAATTAAAATTTTAATTTAAATAATTTTTATTTTTTAAAAATTATTATATATTTAAAATATATTATATTTTTTTAATTAATTATTAAACTATATATTTATTTTATAATTAATAATATTTTATTAAATTTTAATAAATTTATCTTAATTAAATCTTTATCTAAGAATAATATAATTTGTGAGTTTAGAAAATAATAATTTTTGTACTTAAGTTGGGGGCTTAATCCAACCCATGCGTAGGCTAGGCTAGGGTCAGGACCTACCCAGCGAAAGTAGCAAGATGCCGGTCGAAAAATCCGTTTTAACTCATCTGAATTTTTTTTAAATATTTTTATATTTATCCTCTATATATTGTTATTTTTTAGTGTTATACATATATAAATATAAGATATTTATGTACTCTATATTTATATATCCAAAATAACACCAAAAAACAACTTTAAAAAATAATTTGAATTTCTGTATTTGGAGTTCAATTTAATCAAATATTTTTAAGACAAGATTTTATATAAGATAGACGTATGTATCGGATTGTCAATTTGTACTTGTGATTTGGGTTTTAGCGCAATCTCAAAATAAAAATTGAACCCAAAACTCGACTCCATCCAAACTTGCAAATATTGAGTTCAAACTCAATCCAAATTCAACATGCGAACTCAGGCCAACCCAAAATAATTATATATAAAAAAAAAAAAGAAGCAAAGTAGTATAAATTTTTTTCAACTCATATATAATATAACATAAATACCCATAATTCCTATATTATTTTCTATAATCATCTATTATAATAATAATAAAAATAAAAATGAGTAAACAGTGACATTTTTTTAGTTTTTCTTAATATTCAATTTTAAAGTGTTTCTTAACATTTAAAAAGATTAGATTTTAGTTATTACGGCAATCAATTACAAATAAAGTGAATGTGGTTTTTTAATATAATATTATAATCTTAAATTTTATTAAAATTGATAAAGATAGAAATGATTTGGTAATTGTTTTATAAGATTTTTAGAAATAACAATATATTTTTAATTTCATATATTTTAATAAAATAAATTCTATGATTATCATATTATCAACTTATAATTTGGTCAGAATTAAAAGAAAAATTAGAACATTCATGTACTATTTACACATTATAACTTTTTAAAAAGAGATATAATTAATAAAAAAAGTAATTATACAAAATTAATATTTATTAATAAATATATATTGGGTTGGGTTAAACTTACTCATGTTCGAACTAAGGTCAACTGAGGTCACTTGAACCTCAACTCGAATTAAATAGGGCTAAACAGGCTAGACCCAAGTCAACCCAAACCTAATAATAAATTTTAAATATGAAAGAGAATATTTATCTATTTATATATTTTTATTCAATAAGTAAATATTTTCTTTTATTAATGAAGGTTCTTAGCAACGAGACACATGCAAGAATAAAATATCACTTAAATCAAATATATAAATATTTTATTTATCTCCTAACTCTATGTTAATTAAATATATTAATAATGGATTACATGTTTCGTGTAAATTAAAAATATTAGTAATGTGACCCATGTGTTAATAAAACTCACCCTTAAACGGTGAAAATAAGATATATTTTTTATTTTTTAAATAAATATAAATAAATTCAACTTAGATTTAAATGCATATTCATCTAACTTAAATTTAACTATTCATATTTATTTATTCATTAATAAATTAGATATCTATTAGATTACCATCCAAATTCACCCTAATTTTTTTTTCTATTCCCCAAGAAAACAAAAAAAAAAACCCCAAAAAATCAAAGGTATTTTTACAATCCAATGAAGGTAGAAGCATGAAAAGAATTCTTTTTTGTTTTTTCTCCCGAGGAGAGAGAATAGCTCGAAGAATCTGGTTGCGACTCTAAAATTTTTCAAATATTTTAATCCTTGAATTTTCAAAAACTTCTTTATTCCTTCGGAATCCTCTGTTAAAATTCTTTCTTTATCTCCAAAAATGGTATAAAAAATTACGTGTACGGTATTCATTCAAGCACATAAATGAACGGCTGAGGTTTTATACAGCATTAAAAAAAAAAAATAGTCCAATCAAGAATGAATCCTCTTGCAAAACTGCACGTCTAGGCTAGCCCATAAAATGCAACCACAAAAAGTTACCTAAAAAACTATGTATCCATCGGTATTTCTCATCTGCATTTATTGTTTTGTTAAATTTATAGACTTCAAAAACATACACAACACAACACAACACAACGTCTCAAAATTAATGTAGATTTTTCCATTCTTAACTTACTTGACAAAATACGAGAAGGAATATCTATAATAGGAAGTAACAAACTGTTTCGCGATGAATAACAAAATTAAGTATGACAATAAACTTTAATGAATCTCATACTCATATTTGGTTTTTAGTGTGATGAGAATTATTTTTAAAATAATTATTAAAAATAAAAAAAAAGCATGATTTTATGTAAGAGGAGATGGGGAGTGGCGTCTCCCCCCTTTCCTAAAATTTTAAAATATTATGCTTTTCTTTAAAAAATAAAAAATTTAAAAATTATTTTACGTCCTTAAAAATTGTCATAAATTAAAATATTCTCCTTTAATATTTTTTTTTTTTCATATAATTCCTCTCCAAACCCCCACTTCCATTCCATTCCTACTTTGAAAGGTAAGGATATTAAGAAAATACAAAAAATACTTATGATCCTAATTTATTTCTGTTCCCAACTCGCGGGTCATTCTAACAGAAAATGTATACATGTGCGCAAGTAAATGTACAAATGTGACAGTGTGAGCATTGAAACTGAAAATGAGAGAATTAAGGCAGGAGAAGGAAAAAACTGACCACAAAATAAGGTAAGACGATGATTTCCTTTATCACAAGCCATTGAAGACCATAACCAACTAATCCCATGAAAGCGGCAATGAACATGACGGCCCACAACGGCAAATACATCAAGGCTATACCGGACGACCACCCGAAGAGTTTGCCGAGGTCGGAGGCGGTGGCTAGTGCGTTGAGCTGCACCTGAGACACCCCCAAAACCGACTTCAAGTTCGACGAATAAGAGGAGAAATCGAAATTAGTCCCTGTAAATGCCTGAATCAATATGGTGGCTACAAGGATCATCCACTTTCTTGATTGCCCGGCCATCGGAATTCTATCGAGAAAGCTAAGAAAACTCGCCGGAAACCACCACCCACGGTGATCTACTACTGAGAGTTTCTTGGTTTTTGGCTCTAAACTGGATATGAATTTGCGTCTAATAGAACCACCCCAACGTGGCCTCATTATATATACACAATCACACACATCCTATTCTATGATTGCGACTGTGGGATGGATTGGAAATACACATTTTTTTCCCCCTTCATCCTTCATTTAAAGAAAAATTGTAAAAGAAAAAATCCTAACAGTCACATTAGGGGGACGAATCGGTTTACAGCTACCAACACGGCCATATCCAGGAGACCAAGCAGTTAACAGATTACAGGCAACAACCTATAATAGAAAAAGTCTATTTAAGTAAGAACTTTTTTCATCGAGTATCGAAATTACGAGTTGAACCCAAAACTTCGCTTCGCGGAAGCTTTGCCATTTAAATTGTTTTTTTATTTATTTTGAATAGCAAATGGATAGAATTTATCAAAAGGAACGAATTTTCTATCAGGTATAATCTTTTCAATCAAATAATGATATATATAATAAATTATTAAAATAAAAAAATAAAGATAAATAATCTTTTAACAAATCCTGGTTTCTCAGTAAAATTCAAAACTTTCGTGTTAATAACATAAAAGATATATACTTGTTAAAAAGAAAAAAGAAAAACGTTAACTCTGCCAACATAATTTTCTGAAAAATAAAAAAAAATGAGTGTCTCCACTGTCCTACTGTACTCAAAATCTTGACTTGCCACTACTAGCAAGTAGCAAGTGCAGTTTCAACAAAACTATCAAAAAAAAAAAAAAAAGTGCAGTTTCAACAAAACGGTCCGCAACTAATGACTCACGTGGCAGCAAGTGAATATGGTGGCGCTTTCGTACTGTACGTAGAAGTAATAGACAGAATCCCAGCACATCCGTGTTTTTTCTTTTTTTTTTTACCCTCATATTTTGATATTCGCCTGATTAGTCCTGTGCTTAGTCTCCGGAGGATGTCATTTGAGGAATATGTCCTAATTAATTTTGAATTTTTTATAATACTCTCTACATTACGGTGAATAAGAGGTAAATTCCATATTCTTACGCGGCTCATACGGTTGTTAACGATGAGAACTATTATAAGTAGGTCAATCACTTAAAAAATTATTTCAATATTTTTTGAAAGACTAATAATCACTTTTTTATGCTTTTTAAAGAAGAAAAAAAAATAGAAAGATGTAAATCCACTAGATATATCTATCACCTAAACTTATCTTGATAATAAACTAATAAGATACTATCAATTTATTATTTTATTTAAATGTGATAATTGAGATAAAAAAAATCTTATTTTTATTTCACATTATCTTGTTGTTTTATTTCTAATCTATCTCTACTTTGTAGGAATCCCTGTCCCTAACTTGTCATGGACAAAATTATCCTTGTGTCCAATCCATCCGTAAGCACGAAATTGGGGGGGGGGGGGAATAAAAATGAAAATTTCAAGCCCGCCGAGAGGGGGAAAATCGAGGTAAAAAATCTTTTAAATTGAAAAATAAGGAAAACAAATTATAGAAGAAAATTCCCAAAAAGGCTACAATGCAAGTCATATTTCAACCGGCCCCACTAATAATCACGTACCCCTAGTACTGAAGTCCTTGCTGAATAGACAGGATTCGTCACTCTTATATCACAACAACATAATATAATGAAAATTTTTTATATGAATTATGAATTAAAAATTTGTAAATTATATGTATTAAAAAATTATATTATATAATTTTTATTATATAAATTATAATTTTTTAATTTATATAATTTATATAAATTAAATTCATACTAAATCTTTATAATATAATGCCTCCATACCTTTGTTGTCTATAGACGGCACAAGTCTTTTTAAATTAAAAAGTAGTAATATATATTTATGATATTTAAAGTAATTCTATTTCAAGAAACCCTATAAATGAACTGATAAGCTTTAATCCAGCAAATGGAAACCAACAGACAAATTAATAGGTGAAAACAATGCAAAATGGCGGCAGATACTGCAGCCCCTTTTTCCTATAAGCTCTTTATTAAATTAATGTTGGAAAGTCAATTCTGGTCTGATGAATGATACAAAAACTAATCAAATGAAAGATTCCAATTATTTCATTAATAAATTCAAATAACATAATATTATGAATTATTGAAATATTTATTAATTAGTGGAGGCTCCACTAATTATGGATTTATGTGAATTATTAGAAGATTTTTATAGATGTCCACCATTTAGTGGAGACACCACTAATTAAGATTAGTGGAAGATGATGTATGCCATTATGTAATCCACTAATTAGAGCTCTATAAATAGAGCTATTCTCTAAGCTTGTAATACACCATTATTTTGTGAAAGAAAGATTAGAGAAAATTGTGAGAGAAAAGAAAGAGAGATATTCTTGTGCAAAATAGTTAGAGTTTTATTAGTGTGTAGTGTGAAGATTTTATTCTAACACTACCCTAATTTTATAACACGTTATCAGCACGAGTCTCTGCCGTTATTAAAGCCAGAAGACATGTACGCATTTATTGATCTCGCTAAATTCGAATTTGTAGCCCTTGATATTTCTGAAAAAAAAAATTTATATGTCATACAAAAATGCATCTAAATACTAAAAAAAAAAGAGATCCATATGTCATGTGGATAAAAAGAAAGATTTGACCACCTGAAGATGGTCGTACTACCCACTGCACGGTATGAATGGTTGCACTCGAAGTTGCAAGATTGTAAAACCGTGAATTCGTGATGTATAAAACTACATCTAGTTAAAAATTTTACTGGAGAAAAAGTTATCGATGAAGTTATATTGGAGAAGACATTCTCCACTTTTCATGTTCTACAAGTAACAATATCGAGAAAAAGGGTATCCAAAATTGACAGACTTTAACATGAGTTATTATTGAGAAATCATGAAGCCGGATGAATCGGCTCAACAACGACTTCCGAAGTGAATGTCTGTTGGCTCCAGCAAGCTCATCGTTATAGTCGTAGTTGTGGCAGTGGCCGTGGTTATGGTCATGGACACACTCGATATTTCCTTATCACGAGAAATACCGCCACCGAAGTGGAACAGAAAAGATAATAAGGGAAAAAGATATTTCCATTAATAATAAGCATCACATCTTTTATTCATATCACTAGTGTTCATATGAACTTGATGATACATGCTTATAGTTGCTCTTTTGTAATTGAGTCGACAAATGTAAGATGAATGTTTGTAATTGTTCTTTTTCAATATTTACATTAGAGGACGACAAACAATTAGTAATTATGGACTTCGACTCCTCTTTTTCGACATCCTCCTCCTTTTCTTTCCCCTTTGAGCCAACGATCGAGACTAGCAGCAGAATTAGCCGTAAAATTATCGCGAAATGAGTCTTGAGATTTTATGATCTCCTTAAGTTTATTATATTTCTTATTATATTTGGCCTTGAAGCATGATTGTCTCAATTTCGTGTTTGGTTCTCTAACTGCGTATTAGGACTTTCTTCCACCAACTCGTTTTTCACATTCCAAGTATCGCAATGGCTTCTTGTAATTTCTTCTCGACCATATGTCCTCCTTCTTCTTTATTTTGCATATCCTGTAAATCGAAGTGATATCATCGGTTATTTACTTATAAATCTTTCATAGTTTCATACTTGTAAATTATAAGTATGTATGAGAGAGAACCTGAACATTCTTGATTATGGTCTCCAAGCTCACCAATTTCTCGTGAGGCCATCGACGAATTCCTAACTCCCTACATCTTTTTTTGAGACGGGTTATGCCAATATTCAGCTTCTTTGGTCGCGCTCATGATTGGTAGGTAAAAGTACTGCGAAATTGTTTCTCTTGATAGTGTTTGGGAGTTATTGCCCTTCTTCTCTCTCTGCCTCTTAATCATCTTCTTCTCCCCAGGAATTTTGTCTGCAATAATATCTTGAACTTCGATATTATGCATTTCATGAGTACTTACTCCGACTTCGCTGCCAAGACCACTCATTATTTCTCCTAGAAAAAGAAAATAATATCAGTAAAGGTAATACCATTCAAAATCCATGTTTAAATGTATAATAACCTGGAAACATATTCTGGCTTTGTTCAAAATCCATTAGAGAGTAGAAAGGATCATGCACAAGCATATCCTCATTCAAAGGAATAGTATCAAGAGGAACAAGTATCAAAAGCGATCTCTTGTAGGGCAGATCAACTTGGTCCAAAGCAGTATGTTCAAAACTTCCACTGATTTACATAAAAAACAAACCAAAAGAGAGTTTAATTTCATTATCAAGCACACTAAAAACAAATGGAAGCCATCAAAGGTATCTCACCTGAAATTAGGAGGAAGTGGTTGGTTTGGAAAGGAAAACTTATCAAAATCTTCTGCGTTCGAATTAGACAGAAGCGGTTGGTTTGAAAAGGAAAACATATCAAAATCTTCACGTTCGAATTAGGCGAAGCGGTTGGTTTGGAAATGAAAATACATCAACATCTCATGCAGTAAACTAAGTCAAAATTTGACCATGTCTCAAATGAATTACGAGTCTCCATATCTGCTTTGTGATTTTTGTTTTTGATGTTTACTAATGACTGATAACTGATATATATATCGATACATATATATATATATATATATATATCTGTATGAGGAAGAAGAAGAGGTAGATGGTAGGTAGAGGGTCGGAGGAGAAGAAAAGACAAGAGAGGAAGAGGAAAAGTCATGCACGGGAAGAGTGAAAAAAAAATGAGATATTTTTCTTGGCATTTCCTACTTGTCATCATTTTCTTATATTTCTTTTCTTATTCTCTTGTGAAATCATTATTCCCTAAATTAGGGGAGAATAGAAACAAGACAAGAAAGATCGTGATTGGACAACATCATTAAATTATCTTGATCCGCATACAAGCGCGTGTGAACTTGAAGTTCAAAAGATAATTCATTTGTAAAGCATTGCAAATCAAATGCCAGACGCTTTTGTTGACTCTAGAAGAGTAACAAAATCGCATATGCCAGTTATAAATGCTCCTATTCTAATTGAAGTTCCAACAGAACAAAAGATTTTACATATAGCTGCTGAGCCAAAAGCATGCCAGAAGCATGGCCGACCTCTTGGTTCTAAAGATAAAAATCCTTGAAAGAAAAGAGGATTAAATGATCCAGAAGATCATATTGAAGAAAAGAATGATAAAGACCAAGAGAGAACTGATGACAAAGAACCAGAAATTGATGAAAGTAACACTGAAATTTCTATCAATTATACCACTTCCGGTAGAAGTTGGAATCGGATAGAAACTGTTATTGATAATATATTTGCATACAATATATCTCTTGATGTTACACAGGCTAATGATGATCCTGAACCAATATCAGTTGATGAATGTCGGCATAGAAAAGATTGGCTGCAATGGAAAGATGCGATTCAATCGGAGTTAAATGCACTGGCAAAACGTGAAGTCTTCGGACCTGCAGTCCGAACACTAGAAGGTGTAAAACCTGTTGGCTACAAATGGATATTTGTGCGAAAGCGCAATGAAAAGAGTGAAATCGTTCGATATAAAGCGCGATTAGTAGCCCAAGGTTTTTCACAAAGACCAGGTATTGATTATGATGAAACTTATTCTCCTGTTGTTGATGCTATTACACTCCGATATCTTATCAGTTTGGCAGTACATGAAAAGATAGATATGCGCCTATTAGATGTTGTCACTGCTTACTTGTATGGAAATTTAGAAAATGATGTTTACATGAAAATCCCCAAAGGATTTCATATGCCTGAAGCATATAAACATTATTCTCGTGAAAATTACTCCATCAAGTGGCAGAAATCATTATGTGGCCTGAAGCAATCTGGGCGCATGTGGTTCACACGTCTTAGTGAATATTTATTGAAAGCGGGATTTAAAAATGACCAGGTATGTCCATGTGTTTTTATTAAGAAATCTGGTTCTAAATTTGTGATATTAGCTATATATGTTGATGATATTAATCTTATTGGAACTCCTGAAAAGCTCCAAGAAACAATTGATTATTTAAAAAGAGAATTCGAAATCAAGGATTTTGGTAAAACCAAATTTTGCCTTAGTTTACAAATTGAACATTTGGAGAGTGGAACATTTATTCATCAATCAACATATACAGCAAAAGTGCTAAAAAGATTTTGCATGGACAAAGCACATCCATTGAGTATTCCAATTATCGTGCGATCATTAAATGTGGATAAAGATCCTTTCCGACCTCAAGAAAATGATGAAGAACTCCTTGGTCCTGAAGTACCATATCTCAGTGCAATTGGTGCATTGATGTATCTTGCTAATAATACACGACCTGATGTTGCTTTTGCTGTCAATTTATTAGCAAGATTTAGTTCTTCACCAACACGACGACATTGGAATGGAATTAAACAAGTCCTTCGATATCTCCAAGGTACAATTGATCTCGGATTATTTTATTCAAATAAAACCAGTCCAACATTGATAGGTTATGCATATGCTGGTTATTTATCTGATCCACATAAAGCACGTTCTCAAACGGGCTATCTATTTACATGTGGAAATACTGCTATATCATGGCGTTCTACGAAACAATCTATAGCAGCTACTTCTTCAAATCATGCTGAAATTATAGCCATTCATGAAGCAAATCGAGACTGTGTATAGCTAAGATCCATGATTCATTATATCCGAGAAAGTTGTGGATTATCATCAATCAAAGGTATTCCAACTCCTCTTTATGAAGACAATGCAGCTTGCATATCTCAATTACGAGGAGGATATATTAAAGGAGATCGGACAAAACATATTTCACCAAAATTCTTCTTTACTCATGAACTCCAGAAGAAAGGTGAAATTGATGTGCTACAAATTCGGTCATGTGATAACCTTGCAGATATTTTCACGAAGACTTTACCGACTGCAACATTTGAAAAGTTGAGATATAAAATCGGTATGCGTCGGTTTAAAGATTTAAAGGAATCATCTCATCAGGGGGAGTAATAAATAGACATATAGAATAGTGTACTCTTTTTCCTTCACTAGATTTTTTTTCTCACTGGGTTTTTATCTAGTAAGGTTTTAACGAAGCATATTCTTTATGTAATGGATGGACATCCAAGGGGGAGTATTATGAATTATTGGAATATTTATTAATTAGTGGAGGCTCCACTAATTATGGATTTATGTGAATTATTAGAAGATTTTTATGGATGTCCACCATTTAGTGGAGACACTACTAATTAAGATTAGTGGAAGATGATGTATGCCATGATGTAATCCACTAATTAGAGCTCTATAAATAGAGCTATTCTCTAAGCTTGTAATACACCATTATTTTGTGAAAGAAAGATTAGTAAAAGAAAGATTAGAGAAAATTGTGAGAGAAAAGAAAGAGAGAAATTATTGTGCAAAATAGTTAGAGTTTTGTTAGTGTGTAGTGTGAAGATTTTATTCTAACACTACCCTAATTTTATAACACTACCCTAATTTTATAATATTATATTTGGTACTAATTTTGAAAATCAATTGGTATTATTTTATTATTAAATAATTTTGGTTAATTAAAGGCCTAATTCATGAAATTATATATTTTTTAAAATGAGTGATTAAAAGGAGAACCCATGTGCTTAGAAAAAGAGATTCCATGTGCCATTTGATATTATTGGAGTCCTACTAGGATAACCATGTGATTTAATTATTATGACCAATACTTTTTAAATCACATGATTATAATTAAAACTATTTCAAGTATTTTAAAAGCTTTTTTTCTTAATTATAATTATATGTCATTTTGGAAAATTTAGTACGTATGTATTATTATTTTAAAAAATTTATCTTTGTCATTTATTACTATACAAAACCTAGTCATTTTTAAGAAAATATTAATTTAGTCTTTTTATCTCAAAATTATATAAATTTAAGAAATTTATTAATTTATATGTCAAAACTTTAAACAACTTAATTAAAAAATTTTAAAAAAACCGAAGGGAGTAGTGAGCAATTCGTTCTTAAGACATGGTTTTCAAAATAGTTATTGTAATTATCCTTTGTGTCAGCTTTGTGAATATTATATGGTGCACCAGTCTTCAATGTTGACCCCAAAATGTTTACATTAAAAAGAAAATGTTAGAATATAGACGAGTCCAATCAAGTTAAATCTATAGATATTTGAATTCAATCTCCTCAAAAATGATATTTGAGCACGATTTATTTTTCCTACAAGCTCTATATTTGCAAAAATTTTAATATAAATTCTATTCACGTGTATTGAAATATTATATTTCATATAATAAAAATTATACGATATAATTTCTCAATACATATAATTTATAAATTTACGATCCACACAAGAATTAGTTCAAGTTCAATTAATTTACTACGATCAAAAATTTCAAGCTCGGAATTCAAATATTCACGAGGAAAGAAAAAATAGCAATAGATGCAAAATAAATACATGCCATTTGATTAAAAAAATTAAATAGATAAAACATTTGTGCTTATTCATGAGCTATCTACCCAAATATTTGAGTATTTAAATTTAATTTGATTAAAATGTAAATCTAAAATTAAGATTTATATTTGACCTCAAGTTTAAAAATATGAATTTAAGTCGTGTATGAACAGTTCAACAAGTACTTTACTCTCAATGATTGATATAGGGAGGGGTGCAGGGTGGTATCCAACTCCTCCCCCAAAAATTTTAGAAAACTATTTATTTCGCTTAAAATATATATATATATATATATATATATATATATATATATAATTTCAAGAAAAATCTATACAAAGTTTACCTTCTGCCTTCGTCCCTTGAATTTTTTTTAAATTTTTTATATTATTATTATTATTATTTTTTTATCATTTTCTCTATTGTAATCTTACTACCCCTTCAAGTTTAAGGGTCCGATTAGGGGCAGCAATATTGAACACAACACGACACGAACACGACACGGTTATATCGGGTTAGGGTTGGGGTTTCACGGGTTCGGGTCGAAACAGGTCGACCCGTTTAACTTTAAACGTGTACAAGTCATAAACGGGTTCAACTTGTTTTAACCCGTTTCAACCCGCGAACCCGTTTAACTTTTTTTAATATTTATATTTAATACTTTTTGTAATACCCTACAAATTTTACTATAGAAAATTAGATAATTTAATTTTTACATGAATTAATTGAATTAAATTTTATTATATGAATTAATTAAATTGTTTGCGTGTCTATTTTGTTTAATTATATGAGACATCTTAAAGAAAATAAATGATGTTAATGTGGTTATTTGCTTGATATATAGTAAATGAATCATTCTTAATTAATTATTATTTAGTGTCTATAATAATAATATTAGTACGAGTTGGTAAGCAACGACCTTACGCGAGTCTAAAGGGGAAAGTTAGACCTTTAAGAAATAACATATGTAATATGCCTACAGGCCGAATCGAATATAGAATGAAAAGAAGTTCGTGTGGTGCATTTACCAGAGGGTAAGGTTCACTCTGCATCGATTGACCAGTTCGTATACTATGCTATTTCTGACATTGGGACAAAAACAATTTGAATTACACCTTACAAGGACAAGCCTTCCTTTCGTGCTCGTTTTTTGCTCTCCATTTGCTCTTTAAAATTCCTGGCATGCTACGACAAAATTGTTGTTCTAAATATCTATAGAAAATAATTTCTTGAATAATTCAATTTTATTGCAAAATTACATTTGTTTAGATTTTTAAGATTAAATCTTATGAATTTATTAAGATCTCTAAATATTTAGCGGGATGGTTTGTTATTTTATTGGTTATTTATGATTTTACGGACTATTTTATTAGTTTTTTAATTTTATATAATTTGATTTGATTTTTTCAAATTTTTTGTATAATGGTGCACAGATTGGCGGGTTTAGTAGGTATTCGGGTTGACGAATTTAATAATTATCTATTTAATTTTTGTGTCTAATTGTGTCATGTCGTGTCAACCCGTTTTATAACACGAACACGACACGAAAATAAATGGGTTGACACGACACGACACGTTTATTAATCGGTTTCCATAGTCGTTTTGCATCTGGTATTTCTTTCATTAATTTTTTGCATCATAGGCATACCCAGTTACTTGCACAATATGCATAATGGGTTGGTGAAAAAAAAGAATTATATAAAGGGGTTCCAATATGGATACAAATAAATAAAAATTAAATCTGCAAAAGCTAAAGATAATGTCTTGTTGATGAAATTTGTATTTCTTAAATAAAAATTTTAATACTGATATGAACATGTTGAATATAGTTTATAGAAGTCCTTTTCGTATTTAATTGATTTACTTCATCTGTAAGTTTTCCTTCATTTCTATATACATACACACACATATATATATATATATATATATATATATATATATATATATATATATATATATTGGCTCATTGCTTCTTTTTCTTATTGTAAGCTATGTGTTCGGTTCAAATTTAGATATCTCATTTTAAATTGAATTTTTAATATAATATTAAACATTCAAATCCAAACATAAGGGAATCTTTTTTTTTTTTTTTAATAATCAAAACACATAGTTTACAATAAGTAATTGTAAAAAATCATTAACAGAACACAATAATTTTATATATTTGACAACTTCATTTTGAATTTTCCTTTGAATTATAAGATGTTAAAATAACTATCACATTATTTATATGAAACAATTTTGATCAAGTTCTGTTTTAATAGTTTTATGATTTTTTTAAATTATATAAATATTTTTTTATTTGTTATATTTATATCAGGAATATCTGAATATACAAAGAAATAATTTTCCATACAAATAAAATCAAAGAAACAAATATTAAAATTAAACACTAAAATATTTTTATTAAAGACGATGTTAAACTATTATATTATAGAAATAAAAAAAATAGAAAAAACAAATAAAATAATGAATGTAATTAACATTTCATGTTTATGTTTTGAAAATAAATAATTCTAAATTATTTATTAAAATTAGCATTTACTATTGAGTCTATGTACTTCAATTAAGTTTGGGATTTTGTAACTTCACATGAAGGGATAAAATCCATTAGGTGTAAGTGGCTATATAAGTGGAAGATGAGAGTGGATGGGAAGGTGAAAATCTTCAAAATTAGGCTTGTGGTGAAAGGGTATACTCAGAAAGAGAGAATCGATTATGAGGAAACCTTTTCACCGGTAGCCATGCTTAAGTCCATCCGCATTCTCCTTCCCATTGCATGTCATTTCGACTATAAGATATGGCAAATGGATGTCAAGACGGCATTTCTTAATGGGCATCTTAACGAAGACATTTATATGTCCCAACCAGAAGGTTTTATTGCTAAAGGTCAGGAATATATAGTTTGCAAGTTTAAGAAATCCATTTATGAATTTAAGCAGACATCTAAAACATGGAACATTCGTTTTGATGAGACTGTAAAGTCTTACGATTTCATTCAAAATGAGGATAAACCATGTGTATACAAGAAATTGGAAGGTATAAATGTGGGTTTTTTTTATCCTATATGTGGATGACATTCTACTCATTGAGAATGATGTAGGAACAAATAGTCTCGGAGAACAACCTAGCAAATCCCTTCTCCAAGCCTTTGCCTGAGAGAGTCTTCAAGAGATACTTAGACGCCATTGGGGTGGGCACCTACCGACTTTCTTATAGAGTGCAAGTGAGAAATTGTTGAAATGTATGCCATCTAGACTAATTTTCTGCTATAATTGTCGAATTTATTCTCAAAATTTATTTGTGAATTTATATTTTATTTATGCACGATTTACATTTGGATAGGACCCATTGTGTTTATGTAAGTGATCCATATGAATGGTGGTCTTTTACAGTAAGGTATAAATCACGGGTTACTTAACGCATAAATGTTTGTTCTTAACCAATTGATGAAAATAGAAGTCTCATCATATTTAGGCTATTGTGTTATGAATTCCAAATAAGAAATGGTTTATCTTTAACCAGTGAGTAGTCCACTCACTTCATAGCATGAGCGTATTTCGAATATATAGAACAAGACTTGTAATAATAGTTTTTAAAAGTACTATTTAGAAAAAACTCAGACTATTACTGCTATAACGTGGACTAATACTTTATTGCTTGAGTATGAGTTGGTGGTCTGACGAAGCTGCAAGCATATACTTTGATATACTGTAGTTGAGATTCTTTTGTAGAGCCGATATACTTGTATGTTAGGTATATGTGACTAGTTAATTAAGACAGACTTATAAAAGATAACTTTTACGCTATATCGCCCGTTGTGATTGTTCAAATGATCTAAATATTCAGGGCCCTAGGAAACATGACTTTGATGTTTGCTTTAGAGTAGTCCCCTTGCAAGGTGGAAACATTCTAGGAGTCGTGGATCATTAGATTAGAGGTCTAAGGATGGTAGATGTCTTTTAGAGAAGTATTAGTACACTCCTCATCTCTAAATGTATGGCGATGTGTAGAAGGATATTTTAGTCATTACATCTATAAGTCAGAGACTTCGCTAACACAGCATTATCCTTAGAGTCAATATTTTCTTATGGTGATATTAAAAAATATTTAAAATGTAAAATACAGCTATTTATATAATAATGGTATTTTGGTCATTTTAGTAGCCAATGCGATATGTCTTTTGGTCCCCGAAATAACCCTTAAGTCCTGACAAATTTGGGTTAAAGAATTGGTCTTGATAATTATGAGTTTTATTTTATTTTATTTAAGTAGTCTAATTTATTATTGAATTAGAATAAAATAAAAGGCTCAAGAGAGAGTATATATTTTATCTAATTTAATTAGTTAATTAATTATTTAGGGCCTAAGGCCCAAATTGAATAATTAAAAAATTAACCTAGATATAAACGAAATAAAAAGGCCTAATATTTTATATTTGTCTATTTAGACTTATTAATTATTTATTGGGCTGTTTTATGAAGCCTAGAAAATAAATAATTGATGCTTATTATTTATGAGTGTTCAAGCCCAAAAGTAAATAATTTTATCTAACCCAATGAATGAGACCAAGGATAAAATAAACATAAAAAAAAAAACAACACGGGATAGATCCCGTATTGTTTGGCATTAAAAGATAACAAAAATAAGATGGTTTTTGTTTTCACGTATTTGGGCTCTCTCAGTGGCATTTTTTTTTTTTTTTTGAAGAAAAGAACCAAGACCATTCTTTTGATCTGTGATTTGAGCTTTCACCGGCTTTGGGAGAAACAATGGCTATATTCCGAAAGTTCAAAAGTTTCGCGTGAATGAAAAGGAGTAAATGGCTTGCAATAGTGCAACTGGAGGTGTTGGGAGAACTAGTGGCTTCAAGCATTCAGTAAGAAGTGATCCAGACATCTTCTTCAATGCCAATAAGGTCATTCAAACACAAAAGTAAACAGCTTCCATGCGATGCTCTGTATTTTTTTTGTTCAGTAAGTATGCTTTCGGTTTCATCGTTTTTGCCATTTTAACCTTCACTTAGCACCATATTGTGAGGGTTATGGATGGATAAAAATATCCATAAAACAGGTCATGTGAGCACTTAATAGTTTCAATTAACGAAAAGGTTATTTTTTAGGTGTTTTAAATGTTTAAGAGTTAAAATCATACATTTTAAAGCCCAAGAGTATAAATCAAAATTTGTGAAAATTTAAGGGTGGTTGACATATATTGATCTCTCTACTTACTTTAATTTTTAGATCCTAATGAAAAATTTTCTCTCTTAATCCACTAGGCCCTTACTTCCTCACTTGGGGATGGGTCGGAGCCGTGATGATTTTATCTTTGATGGGTTGGGACTAGGGATCCCTGTATATTCCCATTATGGGGATGGATTGGGGATGAAGTAGAATATTGAAATTTCTAATCGTTGATCCATTCTAATCCAATTGTCATATCTACTAACTATCAATTTTTGTAAGTAATGTTATTGGGAAAATTAGACTATTTGATCCCTAAAGTTGGATTCTTATAATATTTTCGTCATTAATGATTTTTTTCTGATGTTATGACCTTTAATGAAATTATAATCTATCAAATAGTTAGTGTAAATTTCGGTTAGAAAAAGTCATTCCTATTGTACGCGATTTTTTTAAAAGGAAAAATAGGCATATCAATTGATCAAAAATCACAGGCAATGGAGATGATTTTTTCTGATCGGAATTTACACTGGAAAAAAAGTCACGTGCAATGGAGATGACTTTTTCTAGCCGAAATTTACACTAAATATTTGGTTAGTTATAATTTTATTAGAGACCATAATGAAAAAAAAAAAAATTATTAAGCACGAAAACATTACAAGTCCTAAACTTTAAAGATCAAATAAGCTAATTTTACAATGTTATTAATAGATGTTTGTTTTGAGATATTTAAAAAAAGGCAAATTATGCCAGCCATCTTAATTTCATGAATTTTGATTTCCATTCTTAAATTTTAAAATACATGATTTTAACCCTCAAACATTTAAACCACCTAAAAAATAACCTTTTTGTCAATTAAAAATGTTAAGTACTCATAAAAGTTTATAACATAACTAACACATAACTTGTTTTATGAGTATCTTTGTCCCCTCATAATCTTTATAATATAGCGCCAAGTTTTCCTCTAATTCTTACAAAGTAATTTCTATGAATAAGCAACATATGTGTTAGTTGCTTATATATATATATATATATATATATATATATATATATATATATATATATATATATATATATAAGCAACTTGCACTTTTTCACTTTTTCTTTCAGATATATTCTTCTTTTATGAAGAGATTACAAGAAAATAGCTTACCATCGAGAATTAAATTTGGTTTCTTTCTTTTTTCCCTCATCTTTATATCTTTGTTTGTTTTGTTTATTAAAGGTGAAATATGTGCCTTTTGTTATATGGTTGGATTTGAAAATGTATGAAATTGTAATTCTAAGATTATTAAGTTACATAAGCAGTAGGGAGTCAGATTTTGAAATTGCTGTTGATAATAATATTAAAATTTTTGAAGAGAAGATAATAAAATTAAAGTTAAAGAAAATAAAAGAATGCGGGTTAAAATCTAGTTGTTTTGTATTATACTTGGATTTTTATTATTAAAATGACTATTTTTTAAGTATTTTAAATATTTGAGAATTAAAATTATATATTTTAAAATTCGATAGTAAAAATTAAAATTTAAAAAGAAATTGTAAGATAACTGACATATTATGCCAAAAGAAATATTGATTGATATACTTGAACAGACCCAGCCCGATAACGTCGTTAAACCTGTTGGTACCGAATTTTGCAATCACCTTTATTAATTTGTTCTGCACCAATGGGCTTTCTAACCTAGCTGTCCAGACCACCCTAATGCGATTGATTCGACCCAAGCAAGTGCTCAAACAACAAGTTCCTTAACAGTGGCCCATTAAAATTTTCTATTTTTTTAGATATTTTAAGGATCACATTTTAATTATTTTGAATTACAAATCAACTATTTAATAAGAAATCATATTATGCAGGTTGAGAAATTTCTCCCCTGCTTGGTTTTGAAAATTTTAATTTTTAAGTATGTTTATGCTAACACTTTTTCATCCCCCTCTTAATTCTAAAGACAATATTTTCTTATTTTCTCCCTTGTCTAAAATTCACTCTTCCAATTGTTAAAAAAAAACAAAAAAACAGCTTTTTATTGTTGCTTCAAATACAATATCGTAAATAAAAGCTTTACAAATTAGACATATAGGAGTTCTGCTTTTTCTTTTTCTTTTTCACATTTTCTTTACCCCAAAATATTTGCATGCGAAGAATTTACTCTGTGTATCCATATAAAAAATAATTTTGATATGATAATTTTCCTTATAATCCAAGGAATATTGGTATAATAAAATTGGTCATCAACTTGTTACAATAGTTTACCATGACTAAATGTGTAAAATCCTATTCTACATAGTGAGCCAAAACAAACTCTTGAGACTTAGAAGAGTACAGATTTTTAATGCATATGTTTTAGGAAAATCTAGTCAATATTTAAGTATTTTCGGAAACTGAAAGGTCATAACAAAGAGAAAATATCTAGAGCTGAAGAAATTGTGCACTCATAGGCTGAAAAACATGTTCAGAATCAGATTCCAAAGCTGCAACCATCTCAGGCCACAAGATTGCTGAAACGATGCATGATCCGTGGGCACGAGCACTCTGCCTTTGGTTTATGTAACCAACTCCAATCCTTTCAATGGTGGAACAGACAGTCCCAAGAACAGGATTACCAAATCCAAAGTCAAGTTCTGCAACAGGAAACCTCCTTCCAGATGAAACAACAATGGTCGGACCACCATGGCCTAACACAAATTTAGACAACATCAATCCAGGCCTGTGGCACTCGATCCAGTCGATCAAGTCCAAGAAATGAGCTTCATTAGTTACTTCAGAGATTGCATCATGAACCAGTTCTGCAACATCTGCTAGAGATCCTTGTTTCAGTCCATCCGTATCGCACTCTCCAAACGCTAGAGACAGAACATTTCCTATGTAATTGGACATGGAGTGAGGATCTTTACCTATTCGTGTTCGTCCATCGACTAGCCACCCCATCTTGCATTGTTTATGGCTTTTGTCAATTGCATTAACCATAACTTTCCAGACATAGGCTGAAAAGGCTTCAATTTTGGTTCTTTTGGTGCCCCCAAGAGATGCAAGTCTTTGTAACTCGTCTATGCTCGAGGCTTTGATATAGTATAGGCGTTTCAGCAATATTTTGAAGGTTGGAATGGAGAGTATGTCTTTCAATGTGCAAGAAATGAAAGTTTGATCCAAGGATGGATTATAACTTGGTGGATGCCTGGCCTGAATAATATGTCTCCGGTGGTCTGGTGAGCAAGAAACTGGCCTTTTCTGGGCTATTTCAGACCATGTTAGAAGAAACTTACCAAAGGAACTAGCATCACCCAAGGCATGATCAAAGGTGAATGTCATAGATATGCCTTCACAAGTGTAGTGTGTGACCTGAATTTGCAAAGGAAATTCATGGTCAATAGACACAAGCTTTCCCTCAAGAATTTGGTCGAGATTGTAAAGGCCTAGCTCTTTCAGGGGGATGTTTGCCTTGGCTTCAACAAGAAGAGCACCAGTATTATCGCAGACAATCTCAGGCTCATTGGTGTGTGTATTTTGAACAATTCTACCAGAAAATGGATAGAATAAATTCAGACATTCTGCTAAGGAGTCTTTGAGGGCTTCGAGGGATGATGTTAACATATGATCTTTTGGTCTGCAGTAGAAGTAAAAATAGGTTACTGGAAATCTTCCTGATAAAAGATCAAGATTTGAAAGGGAGAGAATATGAGGCTCTGGCAAAGGACCTTTGCCTTTCACAATGATTCTTCTCATGAATTTCACTTGGAATTTGCCATCAACTGCAGAATTGATTGCCATTAGAAATTGAAATACACTCTCTTTTCCCTAGAATTTCTGGGGTATGCTTGGCTCGTGTTCTCAATTCTGTTGTTGGAAAGGCCAGATTCAGAAAGATATTTTTCTCTAGTAGTTGTATCTCACTTATATCATTGTCTTTCAAAGTGGAAGATACTGTAAAAGCTTCCTGACGGTCTGGGGAAAGCCGTTAACATCTACGTAACGCTTGTGGCCTCAAGTTGTATGCTTGAACTTGTCGTCGATGTACCAATGTTCATCTTTCTCAATCATGATAAAAGTGCAGTGTCTATTGATGCATATGCTAATGTTCTTCACAAAAATTTAGGACGGTCTATTACATAAACCAAACTAGTGGTTTAATATTGATTGATAAAACTCATTTTATCTCGCTAGAAAATTTTAAGTTTTAAACTTATCATGTAAATTTTATCTCTCTTTTTTTTTTTTTTCCTTTGTAAAGTGTAAATTTTGGTTTTAAGAAAAACTAGAAGAGATTGTAAACTACAATTCTTATTAAAGTGTACGAACTAATTATTTATGTTATCATGTATTGTATATGAATTGAGTTAAAATCTCTCAAGGAATGAGTTTAACCGAATTTTTGTGCATTTGGTTTTTCACCAACCAGTTCGAGTTGTAATCGAGATCCGAATCCTCTACTTCTGTTTCTGTACCCTATATATGACCCTAACTTGGGACTAAATATTGAAATTTGTCACTTTGTTTTACATATTTCTAGAGTTGTAAATGAATTGAACGTTCATAAATAAAAACTCGAACAAAATAATACGTTCATTTATTAATTAAACGAATTCGAATATGTTCGTAAATATATTCAAACGTTCATAAACATATAATATATTTTTAAAAATTAATTATATTATATATTTTTAATATTAGTTAGGATTACTATTACACTACTTTGACCTTACTTCTTATTAGTTAGGGTTTAGATTTAATTTCTTAAATAATTTTTTGAATTGTTATTATTTTTTAATTACAGAATGAAAAATATAAAATGAATAAACAAACAATTCGAACTCGAATATTAATCGAATTTTTTAAACTCGAACTCACACGAACATTACCAAATAATAAATAAACGAATTCGAATATAAATTCGAGCTTGATTGATAAACGAACGAACTCGAACAATGTTTATTTATATTCAAATTTAAACTCAAAAATATGATATTCGAATACAATTCTATCTACTCCTATACAATGAATGAACAAACTCATTACACAACGCAAACAAGTGATGGACAAAAGTTACAAGCAATGTCATACCCATAGCACCCATCCTGATATCATTATAAAATTGACATTGAGTCACAAATAATTCTTAGTTTCATATTGCTCTATTAGAAAACACTACCCATATGAACAGGGCCGAAAAGTGTGAGAGAAGGTGCCGTTATATTAAATTAGAGTTAGAGATTTAAGTTAAAAGTAAGATTCCTTGAATAATATTATTTTAAATGAGATTTTTTTTTTAAAGCAAGATTCATTGGAGTAGATCTTATGTAGCATTGATTTAATTTTAATGGCCATTGATATGAGAATATTTTGGTTAAGGAAAAAATTGTTGGCATACCATATCTAGACTTGGTGATAGAGCCCTTAGAATGCTAGGCCTTGATGGCAAAGCCAACTAGTGGAGGAAATTTTAAGGTGAATTCAATCCATCGTAAATTAATTATTTTGAGTATTGTATTATATATAGTGAAAATTATATATTTTTAACAAAAAAATAACACTCTAAAGTAGTTGGTTCACGTGGATTCGATCCATACAAGAATTTCTCAATTAGTTGAGCTTTTTGGAGGATTGCTAATAGTAAAATAATAATGTTTTTGTTAAAAAAAAAAAACCATTTAGAATTGGGAGGATTTGGTATTGACATGTACTTTTTTATTAGAGAAGAATAATAATAAAGGGTCAAAGACCTTAGGCGAAAACATAAGTATCATTTCTTGTTTGTGACTTGTTTATTTATAGAGGTAGGTTCATAAGTGACATTTTTATTTTTTTAAAAGAAATTTTTGTATGAATCAAGTCAACTAACTGTTTTATAATAATATTTTTTAAAAGTATATAATTTTAACTGTATATGATATAATACTCAAAGCAGTTGGTTCACAGTGAATTGGGTTTACAATAGGAATTTCATTTCTTTTACATTTTCATATATTACGCGGCCATAACGTATAAGATGAAAAATCGTTTCTTGTATTAGATGAAAAATCGGAAGACTCTTACGGACGTAATGGACATAGTCAACTTCTTATTCATAGATAAGACCTTATTTAACAAAAAAGAAAAAAAGAAAAAAAATCTTGATGATTTAACATGCTGTCATTATTGACAAGCTTTTAGTCGACTGGTGGAGGAGATAACCACCACATGAGATGGCCAATTATTTACTTGGTATGAGTAGCAGAAGGGCACTACCATCCGCTCAATTTGAATCGTCTTTGTTTGATGGCGCACTTCCAATATCAATATCAAGAGTCCCCACTATTTTTCACGCTTTCCCCGTCAAAGCTTCACATCTAAGCATTTTAATCGTCCCATGATTTAACCAAGATAATTAATGTTGTATTGTGAAATTAGTCAAAGCTTCACTAATTCCATTAATAGATATAGATGTCCATTATTAACATTACTAATATATATTAGTGGAATTAGTAGAGACACCACTAATATATGAGTGAAAATAGATTATTAATTTCACTAAGAAAGCTCTATAAATAGAGTTTTTCCCAAGTTTGAGAGATATACCAATTGTGAGAGAATTGCTAGAGAAAATTGTGAGAGAAATTTGAAAAAATTCTTGTACAAATAATAGTCGGAGATTTATTGTGTGTAGAGTTTATTCTGACACTGCCAAAATTTTAAAACACGTTATCAGTACGAATCTCTACCGTTACAAAAGTTAGAAGACTAAAAGCACGAGTCTCTGACAGAAGACTAAATGTACGCATTTATTGATCCATATGACTAATCTTACTAAACTTGAATTTGTAACCCTTGATATTTCTGAAAAAAATTATATGTCATGGGTTCTTGATGCAGAAATGTATCTAAATGTTGAAGGCCTTAGTGAAACTATTAAAGAAAAAAAAAATAGTACATTTGTACAACAAAAGTCCAAAGTTTAATTTTTATTCGTCATCATTTCGACGAAAATTTGAAAATGAAATATCTTATCGAAAAAGATCCATATGTCATGTGGATAAATTTAAAAGAAATATTTGATCACCTGAAGATGGTCGTATCACCAACTGCACGGTATGAATGATTGCACTTAAAGTTACAAGATTTCAAAATCGTGAATGAATATAGCTCCGCCATATATAAAATTACATCTCAATTAAAATTATGTAGAGAAAAAATTACTGATGAAGATATGTTGGAGAAGACATTCTCCACCTTTCATACCTCGAATATTGTTCTGCAGTAACAATATCGAGAAAAAAGGTATACAAACTTTACTGATTTAATTACTGCCCTCCTCATTGTAGAGAAAAATAATGAGTTATTATTGAAAAATCATAAAGCCAGACCAACCAGCTCAACAGTACTCCCAGAAGTGAATGTTGTTGGCTCTAGCAGAAGTCATAGTCGTAATCGTAGTTGTAGCCATGGTCGTAGTTATGGTCATAGACACGCTTGATATTTCCCTTATCACAGTAATAATCAAGTTGTGAGAAATACTGGCTACTTAAAATGGAAAAGAAAAAGAAATACAAGAAAATTATGAGAATAAGTGTTATAAATGTGGCATGAAAGGTCATTGGCCACATAACTATCATACGGCCAAGCATTTAGTGGAATTATATCAAGTTTCATTGAAAAAGAAAAATAAAAATGTTGAAGCAAAATTTTCTCAATATTCCATGAATGATGCTGACGACAATGATAGTGATTTAGAAGATCTTAATATCAATATTACCCATATAGATATATCTGATTTTTTCGAACACCCAGATGGTAGGATAGACCATTTAATTAGTGATGACAGTATTCAGAAGAACTAATGTCTCACCCTGATATTTTTAAATTTTTATTAAATTTTAATAATATTTACGTTTGTATATACATATTTTTGTTCAGATGGTAGTTGTTAATGATGATGTATGTATTATTGATAGTGGAACTACACATACTATACTAAAAAATGAAAAATATTTTTCTTATATCAATATGGGAGAAATAAATATTTATACTATAAATGATAGTACAAATGTGATTGAAGGTTCCAGAAGAGCTAGTATATTGTTGCCCGAATGAACAATAATTAATATTGATAAAGCACTATTTTTCTCAAAATTCAGAAGAAATTTATTGAGTTTTAAAGATATCCACAGAAATGGGTATCATGTTGAAACAAATGAGAAAAATAGTATTGAGTATCTTTATATTATTCAAATTAATTTGGGTAAGAAATCTGTATTAAAAAAAACTACCGTCTTTTTCTACTGGCATATATTTTACAAAAATATATACAATTAAAATTCATCATCTAGTAAATTAGAAGTTTATTGATCCTACTACTTTTAACATTTGTCATGACTGATTAGGTTATTCGGGATCTACCATAATGAGAAGAATAATTGAGAATACATATGGTTATCCATTAAAAAAATAATAAAAAGATATTGACATTAGAAAAATTCTCATGTGCTGCATGTTCCATAAGAAAATTAATTATTGACCATCACCAGTAAAAGTAGGAGTTGAAAGTCTTACATTTCTTAAATGGATTTACGGAGACATTTGTGGACATATTCATCCACCATGTGGACTATTCAGATATTTTATGGTTTTAATTGATGCATCATTCCGATGGTCATATGTGCGTTTATTATCTACTCACAACCTGACGTTTGTTAGATTACTTACTCAAATAATTAAATTACGAGCACAATTTCCTGACCAACAAATTAAAAATATCCGTTTGGATATTGTTGGTAAATTTTCATTACAAACTTTTTATGCATATTGCATGTTAATTGGGATTAATATTGAACATCCTGTAACTCATGTTCATACACAAAATGGTCTTATTGAATCTTTTATTAAAAGATTACAATTAATTGCTAGACTATTATTAATGAAAACAAATCTCCCAATATCTGTCTGGAGACCTGCTATTTTATATGCTGTAGTATTTATACGTACAAGGCTAACTAATTATCATAAATTCTCTCCTTTGCAATTAACTTTTAGTTTAAAAACAAATATTGCTCATTTAAAAATTTTTGAATGTGCTGTATATGCTCCAATTGTATCAAACCAATGTACAAAGATAGGTCATCAAAGAAGAAAAATGATATACGTTGGATATGATTCTCCCTCTATTATTAGGTATGTTGAACCTCTGACAGGAGATGTATTCACAGTAAGATCTGCTGATTGTCATTTTGATGAATCATTATTTCTTAACTTAGGGGAAGAATATAAACAGTATAAGAAAGATTTTGTTTGGATAATATCATTAAATTATCTTGATCCGTATAAAAGCACGTGTGAATTTGAAATTTAAAAGATTATTCATTTGCAAAACATTATAAATTAAATACTAGACGCTTTTGTTAACTCTAGAAGAGTAACAAAATCACATATTCCAACTATGAATATTTCTATTCGAATTGAACTCCTAACAGAACAAAAGATTATCTCTATAGCTGTTGAGTCAAAAGTACACCAAAAGCGTGACCTATCTTTTGGTTGTAAGGATAAAAATCCTCGAAAGAAAAAAATATTAAATTATCTAGATGATTATATTGAAGAAAAGAATGATAAAGATCAAGAGAGAATTGATGACAAAGAATTAGAAGTTGATGAAAGTAACACTGAAATTTCTATCAATTAGACCACTTCCGGTAAAAGTTGAAATCGGATAGAAACAATTATTGATAATATATTTGCATATAATATATCTCTTGATGTTATACAGGATAATGATGATCCTGAATCAATATCAGTTGATGAATGTTATCATTGAAAAGATTTGCTACAATCAATCAGAGTTAAATGCACTTACAAAAAGTGAAGTCTTCGGATCTACAGTCGGAACACCGAAAGGTATAAAACCTGTTGGTTACAAATGGATATTTGTATGAAAGAGCAATGAAAATAATAAAATCGTACGGTACAAAATACAGTTAGTAGCCCAAGGTTTTTCACAAAGACCAGGTATTTATTATGATAAAATTTATTTTTCTGTTATTAATACTATTACACTCCAATATTTTATCACTTTGGCAGCACATAAAAAGATAGATATGCGCTTATTATATGTTTTCACTGCTTACTTGTATGGAAATTTAGAAAATAATATTTACATGAAAATTTCTGAAAGATTTCGCATGCCTGAAGCATATAAACATTATCCTAATGAAAATTATTCCATCAAGTTGCAAAAATCATTATATGGTTTGAAGCAATTTAGACGCATGTGGTTCAATCGTATTAGTGAATATTTATTGAAAACCGGATTTAAAAATGACCAGGTTTATCCATGTATTTTTATTAAGAAATCTGATTCTAAATTTGTGATATTAGTTATATATGTTGATGATATTAATTTTATTGGAACTCTAGAAGAGCTCCAAGAAATAATTGATTATTTAAAAAAAATTCGAAATAAAAAATTTTGGTAAAACTAAAATTTGTCTTAGTTTATAAATTGAACATCCGAAAAGTGGAACATTTATTCATTAATCAACATATATATCAAAAGTTCTAAAAAGTTTTTACATAGACAAAGCACATCCATTGAGTATTCCAATGATTGTCCGGTCATTAGATGTGAATAAAGATCATTTCCGACCTCAAAAGATGATGAAAAATTCCTTGATCCTGAAGTACCATATCTCAGTACAATATGTGCATTGATGTATCTTGCTAATAATACATAACATGATATTGCACTTGCTGTCAATTTATCAGTAAGATTTAGTTCTTCACCAATACGACGATATTGGAATGGAATTAAACAAGTCATTCGATATCTCCAAGGTACAATTGATCTCGAATTATTTTATTCAAATAAAACCAGCAAAACATTAATAAGTTATGCAGATGTTAGTTATTTATCTGATCCATATAAAACACGTTCTCAAATGGGCTATTTATTTATATGGAAACATACTGTTATATCATGGCGTTCTACAAAACAATTTATAGTAGCTACTTCTTTAAACCTTGTTGAAATTATAGTCATTCATGAAGTAAGTCGAGAATGTGTATGGTTAAGATCAGTGATTTATATTATTCAAGAAAGTTGTGGATTATCATCTGTAAGAGATATTTCAACTTCTTTTTATGAAGATAATACAACTTGCATAGCTCAATTACGAGGAGGATATATTAAAGGAGATCAGACAAAACATATTTCACCAAAATTCTTCTTTACTTATAAACTCCAGAAGAAAGGTGAAATTGATGTGTTACAAATTCGGTTATGTGACAACCTTACAAATATTTTCACGAAAACTTTACCGATTGCAACATTTGAAAAGTTGAAATATAAAATCGGTATGCGTCGGTTCAAAGATTTAAAGGGATCATCTCATTAGGGGAAGTAATAAACAGACATATAAAATAGTGTATTCTTTTTCCTTCACTAGATTTTTTTTCCCACTAGATTTTTATCTAGTAAGGTTTTAACGAGATATATTCTTTAAGTTATGGACATCCAATGGGAAGTATTGTGAAATTAGTGAAAGCTCCACTAATTCCATTAGTGGATATGAATGTCTACCATTAATATCACTATGTTATGAATTATTGGAATCTCCATTAATTAGTGGATGCTCCACTAATTATGGATTTACGTAAATTATTATAGAAGATTTTTATGGATATCCACCATTTAGTGGAGACACCATTAATTGAGATTAGTTGAAGATGATGTATGCCATGATGTATTCCACTAATTAGAGCTCTATAAATAGAGCTATTCTCTAAGCTTGTAATACACCATCATTTTGTGAAAGAAAGATTAGTGAAAGAAAGATTAGAGAAAGAATTGTGAGAGAAAGAAAGAGAGAAGTTTGAAGAGAAATTCTTGTGCAAAATAGTTAGAATTTTCTTAGTGTGTAGTGTGTAGATTTTATTCTAACACTACCCTAATTTTATAATACGTTATCAGCACGAGTCTCTGCCGTTATTAAAGCCAGAAGACAGATGGCTATTATTCCGCTTACCGGATACACAAATGGCATTGAAGATATATGCCTAATTGATAGTGGTACAACACACACCATATTGAAAGATAAAAAATATTTCTCTTACCTGCAGATGGGAGAAACAAATGTTAATACTATAGGTGGTAGTGTAAAGTTGATTGAAGGCTCTGGAAAAGCTAATATTGTATTACCCGGATGAACAAATGTTGTTATTCCTAAAGCGTTATTTTCTTCAAAATCTCGAAGAAATTTATTAAGCTTTAAAGATATTCGCCGAAATGGATATCACATTGAAATAATGGAAGAAAATAGTTTTGAGTATCTCTGTATTACTCAAATAATGTCGGGTAAGAAATCTTTATTAGAAAAGCTACCATCTCTTTCTTCTGGCCTATATAGCACAAAAATCTATGCAATTGAAATGCATCATTCAAGAAATCGAAATTTATCGATCCTCGTTACATTTATCATTTGGCATGACCGTTTGGGTCATCCAAGAGCTATTATGATGCGAAGAATAATTGAAAATACACATGGTCATCCTTTGAAAAGTCAAAGGATTTTGACATCTGATAAATTTTCATGTGCTGCATGTTCTCAAGGGAAATTGATTATTAAACCATCTCCAACAAAAGTGGAGTTTGAGTCTCCAGTATTTTTAGAAAGAATTCATGGTGATATATGTGGACCAATTAATCCACCATGTGGGCAATTCAGATACTTTATGATTTTAATTGAAGCATCGACCCGATGGTCGCATGTTAGTTTATTATCAACTCGCAACCTGGCGTTCGCAAGATTGCTTGCCCAAATAATTCGCTTAAGAGCGCAATTTCCAGATTATCCGATCAAAAGGATCCGTCTAGATAATGCTGGAGAATATTCCTCCCAAGCTTTTGATGCTTATTGCTCGTCAATTGGCATTACTATTGAACATCCAAGTAGCTCATGTTCATACTCGTAATGGTCTAGTCGAATCATTCATTAAACGGTTACAATTAATTGCTAGACCGTTATTAATGAGAACAAATCTCCCGACAACCGCTTGGGGACATGCTATTTTGCATGCTGCAGCACTTGTACGCCTAAGGCCAACAAGTTATCACAAATTTTCTCCCTTACAATTGGCTTTTGGTTCCGAGCCAAATATAGCTCATTTAAGAATTTTTGGGTGCGCTGTATACGTTCCAATTGCACCAAACCAACGTACAAAGATGGGTCCTCAAAGAAGAAATGGGATCTACGTTGGATATGATTCTCCCTCTATTATCAGGTATGTTGAACCCCCGACAGAGATGTATTCACAACAAGATTTGTCGATTGTCATTTTGATGAATCATTATTCCCTAAATTAGGGGAGAACCAAAACGAAGATAAAAAAGATCTTGCTTGGACAACATCATTAAATTATCTTGATCCGCGCACAAGCGCATGTGAACTTGAAGTTCAAAAGATAATTCATTTGCAAAGCATTGCAAATCAAATGCCAGACGCTTTTGTGACTCCAGAAGAATTACAAAATCGCATATTCCAGCTATAAATACTCCTATTCGAATTGAAGTTCCAGCAGAACAAAATATTATACCTATAGTTGCTGAGTCAAAAACACGCCAGAAGTGTGGCCGACCTCTTGGTTCTAAAGATAAAAATCCTCGAAAGAAAAGAGAATTAACTGATCCAGAAGATCATATTGAAGAAAAGAATGATAAAGACCAAGAGAGAACTGATGACAAAGAACCAGAAGTTGATGAAAGTAACATTGAAATTTCTATAAATTATACCACTTCCGGTAGAAGTTGGAATCGGATAGAAACTGTTATTGATAATATATTTGCATACAATATATCTCTTGATGTTATACAGGATAATGATGATCCTGAACCAATATTAGTTGATGAATGTCGGCATAGAAAAGATTGGCTGCAATGGAAAGATGCGATTCAATCGGAGTTAAATGCACTGACAAAACGTGAAGTCTTCGGAACTGCAGTCCGAATACCAGAAGGTGTAAAACCTGTTGGCGACAAATGGATATTTGTGCGAAAGCGCAATGAAAAGAGTGAAATCGTTCGATATAAAGCGCGATTAGTAGCCCAAGGTTTTTCACAAAGACCAGGTATTGATTATGATGAAACTTATTCTCCTGTTGTTGCTGCTATTACACTTCGATATCTTATCGATTTGGCAAGACATGAAAAGATAGATATGCGCCTATTAGATGTTGTCACTCGCTACTTGTATGGAAATTTAGAAAATGATATTTACATGAAAATCCCCGAAGGATTTCATATGCTCGAAGCATATAAACATTATCCTCGTGAAAATTACTTCATCAAGTTGCAGAAATCATTATATGGCCTGAAGCAATCTGGGCGCATGTGGTTCACACGTCTTAGTGAATATTTATTGAAAGCGGGATTTAAAAATGACCAGGTATGTCTATATGTTTTTATTAAGAAATCTGGTTCTAAATTTGTGATATTAGCTATATATGTTGATGATATTAATCTTATTGGAACTCTTGAAGAGCTCCAAGAAACAATTGATTATTTAAAAAGAGAATTCGAAATTAAGGATTTTGGTAAAACCAAATTTTACCCTGGTTTACAAATTGAACATCTGGAGAGTGGAACATTTATTCATCAATCAACATATACAGCAAAAGTGCTAAAAAGATTTTACATGGACAAAGCACATCAATTGAGTATTCCAATGATCGTGCAATCATTAAATGTGGATAAAGATCCTTTCCGACCTCAAGAAAATGATGAAGAACTCCTTGGTCCTGAAGTACCATATCTCAGTGCAATTGGTGCATTGATGTATCTTGCTAATAATACACGACCTGATATTGCTTTTGCTGTCAATTTATTAGTAAGATTTAGTTCTTCACCAACACGAAGACATTGGAATGGAATTAAACAAGTCATTCGATGTCTCTAAGGTACAATTGATCTCGGATTATTTTATTCAAATAAAACCAGTCCAACATTGATAGGTTATGCAGATGCTGGTTATTTATCTGATTCACATAAAGTACGTTCTCAAACGGGCTATCTATTTACATGTGGAAATACTGCTATATCATGGTGTTCTACGAAACAATCTATAGCAGCTACTTTTTCAAATCATGCTGAAATTATAGCCATTCATGAAGCAAGTCGAGAATGTGTATGGCTAAGATCCATGATTCATTATATCCGAGAAAATTGTGGATTATCATCAATCAAAGATATTCCAACTCCTCTTTATGAAGACAATGCAGCTTGCATAGCTCAATTACGAGGAGGATATATTAAAGGAGATCGGACAAAACATATTTCACCAAAATTCTTCTTTACTCATGAACTTCGAAAAAAGGTGAAATTGATGTGCTACAAATTCGGTCATGTGACAACCTCGGCAGATATTTTCACGAAGACTTTACCGATTGCAACATTTGAAAAGTTGAGATATAAAATCGGTATGCGTCGGTTTAAAGATTTAAAGGAATCATCTCATCAGGGAGAGTAATAAACAAACATATAGAATAATATACTCTTTTTCCTTCACTAGATTTTTTTTTCTCACTGGGTTTTTATCTAGTAAGGTTTTAACGAGGCATATTCTTTATGTAATGGATGGACATCTAAGGGGGAGTGTTATGAATTATTGGAATCTCCATTAATTAGTGGAGGCTCCACTAATTATGGATTTTTGTGAATTATTATAGAAGATTTTTATGGATGTCCACCATTTAGTGGAGACACCATTAATTGAGATTAGTTGAAGATGATGTATGCCATGATGTATTCCACTAATTAGAGCTCTATAAATAGAGCTATTCTCTAAGCTTGTAATACACCATCATTTTGTGAAAGAAAGATTAGTGAAAGAAAGATTAGAGAAAGAATTGTGAGAGAAAGAAAAAGAAAAGTTTGAAGAGAAATTCTTGTGCAAAATAGTTAGAATTTTCTTAGTGTGTAGTGTGTAGATTTTATTCTAACACTACCCTAATTTTATAACACACTAATATATATTAGTTGAGTTAGTGGAGACACCACTAATATATGAGTGGAAATAGATGATTAATTCCACTAAGAAAGTTCTATAAATAGAACTCTTTCAAAGCTTAATAGATATACTAATTGCGAAAGAATTGTTGGAGAAAATTGTGAGAGAAAAGAAAGAGAGAAATTTGAAGAAATTCTTGTACAAATAATGGTTAATGATTTATTATGTGTAGAGTTTATTCTGACACTATCAAAATTTTATAACATGTTGAGTACACTGACATTTTAGGTTCAAATCTCTCTTGAAATATATATAGTTTTAGATAATGACTGCTAGTTTCTTTTATTAAAAAAAAATATATGTATATTTTTATCATATATCTTATTTTAAAACGTTAATATTTATTTGTTCAGGCGTGTGTATCAAACTGTTCATATTAGACACTTAGACTTACATTTTTCATGTTTTCTTGTGAAAATATTAGCAAGATGACGAGTATATTTTGGATTAGAAAGAAACCATATTAGATCAAGAAACTTATTTTGTATAGAGGTAGCTGGGGTATATGATAATAACTTTGCTTCTTTTCCTTTTTTTAATCAATCAGTAGACAAAGATATAAATCGAGTGCATATGTGATATGCCTTGCAAGAATTAACTATTTGTATCCCATTAAACTATCAACTTGTCTCATATAATAACACTTTTATATATTTATTTTTCCCTCATGTCATTTGTATTGCATACCAACTTTTATTCTTCTCCTTATTAATTATTTCATCCATTTCAAAATAAATATTTATAAAACTCTTTATACACAGATAAATAGTATTGAAAATAATAGTATAATTCAAATAAAATTTCTATTCTACCTATATTAAATACACAATAACTATTAGTTGGTAAAAATTCATAAGAAATACGAAGGAAATAGAGTTTTGAGAAATTGTGTAATTGACTTAAAATAAATTAGAGTAAAATAGAAAGAAGTTAATAATTAGTTTTAAAAATATGAACATGAATATTTATTTTGAAACAAATTAAAAAAATTTTATAAACATCTATTTTGAAACAGAAAAAGTATTAGCGGACAAACAAATCATACATGGTCTAATAATATTGAAATTCAATGTATTTCTAAACTTGTTTAATAATTACTTTTTTTTAATGCCTAACTTTAGAGAAGGTTTATGATAGTAAACTAACAACGTATGTTTTTTAACCAATAAAAAATGAAGCATATAAAAGTGAACATCAATTAAATCTTAAAAAATGAATACGAGGTCAACTCAAACTGTATTGTACATTATTAGCCTACCACCGTAAAGTTTCTCCTAACTTTATATACGATTTCCAAACTTAGAATGTTACAGTACTTGGTAAGTTTACCGGTACGAAACAAAGATAGTGAAGAAAACCTGGATATTTATATGTACAAAAGCACAAGGCCTTTGCCTCCCCTAGTGTAGAAAAATAAATGCGGTGTACTGTTTTTTGTTTTCCGACAAAACCCCACCAAGAGGGACCTTGAAACCACAGCCACAGCTTTGCCAACCTTAGTTGTGGATGATCGTCAATTCGCTCTCATCGAAAGACCGCAATCTACTGTGTACCTGAGGCAAGATCAACTATGAGGCATAAAAAATCGAAGGGTTTTGGATGACTCTACCAAAAAATTATCAGAATTATGTGTCAAAACTGTTTTTTATGCAAAATATCTCTTTCACAGAAGTGTTAAATTGAATGGCTGACCATGCCAACGGGGTAAGGGTAACCATCTCTCTCCTCTGATCTTCCAGTGAAGTTGCAGAGAAAAGGCCAACCACCATAGGGGGTGACCGGTCAGACACTGCTCTCTGCCTCTCCCCCACGCGTCCAAGGTCAAGGGGTGAGTGAATGCAAGAAAAGATCTACTCGAAGAAACAAAAATGAAGTGCATATTTACTCGGTGTGCCGGGGCCGGGGAGGGGGGACAAGGCAGACCATCTCAGGATTTGATTCAAGCAATTTTCTTTCTTTTTTTTTAATGATTAAATAAATCATAATAGCAGGAGAAAAGGAAGAGCGTGGGCACGCTTTGCATGAGCTTCGAAACCGAAATCTATATTTCTTTTAGGGATGGACAACTATCTTGACTCTTGATTAGAACATTTCGTTAATCAACACACACACATGTATAACTAATTAAGTTACAATATTTTTTTTTAATCAAAATGTAAATAACATATAAAGTGATCAAAAATTTGTTAATGTACATTGAGATCATCTAGGTAGTAGCCTAGCAAACAAAGGTGTAAGCTACTATCTAGTCTAGCGTATATAAGGATCAAATAAGGTCCAAAACAGGAGAGTACAAGGTGTAAATGACCTTGTACACGTGGGTTTTGATCCTCTTGGTAACATCCATCGATTGGCAGTGTGCATCCTCGAACAACAGCTTGTTTCGGGCACTCCAAACGTGGTAAAAAATGGCCAGCACAGTAGTGGCCTTAGCTTTGGCAATCCAACTTGAACCTCGATTGAATCGGGTGAACCAACGAAGGCAATTGTGCAGCGTGGTCATAGCCCGCGGTAGACGCATCCATGCCTTAATTTCATTCCATATCCCAGCAGAAAACCCACACTGAAAGAATAGGTGGGAGGCTGTCTCATTCTCCTGGTGATAGAACGGGCATAACGGGTCATCAACCATAAACGGGAGAGTGTCCTTGGTCCTTAGTCTGCCTCGAATAGTAAGCCAAACGATGAATGAGTGTTTTGGAGTTAGTCCCTGTCGCCACAGAAGATTAGCCCACGACACACGTAGGCCTTTGGTACGGAAGTAGTCATAGGCTGCAGTAGTAGAGACCTTGCTGCCATTGGCCCATGACTGAATACGAGCTACTGCCCCAGCAGAAGAACCCTCACGGGCCAGAATGTCATCACGGATATGTAGAAGCCGACGCATGAGTTAGGAGTGATCCCGGTGGCGAGGTGTCTCCCAAACCGAGTGTCTATCCATGTAGTAATGCGAAATCCAGCGGACCCAAAGTGATTGTTTCTCAGAGTGAATGTCCCAAAGTACCCGTGCTAGGAGGGCCGAGTTCCAAACCATTAGATCTCTCAAACCCATTCCACCCTCATTCTGTGGAAGGCACAGCAGATTCCATGCAACCAACAAGTTCTTTGAATCCCACAAGAAGTCATGGGCCAAACGGTTGAGTTGATCGATGACTCCCTTTGGGGTGGGAAGAATTGAAAGCCAAAAACACTCCACACCCTGTAGCACCGATTGTATTAACTAAATTCTTCCTGCATAATAGAGGGATCGGGCAATCCATCGGCCAATATAGGAACCAATCTTGTCTAAGAGTGGTATGTAATTTGTCAATTTGATCCTGCCAACCATTATCAGGACCCCAAGATAGCGGAATGGGAACGATCCCAAGGGAATGCCGACGGTCTGGGCTAAAGATTGTTGCTCTAAGTTGGAAAGTCCTCCTGTGTATAGGTTAGACTTGTGTTTGTTAACATACAAGCCCGAGCAGTCTTTAAAACTTTCAAGACATCCCAACAGCACCTGAACCGATTCCATATCCCCACTAGAGAATAGTATCAAGTCGTCCGCAAAGACTAAATGTGATATGAGAAGCTGATCACACTTGGGGTGAAAGTGGAAACCAGTTCCTAGCGTTGCAATCTTGATTTCTCTAGAGAGGTACTCCATACAGATGACAAACAATAACGGTGAGATCGGGTCGCCCTGCCTCAACCGTTGTTCCCTTTAAAAAATCCATACACACCCCCATTGATCACAACCGAGTATGTTGCCGTCGTCACACATTGTGTAATCCACGCCACAAACCTGTCTAGGAATCCAAGCTCCAAGAGTAAATCAATGAGGAAATTCCAGTTGATTGTGTCATAGGCCTTACGAAGGTCTACTTTGATAGTGCATCGGGGGGAGATCCTTCGTCTACTGTAGGTGCGCATAATCTCCTGCACAAGAAAGATATTATCTGCCATGAGGCGTTCCTCCACAGAAGCCGACTATGCTGGGTCAATAATGTCCGGTAGCACCATCCTTAGCCAGTCAGCCATGACCTTAGAGATTACTTTATAAACAACATTGCAGCACGAGATTGGTCAATAATCCCCAACTCCTTCAACTACTTCCAATTTGGGAATGAGGGTGATCAGCGAATGGTTGAGCTGTTTTAGAAGGTGCCTAGTCTGAAAGAACTCCTTACATGCCAGCAGAACATCATCACCAACAGAGGACCAAGCCTGCTTGAAAAAGTATGCTGAATACCCATCTGGCCCCAGCGCCTTGCAGTCCCTTATGTCCCACAATGCTGCTTTGATTTCTTTATCCGTGACGTCCCGTACAAGGTCTGGAATATGGTGGGCATGGATTTGTGGCCCTCCGCGCACAATGTGAACATTGAGCTGAGTGCATTTAGTGTTCGTCCCCAAAAGCTCCTTATAGTATCCCAGAAACTCCGAGACAACCTCCTCCGGGCTAGTCGTGCGAGTCCCATCCCTTCGAACTACCGAAGCAATGAAGCTTCGCTTTCTATTGCGGTTGACCAGATTGTGAAAGTACTTAGTGCTCCTGTCTGCTTGAGTGACGTACTGCGATTTGGCAAGTTGTTGATAGAACTGCAGCTCCGCTTCTGCTAGGCGCCAGGCTACCTGCCTAGTCTCTTTTAGCTTATTTGAGAGGGCTTGGTTAGCGGGGTCCTGCTGGTGCAGCAGCTGGATTTGTTCCAGCTCCTGATTGGCACGTTCTACCCTATTCGAGATATGCGAGAACTCCTGTGCATTTAGCTTTTTAAGATGATATTTCAGGCCCTTGAGTTTTTTGCATAGAACATACTGTCTAACCCCATCAACTGGGAGCAACCATTGAGTTTTGACTAAGTCCTGGAACATGGGATGCCCAGCCCACATATTATAAAATCGAAACGGCCGAGCACAAGCCGTAGATTGCTGCTGGGTAGCCCAGGTGCATGGGCAGTGATCCGATAAGGGGGTGATCGGGGCAAACTCAACCGTCGACTGTAAGGAAGAATTAAACCAGTCCGTATTGCCCAAGACTTTATCAAGCTTTGACCATATATGAGAATTAGTCTAAGTATAGAGAGGACCAGTATAGGGGAGATAAACCAGATCAGCATCCCGACAACATGCTAGAAAATCCCTGAGTTCATAGTTCGTAAGAGGTACACCATTTAGTTTCTCCTCCGGTGCCAAGTAGGTATTGAAATCACCCATAAGGATCCATGGGCCATGAATGCGTGAAGACAGTCCGACCAAATCTGCCCATAAAGGCCTCCTAGCAGCGATAATGTTATAGGCATAGATGAAAGAGAAGTAAACTTGAAATTGAGTAACCTTGCATGTAATGGCGCAAGTGATTGCCTGGGGGGACATATCAAACACCTGAAGATGGACTTTAGAATTATTCCATAGCACCACTATACGGCCTCCTATCCCAGTATCAAAGTTATGGATGGCCGACCAGTTCGGGAATCGCAACCGTAGAGCAGTGTTCAAACCTTCCTGATCAAGCCTCGTCTCCAAAATACCAAAAACATCAATTAATTTCTTATACAAAAACTCCTTAACTCCTTGCTGCTTGAGGGTTTTATTAAACCCCCTAATATTCCAACTGCCTACAATCATTGAGGTTGAGGTAGTGCCAATGAGGCACTAACAAAACCAGGATTGCCTTTAGTGTACCGATTCTAAACTGTGCGCATGAACTTAGTCGCCTACACGGTGGCCAAACCAGCTCTAACCGCTGCCTGCAGGACCCTTATAACAACTTCATGTCGACTTGGAGAGGGATGGTGGGCGTGACGAGCACAGCCCTTGGCCTGCTGCTGGCCTGCCACCTACGCCCCGCTTTGCTTCTGGAGCAACCTCGGCCAGGCCTAGAGCTACCCCTTTGCATCTGGGGCTCAGGTGGTTGCTAGCTAGGGCCAGGGGCTTGCACACTTGCACATCAGCACTGGGGACAATTGGGTTAGGACCGGAGAAACAGGAGCATTGCTCTTTGAGTCAGGCATTGGCATGGGCACAGGGGAATGTGTAGGGGCCTTTGCTTGCTCGGGAGGAGCCGAGCTGAGCATCGGGGCTTTACCTTTATCAGTTGCTGCCAGCACTCTATCCATAAAAGGTTGCCTGGATGCACAGCGGCTTGGGGATTTATGCGCATGGGCAGTGGGCTTGTGCTTGACATTTCCCTTACCACCCAGGATGTCTTCACGGTTGCGCATAGTCTCCCCCATGCATGTCTCCAGTAGGTGCCCAAACCTTCGACATGTAGTACAGTACATCGGCTCAAATTCATACTTAACAGCTTGATTCTGGATGTTCCCTGACGGAAGACGCAAGGGAATGCATTTTACCAGTGGCTTGGCAACATCTACTTCCACCAGGACACGCGCATAAGATAGGCATTCCAATCTAGCCGTGAGCATATCCGTCATAATAGGAATCCTAACCCCGGACGCAATCTTACTGAGTGCCAAGCTCTTCCAGCAGCCAAGAGGGAGTGCCGGAAAGGTGATCTAAAGGGGCATACAACTGACATTATCGAGGGAGAAGTTGAACTCTCTAGGCATAAGTGTGAGGAATAGAGATCTACCATAGGAAGCATATGGGCCTCCTTTGAGCACTCTCTGTCTTTCCTCATCAGAATTGAAGCAGAAAATGAGCCATCCCGAAGCATATTGGTAGAAGCGGGATGACATTGGCTATTGTTTAGTCAAGTCCGCCACTGCCTTAAGCCCCAGAAAATGGCAAGTGAACAGCCCTATAAGGCAGAATCCTAGTTCAAGTTCAGGGTCGTTGAATTCCTGTTCACTTATATCAATAACCTCAGCTGTAGGGGGGATATGGTGTAGTTTCATGCCATTCCCATATTCCCGATTACCTTTAACCACGTTTGCCCATGTTGATTTTGGTTCCTTAACCTCCCTGTTGTTGGGTTCAGGGCATGTCCCGGGAACAGGGGGGAGGGTAGGGGCTGCGTAAGAGCCAGAGGACTCAGAGGATATGGGCAAGGGGGGGGCCTCAGCCGGGGCTTGAGGAATATGCGAGCGAGCCTCAAAGCCGTTCCCAGAAGCTTGCCCATGGCCCAGAGGAGAGCATGCATCAGGTTGTGGCTGAGGTACAAGGATAGGTTCAAGATTGGGATGGGCTAAAGCCCCAGAGGGAACGACAGCAGGGGTGGCCAAGTCCGTGGGCTGAGGGGCCTGGGCCAGGCTATTTGAAGTAGAGGCCCCAGAGGAAGTTGGAGGGAAGCCCCCGAATGCCCAGCCCGACGCTTCCTGGATTTGGTCAAGATTTTGGACTTCGATAGATGGGCCAGTTTGAGAAAAGATAAGGGTCCAGGGGCTGGTGCTTAGGGAAAGTCAATGGCCAAAACGACAGCGTGTAGAGTTCAGGGTAGACAATTCAAATTCAAATTTGAAAATTGAAACACCTGGTTGACTGATCAGATGGGGGCCTACATGGCAGACCGGGGCAGGGGAAACAACTACTGGGAAACTGATTTTGCAAGGAGAAAGCGGTTTCTTGGATCTAACTCAGCAGGACAACCCCATGAATGCAGGAATCAAAGGAACACGGAGAAATTGTAAATTAACAGACTGCCAATCTAACCAAAAGCCAAGGAACCAAAAGTTAACAGAGAGAAATGTAGTATTCAGACGAACCCAGGAGTACGAAGAAGCAATAAAACGAGTCAAAACTGGTGCAAGCAGAAGACTCGATAGTCAACATACCAGTTTGTCATTACATTTGTCTGACCACTACCATTAATGCACACAACAACAAAGGAGTCCCCACTGTCATGGACAACATAAATTCGACTTCCCACCACATTAAACTCCACAGTAAATCCGAAAGAAGGAATTCGTTGAAGTAAATGCGACGAGTAGAGGAAATAGGAGAGCAGCACAGTAATGGTCAATAAACCAACCCAGAGAGAATTCGGCGAACACGGAAACTTGCGAACATAAGTAGAACACAAAATGTAGCACTAATTAGGCGGGGAGGAGAGTAAGGACAGTGAACTAACCAGTGAAACATACGTGTGCAATCAATAGGACTCAAGAGACCTCCATTGGTAGCAAGAATCAGCAAGAGTACTCCAAAGGAGTTGAGAGCACTTCTATCTACCTCTTTCTCTCACTACCCAACTTTTTATTCGGCGATATTTGCACTGAAATAATGAGGGACTATTGACCCCCTCAAATTTTGACAATATTAAGTCTTTTAAACTATGTATGGATTGAGAGAGAAAATAATTCAGTCTTTATTATATTTAAATAATATATTAGAGAGAATGGATAAATCAGTTATTAATTACATTTCTATCCCTATTTTAAGTGAGAATAAACATCTTACATATGATTATGATTAAGGCATCTTAATCTATACAAAAAATATATATATTTATTGAAGTTAATCTCCTTTCTTTCCACTCCCGTTTACTCTTAAATGAAAATCAGATTTCTCTGTTCTCCTTCTTTTTCTTTTCTCTATTCTCTATTCTCATAAAATCTAATATTCATTTCCTTCCAACTCCTTAAAGGAGATAGACTTGGGAGTTTGAATTAATTTTTGTGGAAGGAAGAGAAAATGAGATAAATACTAGAGATTTGTTTTAGTTAAAAAAATCTAATTTGGTTTTGATTTAAAAAAAGAGTGAACAAAATGGTGGGGAAAGAAACCAATTGTTATGATATATTGTGAATTAGTGGAAGCTCCACTAATTATGGATTTATGTGAATTATTAAGGAATTAGTGGAAGTTCAACTAATTAGTGAAAACTCCACTAATTATGGATTTTTATTGATGTCCATCATTTAGTGGAGACATCACTAATTAAGATTAGTAGAAGATGATGTATTCCACTAATTAAGAGCTCTATAAATAGAGCTATTCACTAAACTTGTAATACACCATCATTTTGTGAAAGAATTGTGAGAAAAAGAAAGAGAGAAGTTTGAAGAAATTCTTGTGCAAAAATAGTTAGAGTTTTCTTAGTGTGTAGTGTGTAGATTTTATTCTAATAGTATCCAAATTTTATAAGACGTTATCAGCATGAGTCTCTGCCGTTATCAAAGTCAAAAGACAGGTACGCATTTATTGATCCATATGGCTAACCTTATTAAACTCGAATTTGTAGCCCTTGATATTTCTGAAAAAAAATTATATGTCATGGGTTCTCGATACAGAAATGCATCTAAATGCTGAAAAAAAAGATTTGACCACCTGAAGATGGTCGTACTACTAAGTGCACGGTATAAATGATTGCACCCGAAGTTGCAAGATTTTAAAACTGTGACTAAATATAGCTCCGCGATGTATAAAATTACATTTCAATTAAAATTATGCGGAGAAAATATATATTGGAGAAGACATTCTCCACCTTTTATGCCCCGAATATTGTCCTGCAACAACAATATCAAGAAAAAGGGTATACATAGATTTAATTACTGCCCTCATCATTGCAGAAAAAAATAATGAGTTATTATTGAAAAATCATAAAGCCAGACCAACTGGCTCAATAACACTCCCAATGAATGCTGTTGGCTCCAACAAAAGCCATTGTTATAATCGTAGTTATGGCAGTGGCCGTGGTTATGGTCATGGACACACTCGATATTTCCCTTAGTACAGAGCAATACTGACCACTTGAAATAGAATAGAAAAGATAATAAGGGAAATGATATTTCAATTAATAATAAGTATCACATCTTTGAGATATTACATTCGAATGTTAATATATACTATATTACTGCTAACAGTTCAAAAAATAAAAATCTATCTCCTCTTAATCATAAGTCTTGTGTTCACTTGCATTTCCTTTATTTATCTTACTAGTGTTCACATAAACTTGAGGATGCATGCTTGTAGTTGTTCTTTTTCAATTGAGTTGAAAATTTGAGGATGAATGTTTGTAGTTGTTCTTTTTCCATATTTGCATTAGAGGAAGACAAACAGGCAGCAATTATGGATTTCAGTTCCTCTTCTTCGACATCCTCCTTCTCTTCCTTCTCCTTTGGGCCAGCATCTAGACTAGCAGCAAAATTAGCCGTGACGTTACTGCGCAATGAGTCTTGGAATTTTCTCATCCCCTTAAGTTTTTTATTATATTTGGCCTTGAAGTATGCTTGTCTCAATTTCTGTGTTTGGTCCTCCAACTGCGTATTAGGATTTTCTTCCACCAACTTCTTCTCACGTTCCAGTATCTCAATGGCTTCTCTTAACTTATGTCCTCCTTCGTCTTTATTTCACTTCTGTAAATCGAAGTGATATCATCGGTGGAGATACATTCATTTCAGTCATTATTTACTTATTTCAGCAAATTACAAGTGTGTGTGAGAGAGAACCTGAACATTCTTGATTAGGGTCTCCAAGCTTATCAACTTCCTGTGAGGCCATCGACGAGTTTCCAACTCCCTACATCTGTTCTTGAGAGGGGTTAAGCCAATATTCAGTTCTTTGGCTGCACTCTTGATTGACAGGTAAAAGTATTGTGAAATGGTTTCTTTTGATAGTGTCTTGGAGCTATTGCCCTTCTCCTCTCTCTGCCTCCTAATCCTCTCATTCTCTATAGGAATTTCATCTGCAATAATATCTTGAACTTTGATATTATGCATTTCATGGGTCCTCACTCCGAATTCGTTGCCAAGACCACTCATTATTTCTCCTAGAAAAGGAAAAACAATATCAGTAAAGGTAATACCATGCAAAATCCATGTTTGAATGTATGATAACTTGGGATCATATTTTGGCTTTGTTCAAAATCCATTAGGGAGTAGAAAGGATCATGCACAAGCATATCCTCATTCAGAGGAATAGTATCAAAAGTAATCTCTTGAATGGGTAGATCAACAGCATCAAAAGCAATCTCTTAAATGGGTAGATCAAATTAAAAATTCAAAGTAGCATGTCCAGAAATACCACTGATTTACTTCACAACAAACCAAAAAAGAGTTTAATTTCATTATTTCATTATTAAGCACACTAAAAAAAAAAAAAAAAAGGAAGCCCTCAAAGGTATCTCACCTGAAATTAGGCGGAAGCGGTTGGCTTGGAAAATTAGGCGAAATCGGTTGGTTTGGAAAGGAAAATAGATCAAAATCTTCTGCGTTAGAAACTAAGTCAAAATGTGACCATGTCTTAAATGAATTACAAGTCTCCATATCTGCTTTGAGGTTTTTTATTTTTTTGATGTTTACTAATGGCTGATGATTGAGATATATATTGATACACACACACACACACACACACACACACACACATATTTGTATGAGGAAAAAGAAGAGGTAGATGATAGATGGAGGGACGGAGGAGAAGAAAAGACAAGGAGGAAGGGGAAAAGATGGTACCGAGAAGTGTAAAAAAAAAAAAAGATTTTTTTTTGGCATTTCTTACTTGTCATCATGTTCTTGCATTTCTTTTTCTTTTCCCTTATTCTCTTGTGCAATCATTATTCCCTAAATTAGGGGGAGAACAGAAACAGTATAAGAAAGATCTTGATTGGACAACATCATTAAATTATCTTGATCTGTGTATAAACGCGTGTGAACTTGAAGTTCAAAAGATAATTTATTTGCAAAGTATTGCAAATCCAAATCAAATGCCAGACACTTTTGTTGACTCCAGAAGAGTTATAAAATCGCACATTCCAGCTATAAATGCTCCTATTCGAATTGAAGTTTCAGTAGAACAAAATATTATACCTATAACTGCTGAGCCAAAAGCATGCCAGAAGTATGGCCGACCTCTTAGTTCTAAAGGTAAAAATTCTCGAAAGAAAAGAGGATTAAATGATCCAGATGTTCATACTGAAATTTCTATCAATTATACCACTTCCGATAGAAGTTGGAATCGGATAGAAACTATTATTGATAATATATTTGTATACAATATATCTTTTGATGTTATACAGGATAATGATGATCCTGAACCAATATCAGTTGATGAACGTCGACATAGAAAAGATTGACTGCAATGGAAAGATGCGATTCAATCGGAGTTAAATGCACTAACAAAGCGTGAAATCTTCGGACCTACAGTCTGAACACCAGAAGGTGTAAAACCTGTTAGTTACAAATGGATATTTGTGCGAAAACGTAATGAAAAGAATGAAATCGTACGATATAAAGCGCAGTTAGTAGCCCAAGGTTTTTCACAAAGATCAGATATTGATTATAATGAAACTTATTATCCTGTTGTTGATACTATTACACTCCGATATTTTATCAGTTTAGCAGTACATGAAAAGATAGATATGCGCCTATTAGATGTTGTCACTTCTTACTTGTATGGAAATTTAGAAAATGATGTTTACATGAAAATCCCCGAAGGATTTTATATGCCTGAAGCATATAAACATTATCCTCGTAAAAATTACTCCATCAAGTTGCAGAAATCATTATAGGGCTTGAAGCAATCTGGGAGCATATGATTAATCGTTTTAGTGAATATTTATTGAAAACGGGATTTACAAATGACCAGGTATGTCTATGTGTTTTTATTAAGAAATCTGATTTTAAATTTGTGATATATGTTGATGATATTAATCTTATTGGAACTCCTGAAGAGCTCCACGAAACAATTGATTATTCGACATCAAGGATGTTGGTAAAATTACATTTTGCCTTGGTTTACAAATTGAACATTTGGCAAGTTTCATCAATCAACATATATAGCAAAAGTTTTAAAAAGCATATCTTGCTAATTGGTGCATTGATGTATCTTGCTAATAATACACGACCTGATATTGTTTTTGCTGTCAATTTATTAGCAAGATTTAGTTCTTCACCAACACGACAACATTGGAATGGAATTAAACAAGTTATTCGATATCTCCAAGGTACAATTGATCTCGGATTATTTTATTCAAATAAAACCAACTCAACATTGATAGGTTATGCAGATGCTGGTTATTTATCTGATCCACATAAAACACGTTCTCAAACGGGCTATTTATTTACATTTGAAAATACTGCTATATCATAGCGTTCTACAAAACAATCTATAACAGCTACTTCTTCAAATCATGCTAAAATTATAGCTATTCATGAAGCAAGTCGAAAATGTATATGGCTAAGATCCATGATTCATTATATACGAGAAAATTGTGGATTATTATCGATCAAAGATATTCCAACTTCTCTTTATGAAGACAATACAGATTGCATAACTCAATTACGATGATGATATATTAAAGAAGATCGGATAAAACATATTTCATCAAAATTCTTCTTTACTCATGAACTCCAGAAGAAAGGTGAAATTGATGTGCTACAAATTCAGTCATGTGACAACCTCACAAATATTTTCACGAAGACTTTACCGATTGCAACATTTGAGAAGTTGAGATATAAAATTGGTATGCATCGGTTCAAAGATTTAAAGGAATCATCTCATCAGGGGGAGTAATAAACAGACATATAGAATAATGTACTCTTTTTCTTTCACTAGATTTTTTTTCCCATTGGGTTTTTATCTAGTAAGATTTTAATGAGGCATATTCTTTATGTAATGGATGAACATCCAAGGGGAGTGTTATGATATACTGTGAATTAATGAAAGCTCCACTAATTATGAATTTATGTGAATTATTAAGGAATTAGTGAAAGCTCCACCAATTAGTGGAAACTCTACTAATTATGAATTTTTATAAATATCCATCATTTAGTGAAGACACCACTAATTAAGATTAGTGGAAGATAATGTATTCCACTAATTAAGAGCTCTATAAATAGAGCTATTCTCTAAGCTTGTAATACACTATCATTTTGTAAAAGAATTGTGAGAAAAGTGTGAGAAAAAGAAAGAGAGAAGTTTGAAAAAATTCTTGTGCAAAAGTAGTTAGAGTTTTCTTAGTGTGTAGTGTGTATATTTTATTCTAACACTATCCAAATTTTATAACACCAATAATTTAATTAGTTTTTGTAACGACTAATTCTTTCATTCTCGAACCTTTGAAATAACTTCCAAGGTTTCACTTTTTTTAATTTTTTTTTTACTTTTTTTCCCCAATGTTTCACTTTCGGAATACAAAAGCCCACACCTTCCATCATGTCCACTATATCTTCACTGGTCCGTTCTAGCTCAAACACTTGAATCAATATCCTCAACACCAATACACCTTCTTCATACCTCCTCTTGGGGCTGCCAAAGGTCCCCACTTTTCCTCCTACAGAGCAACCCCAGCAACTTTACTACTGCATCCATCCCAATCCTCCTAGCATAAGTGCTTTCTTTTCTCTGTATGGAGGCTAGATATTTGGGAATTGCGGGGTCTCCATTGATGCGGGACACAGGCAAAGCCAGTAGCACAGTTTCGGCTGCAAAATGTGAGTCAACACATGGTAAAGGAAAATATCCGTATCCAAATTAAAAAGGTAGTTTAAGAATTAAAAAATTAATAATTTAACTTTAAAAGAGTCAAAGAATATTAAGAATCACATAAGATTATTACAATTAAAAAGTGGAAATTTAATCTCTCCTCTAAATATATCCATAATTATAGATAAATATGCCAATTTAGCTTGTTAACTTTCTTTTCTCTAATGGCTTATCAAACTCGAAAGCACCTAATCATCTCATTTCTCTTGTCTGACCTACTTTTCCTTTCTCTCAATGAAAACATAATGTTCATATCCTATGTGTCCATGGAAAATTCAGAACTATTGACCACACCTAAGAAAAATCTAATTGGGGGCAAGTGTATATACTAGTGTAAGTGGAGAAGAACTTGGATAAAAAGTTGGAAAAAAAAATTGGAGAGATTTGGGGAGGAGAGAGAATTAGAAAAAAAAAGTAAGACCGAAGGGGGCAATGAAAATTAGGACAAAACAAAAATGTAAAAACAGGAGAAAAATCAGCATTTATTAACATTGCAGCGTTATACTAAATAAGACAGGAAAACAAAAACACTAGAAAGAAATGAAATATGAGTGAAAGTTCTAAAAAGAAAAAAAGAAAATTCACTGATATTAAATAATTTTCCCTAAATTCTAATCTTTTCAATTATATTATGCCCCCCCCCCCCCCCCACCCCCCCAAAAAAATAATGATGCTAAACAGTAATTCTTTTTTTTTTCAAATAAAACTAAACAAGATTTTTTTACAGTACCATTTTAGAATTGTGGAATATACACTTGACCTCTAACTCATAGTTAACCCGGAGTTGCGTGCCAATTTAGAATTTGATCTATCATTTCTCCAAAGAAAATTCTACACTTTTACAGAGTGATTGAATGGATGCATGTATCTTGAAGAGCATTGAGTTTAAAACTTATCAGTCCACTTGAAAGAAGTTTATTAATAAGGTTAACGAGTCGACTTGAAACACTTTATAATGTTTCTAAAGTAGTTTATTATAAATTTGTAACTTTTTGAAAGAATATAATTATAAATTTCAAAATTTTAAAAAATAACAATAATTGATTTTTAAAAAAAGAAATAACAATATTTCAAAAACATTAACCATAAAAAAAGGTTTTATGTGTGCAATTGGACAAAAACCTTAATTTGATCAAACTCTATATATTTTACTTGCGACATCACGTTTCTTTTTCTATTTTCCAAGTTGCACAATATCACATAGAACTATCTAGAAATGCATTCCTTTATTCAACTTAAAAGACATGATGGACGTCCAATAATAGAGATAGTGTGTTAGTTTCTTTCTCTAAATTTAGAACATCCAGTACATCATATGATGACTGAAGAACAGTTCTGGGCAAACCATGAAAATAACAACACCATGCATCACCTTAAAGCCTAAAACCGACCCTTCACGTGTATGCCGGCCATTTATATTTGCGGATTTAAACCTTCACCAGAAAAATATTTATTCTTACTAAAATTAGCCTGCACAAAGCAAGTACGATCACGTTTTATTTTTATAGAAGAAACCTTCTGCGATACAAAACTTTGCTTAGTGTACTGAAAAGAATCCGAACCACACAACTGAAAATTCACAATACAGGTCGATTAACATCGTCCTGTCCCAATTGTACAAAATCATTATCTCTATCTAATTGTGATAAATTTGAGTAGTACATATATGATTTAAACCGCAGGGTAGACCTTGAGGGGGTACTGACGGGCTAAAACATTGAATTTTTATTATTACTTTTAGAAAACAATAAAATTGTTATACACGTTACTTTTTTTTTTTTTCAAAAATTTTCCCAATTTTATAATATAGTCCTCAAAGTACATCTTCCATCATAACTCACTCTCCCACCTCAAAATTTGTAGTTCAATAATTTAGTTTGAGGCCCTTTCTTGAGTTGCAATATTGGATAAATCACATAATCACTTTTTTTCCCCCACTTTTGTCCTTCTTTTAAGCAAAGGTGGAACTAGTGGTTGGTAGTTTGGGGCAATCTTTTCCAGAGGGCAGGTAGAGAGATAAATTAAGATAATAAAAAGCCAAAATTATTTGTCCAACTAATTAATCTACGATGAGATGGTTCTAGAGGACAGCAGAGATTTGCACTCTCTACTGCTTGGAAGGATGCACTTTCTCCAAGCTCTATATAAACCTTAAAGGCCCCTCTCAATCGCAGTAAACCAAACTACCTCAAAATCTGAAACATCAAGTTTCATGGATTTGAAGCTTTGGTCATGGAAGCAAAGAAGAGGCAGAAAAAGCAGCAGGAAGGCCAGAAAGATTGAAGTTCAAGAAAGATGGCAGGATTGCAGCAAGAAGAAAGATGATCAATATCTGCATCGCCGTCTCACAGCTTCCATAAGGTACATTCTGTGCAAAGCAAAAGCAGCATGCGGATGGATTTCTTCAGATGACTTGAAGGCAGAAAGATATGAAGTGTGGGTGGAACCATATTTTTCAATTCCTGTTCTTCCTGTCACACCCATTTCTCGCAATATGTATAGTCCTGTTGCCTCTCCACCTGAATCTTACAATTCGAAATAGAGGTGGGAGGTATCTTCTTAGAGTATAGTATAACCCCTAACATTCATGGGGAAGCCAGAAGGAAAAGATAAAGAAGATAGTAGGTCATAGCTAAATGTGTATATTTGATGGATTTCAATTCTAAGCAGTGTAAGATATTGAATTTCTAAATTAGTATTTGAAGAGATAATGGTTAATTAAGCAAATGCATGCTGCGTATGGCTTGAGAATTTCATGCATGTTTCAGTGCAATCAATTCATAGATTAATTTTGCATTTTTTTCCTTCTATTTTGTGCCTTAAAATAGTTTTTTTAATCTCTTAATCATTTCTTGGTTTACAAGTAACGGGCTAGGTTAAGGGTTAAAAAGCATATATGTAATTTTATGATTGTGGTAAATGCATCGAATACCATTATGGTAAAAAGCTTTTTTTTTTTTAACTTTAATTTTTTAGAACTTGATGATGTAATGTTAGCCTATTTTGACTATTTCTTTTTGATGATGTTCCCCTCAACTTCAAAGTCACCTTGAAGGTTTACATTCATTGTCTTAATGAAATAGCTAGAGTGGTTGGCAGTTTCATGAACTTATTATAAGTTTGACGAATTATAAATGATGTCTTAATCCCTAGATTGAACATATTCCAAAAAGTGTGAGTAAGATGTAATAAATAATAAAAATTAATTTAAACCTTTTAATTAGTGGCAAAACTAGAAATTTAAAATTCAAAAAGTTATATGGAAAAAAATTAATAAAGACAAATCATTAAGTTTTAAGGACAACAATATGACTTCTACTTTAAAAAATTTTCTAGAATTAAAATTTGTAAACGAATATTTGGAAACAAAACTAATATTATAAAAGTTAGTATTCCCTATAAGCACGAATTATATTAGTGAACCTAACTTACTGCTTCTAGACTTGTGGTCCTTAACCCAATAAATTTATACAGTACGATTCTATAAAATAGTCATGCTCCCAATTTCGCAGGTCAAATTCTTTCATTCTTCTTTATTAAAAATAAAAGAAAAAAGGGGAAAAATTCTTTAGTCCCATTTTTTTTTAAAAAAATGCTACTAAAAGGTGAAAACTTTATTAAAATGAGAAAAGATTATAAAAAAAGCCATTTGTAAAATATAAATAGGAAGCATATGAATATTAATTGAAATAAAATTCCGTCCTATAACAACGTATAAGTTGTTGTGTCATCATTTCATACCTGGCCAGTGATGAATTCTTTTATTGTTTTTTCCCTTTCTCTGAGGGTATGAATTCTTTAGTTCCATTTAGGTGGTCGGGATGTGACCTATCAAAGAAATGGCTCATACGCAAGGACAGAGCTACAGCTGAGGGCACCACCCCTTCCCCCTCCGCCACCCCAAATAAAAAATTTCCCAAACCTTTAATTTTTCCTAAAGAATTTCAATTGTCCTAGAATAGTTAACGTAAAATTTATTTTTTTGCCTCTCAAAATTTATAACATTGTCCTATACTATATTTATTTTCATAATTCTAAATTTATAACATTATATTTGCTCATATCTAAATCTTGATTGTTGCATGAGGACCACCTACAAGGGTTGCCGTTTCCTTTGTAAAATTATCTCCAAAGCTATACAAGTACAGTGCTAGCTTTTTTTTTTTTTTTTGGGGGGGGGCGTCGTGGGTGGGGGTAAAAATGAAGAGAAATCACTTCTTAAAGCATCCAACTGATTGTCGTCTAACAACAATAGTTCGGTTAGGAACAAAACGCTTATTCTTGTTTTCTTTTGTCATTGGACTGGGATATAATCATCAGCGGTAGATTTCTCAATAAAGTCGACATAGATTTTTTTTTTTTAAATCTAAATCACTTGAGATGGTGGGAATTTGGCAGACCCTACCTGTTTATTATAAAGTAATTAGGATTTTCTTGACCTCCTGTCAATTGGAAAGAATTCTCTCTAAACATAGGAATCTGTTGTGTATTTAAAATGTAATGGGATTAAATACAAGAAAGAAGCGAATTAAACGTGGAAAAAGAGATCAAAGCAGCCGTGGCTGACGCTTGTTTTGCTAATAAATTTACCACTATATTTCTCTATCGAAGAACATGTGATTGTGAAATCTTCTGATGAGCATGCGGACAAGCCTCCATTACCAGCCAAAGACTTGACAATATTCTGGACATCAGAACGAATAACAACATCTCGCGTCCCACTGACTAAGCAAACCTTCATTCCATGACTGATAGCTTTAATCTATGCCAGCTGAGGTGTGACATCCCTATATGAGTTGATGTAGATTTCAAATATTAGAATTATATTCTCAATAGAATCTTCAGCACTGAATAAGTCATTACGTCAGTAGGTGAAATTAAGTCACCAATAATAGAAGAATCATTAATAGAGATTTAACAACCGTCAAAGAATACTTTTTGCCGAATTACTAAATATTTTCAGAATGTGCCTTCTGTTCTTTTCGGGTGGTTAAGGTGTATATATATGATATATCCGTTTGATTATCTAATCGGGTGTCAAGGAAGGCCGCTGTCGGAGCTTGAGCCGAATTATGTACCGGTCTTTGAACATGAGGCCCATTTGGTAGAGCTTGGTCGGTGGCGTGGGCATGGAGAAGCCCATTATAAAGAATTTGATCACTCACTATCATGTAGCCTTTTTCTCAAAAAACTATTAAGTTGCTTCCACTTCGGTCACAACTGCTTCCTTCAGCGTAGGAATATGCTCTTGAACATAACTTGTCGCATCTCATTCACCTGAAACTTGACGTTTTTAGACCTCCACTTGCCATGAAGCATTTTCAACTTTCTAGGTTCTAGTCTCCATCTCAATCAGCACCGTTGGCAGTTGCATCTTCACAAATGGATCTATCAGCATTCAGGGCAAATGTAAGATAAAGTATTTGGAGGCCAAAATTTAATAAACATAACAGGGATAATGACTAATGAATTTATGAGGGGTCAAATAGTATATAATATATATATTATATATATTGTATTTATAATAGAATATAGAATAAATTATTTTGATAATTCTCTAACTATTACAATATTTAATTTTTGTTTTCTAACTATACAAAATGTAAAACAATTCCTCAATTTTTCTAATCGTTCAAATTTTATATTTTCTTCAGTTGACTGATGGTCAACACTCCAATTTGTTAAAAATAAAGGGTAAAATCATCTTTGTACTATTTATCTTCTCCTTATTTTATTTATTTCTTTTATCTTTTTTTCTTTCTTTTTTTGTTATTCCTCAAAATTACTTCTTCTTCCACATAAGACTAAAGCCATTGAACCTTTGAAATTTGCCGAATTTGCTAAATTAGCTTACTAAAACTAAGAGAATACGCAAAATGAGAAAATAAAACAAAAATTAAGGGAAATGTAAAGAAAAACTAAACTGTGCAAAGTCTGTTGAGAGGCTTCTAAATCAAAGCAACCGTGAGCAGAGAGTTTTTACTAACCTCTTTATATATATACATGGTTACAGCAAGAAGTAGTAACGTACAGCAGAAGAAGGTAACTGGAGACAAATTAGGAAACTAGTGCTGTCACATAGCTATTTTAAAGGAGAAGATATTGCTCAATGGATTCTCATTATGCAGTGATTGGAGATTAGTGAGATTCCTGGTATCCTTATCACTCCATGCTGTAGTCTAAAGGTTAATAAAATGTATGTTCCAAACCAACGCTCACAATACCACTTACTAGTCAAAATTTTCACCAAACTGCTCTAATTTGTTTGTTTGGTGGCAGAAAGTTCAGTGCTTTTTCATTTTCAACCTTTGACTAAGAAGGCAGAGCAAGATTATGGTTACCAGTTTTGAAGAGAGAGGGTTCAGTGGAGGAAGTGATTTGCGGTGGTTGGCGACCAAGGAAGTTGAGATAAAGGCTAATTGCGATGAGATTTGGCTCTTGGAGCACAAATTCATTTGATTGAGATGTCCACTTTTCCAACGGCAAAAATTGCGAAATCTAGCTGGGTTGCAGGTGTGGCTTCCTTTAACACATAAAATAAGAAAGCCATCACAGAGGCATTTCCCAAAAGTTCCAAAAATTTACTGATTTGTTTGAGAATTAATTAGCACCAAACAAGAGAAATTGACGCACAATAAACAACACCCACATGGCCTGACAAAACCCAGATCAAGAGCAGGAGTTTTTGTCAACTATATCTAGTAGGAAAAGACAAAATCTGGCAAACAACAGTCCCAACACAACAAAGTTCAAACCGTTTTCGATGAATACCTGAAAATTCACACTTCAAAAAACTAACCATTTTCAGCCACCAAGCCCAAACCAGAAAATAGCAAGACAAATATGAAGACCCAGAATCCACACATTAGATAATTTATTGACTTAGGCTTGGTTTGGTTTGGGAAGGAGGGGGAGAGGAAAGGGAAAGAAGAGTGGTATATTTTACTTTTATTAGGAAAAATTAATATATTTACTCTTATCTTGTTTGGTTTGAGTGAAAATAGAAAGAGAAGAAGAGGGAAGAAGAGAGAAAATAATTAATTTAGTTTATAATTTTATCCCTCATTATTTATTTTATTAAAATTTTTAATATTAAAAATGTGGTCAATATTATTATTATTATTATTATTATTATTATTATTATTATTATTATTATTATTATTATTATTATTATTATTATTATTACTTTCACTTTATTTTCTCTTTTCCAATCCTTCCAAATTGGAAGGGGAGGAAATGCTAATGTGGAGAGGGAGTGTATTCCTTTCTGATTTATTTTCTCTCCACATCTACATCAAACCAAACGAGATAAATGTTCCATTTATCTCCACATTTACTTATCCTCCTCATATGCTTCCACAAAATAGTCCAACCAAACCAAGCATTAGTCAACACACCGAAAAGAACCATAAATCATAACAAGAAATTATGGTGCTCAATTTCAAAAATGAAACTTGGCCCAATTTCAAGTAGCAGATAACAAATCCTCACAAGTCTGTAGAGGTTTCTCATGGTTTTAGTGGAAAGAGTTGATTTTTATTTTTGGAATAATAACAAGTTTTGAACTTCTAATGGGGAAGATAAAGAGAATATGAAGAGGGAAAAAATAGACGAAAAAGAAACTTAGATGAAACTTTTGAAAGAAACTTATACTCTGGGAAAAGAAGAAGATGAACAATATAAAGACGATTTTACCCCTTATTTTTTAACAGATTGGAGGGTTGACCATTAGTCTACTGATAGAAAGGTAAGATTTGGACGATTAGAAAGTTGGGGAAACTGTTTTATACTTTTTTTTTTATTAATGGGCAAAAGTTAAATTTCGTAATAGTTGTCGGGTCACTAGAATAGTTTGCCCTATAATATACTATAATTAATTAAGATCTCAAAAAAATGGAGGTACCTTAAAGCTTGTTCCACCCTTATCAGCATTTAGAACAACTGTGGAATAGATCTTTATATATATATATATATATATATATATATATATATATGTATGTATATATATGGGATGATTGTTACATATATTTTTCTCAAATCTATCTCAAAATTAAGGATAGATTTTATGATAGAAATATGATCGATATATCTTTGTATTAACCAAATTAAAGCCTGTAAATACATGAAAAAACTATACCTTTGTAAATACCATCTTCAAAATACGACACGAGAAGGTTTTGGCCTCTTGGTAATACTCTAGAGCCCCCAGTCTTCTTTATCGTATTTTTCTCTCTTTTTGTTAAAGGTAGACTCACAAAGACTCTAAGAGAACGTAAGAGACACTACAACAAATTTGATAATTAGTGATGCATTACTAAATGAAAAATTATCAGAACGTCACGAAAAGTATTCATAACATGATGAAAATTATAATTCATTTCTTAATTTTACAAGTTGAACATTTTCTATAACTATATTTTACAATGTTACATACTACATGCCTTTACAAAATATTTGGAGCTAATATTTCTCACCAATTAGAGATGGAACGAAATAAATTGTGACAGTACCAATATTATGTGATGTTTTAATTTTCCCATCAATGTACTACCTTTTTTGTGACAAATTATATAATGTTATTATTTACTAAAATTTGATATTACGCCACTAACATTATTGTTCATTATTTGGGGAAATTTTTACTGCGTAATGTATTTTATAACTGTTTGGTGACCCATACATATGTCACCAAAATACAAGTATTAATGACTTTTGGGTATCTCACACGCATATCATATATGGCGTAGCGGAAATTTAAAACGAGATACCATCCCAGAAACCGCATATGTGTGGAAAACAACATATAAAGAGAACAAAGGTAACAGCTTTTTACCTTTCTTTGATCGTGTGGAAAATAAAATTTTCCTTCTTCATGCCGAGGCACGATTCAATAATCATTTTGATTAAACACCACGAGAGTTGCACGTCCAACCATTATAATCATAGTGTGTGACTATCTCTAACAGAAATCCACATAGAGAAACATCCAAACATCAAAATTTTCTGTGCTAGCAGAAAAAGATGGCGGCTAGGGTTCTTCTCGTTTTCAGCAAAACAAGATAGAGAGGGGAGAAGAGAAGAGAGTTTTTGGTGGCTGCTATTTTCGTGTGAATCACCCTCTTAGGGTTTCGGTTATATCATCATATAAACCGAAAAATTCATTGCAAAAACTACAATTCTAAAACAATTAGAATTCCCTAATTGTAATTGGAAATATCAAGTTCTCACAATTATAATTTGGACCATAAATTATAACTAATTATAATTTGTCCACAACAACTTTTCTTTCTTGCAATTAACCCCACTATGTTATCGAATAACATCTTAAGTATATAATTCTCTATTATGTGTGACCTGTTAGGTTTCCCAATCAATTGGTAACGAACATGAATTAATCCAAATGTCTTTGAGATTAATAATTCATAACTAATTAGAATTAACCATATTAATTCTAATCAGGATTGGTTTATTAATTCATCAATTAATAAACCCATATTCCCAGGTAATGAGTGGTATTTAGCAACACATCATGACCATTCAAGAGTCTAGGAAGTCAAGTGGCTTGACATGAACCCTTCAATAACAAACTACAGTGCAATTAACTCCTTTCACCATACAATATCTCTTTCGGTTTGGAGTACAGAATTAGTGCCAACTCCCTTCAAAATTAATTTTGGCCCGAATATAATAGTACTTGTACCAGGAACTCACTACTCTAGATATGTATCAATTGAAATTATTTCCAATACACAATCGCCTTGATCAAAGACTTCCGAGTAGTAATTCCTACAAGTGGCCGTTAGATATTCGCCCCTACTATTAGAAGTGGTAAATTCTTTATTGACCCTGTCAACTACTTTCGTTTACCTCACAATGTACCCAATATCCATCCCATAGGCAGCCCTCGATCGAGCTCCAGAGATTGAAATCAAAGTACAATACTCAACAAACAAAGTATCTTAGAGATCTCAAGTCTAAGGATACTTGCACGTTTACTATATTGAAATTATATCACTGACACTAAATAGTTATCCATGTAATTATCTCATAGCTAGGTTATCCAATGTACTTGTTCCATTAACAAGCATCCATGTGTTAACTTTGAGTATCTCAATACTCGAAGATATGGGAACCACCACTTGATCAAATCAGGAAGTCTAACATATGCTAGTCTTAACGCATTAATGATGTCTTGTCTCATTAATACTACGGTTAGAGACTATTTAAGTACTAATACTATACAGTGTAGTAAGAATCTCATATCATGATCTCTATCATGATTTTCTTAACACAGTGTTGTATTAGGGACTTTATCTAACAGTTATTTTACACAAAAATAAACAAAAAAAATTGTGAGATAAATAATACATTTTATTAAAATAAAATATGACATATACAACGTACAAGTAATTACTTCTAGGGTATAACACTAACAAGGACAATCTCATTACGTCATACCTATGTGCAGTATTAGGTGATAGTTTTAATAATAAAAGTTTTTAAATAATCTATGATGTTAATTATATATCACAAAACAGATCGCATTCATGTAATATTGTATGTAACAATATGTTAACGTCATGTATTCTGAAGTTACATTAGTGTAGAATTAAGTGACAGCTTAGCTAGCCCCCCCCCAAAAGTGACAGTTACATATTGTCATAATTTTTTAACTAATTCATGACATTAACTATTTGTAAAAAATGAGATGATATTTATATGATATATTTTGTGTCACAACATAATTAAATTTTTTATTAAATTTGACTTATGTTATAGATAATCATTAAATTGACTATGCTAATTTTTGTTTTAGGGCAAATTATTTTGGTAATCCTCTAATTATTGTAAAATTTAACTTATTGCTTTCCAACTAAAAAAAGCGTAAAACTCTTCTTCGAACTTTTTAATCATTCAAATCTTACATTTTGTTGGTCAACTGACAATTCTATTAATTTTTAATGGTATTTGGTAAATTTTCACATTTTATATTAAATACATTATAAGCAAACTATTCTGATAGCCTTCTAACTATTGGCTTGTCCAATTTTTGCTCTCCAATTAAAAAAAAAAAAGCGTAAAATAGTTCTTTGAACTTTCTAATAATTTAAATCTTACCCTTCTGTCATGGTCAACTGACAATTTCATTAATTTTTAAAGATATTTCGGTAATTTCATATTTTTAATTAAAAAAAATATTATTTTATTTTTAATTTATTTTAAAATAATTTCTTTTACCTTTATTTTTTCTTTCTTTTTTCCTTCGAGTTTCCTATTCTTCTTGTTTTCTCTTGGTTGCCGTTGTGATTCCATTTTCACCGGAATTGGAGAAACCCAGTTCCTCTAGGTGCTTCTTGGAAACAAAGTAGGTGGATTGTTTTATGGGTAGAAGCTGGGGAAGAATCGCTAGAAGCGAGGGATTGTTGTCAATTAGGCTGAGGCCGGAGCAACAACACCGCTATTTGAGAGTTTATTTTTCTTTAATTAATTTATGGCCCTTACTTTTGGGCAATGATTCCAATTTTGCTTTGCTTGCCTACTCTATTATATTATCCTTAGATTCTTGTGATTTGTTGATTCACATCGATAGAACTAGTTATTATGTCAGTCCCAAGCTTCTTGTTACCAATAGATATCAATCAAAGAGGCCACCAGTCCAAGCACTACTGATTCCTTTTCTAACTTTACTTCTTTCTTGGTGGTCCAAAGCAGTAGAAGGCTAACAGAGGTCTATAGCCATGAACATCCCCGATCGTTACAAGTGATTTGTTGTCCCAGAAGGTGTCAAGAAGTACTCTTTTAATTCTCGGTGAATATAGTAGTGATTTTCTTGCTATCTTTTTTATTCAATCACAACAATTTTTTATTTATTGTGAATTTGTAATTTGGTAATTAGCAGCAATTTTGGTGGAAGTGGGATTGTAGCAACAACCAAAAGCGAGCAAGAAGAAGAGGAAACTAGAAGAAGAAAAGATAAAAGAAATTATTTTAAAATAAATAAAAATAAAAAAATATATTCTTAATTAAAAATATAAAATTATCAAAATACCCTTAAAACTAACGAAATTGTCAGTTGACTGTTAGTCAACTAACGGAAGTGCAAGATTTAGACTATTAGAAAGTTTGAGAAACTATTTTACGTTTTTTTTTAATTGGAGGGTAAACGCTGGATAAATAAATAGTTAGAGCATTATCAGAATAGTTTGCTATAATATATTTTAATATAAAATATGAAAATTACCAAAATGCCATTAAAAATTAACAGAATTGTTAGTTGACCAACATGAAAGGGTAAGATTTGGACGATTAAAAAGGCCGAGGAAGCGTTTTACACTTTTTTTAGTTGGAGCGCAAAAGTTGGATTTTGCAATAGTTAGAGGGTTACCGAAATAGTTGTTTATATGATAGTTATTTTTTATAACTATTAAATTGATTGTTTTCCTCTATCTAAATTGAAATTTTAAACTAATAGAAGACATTTTTAATATGTTTTATTAAAAAGAAGATAAAATTGAAAACTCAAAAATAGAAAAAAAATAATAATTACATTTATTTAGTTCAACTATCTAACCTTATTATTTTAGAAAACTTTTTAATTGCATGTCCTTTTCAATCTATTCAAACTGAAAATAGCCGGTCTAGTTTTTATCGTGCTCTTCTCACATCAGCATCAAATCTTAGAAAAAGCAGAACTCCTTTACACTAATTGATGGTTTGAAAACCTATGCAAGGAAGGAAAGTCCAACAAAAGGTAAGGCTACAACAATAGCCAATCTACCCATGGCAAAAGTAAGAATACACTCAGCACCAAAATAGACATTGCAATAAATTTAATAGTTAAACACTACAATGATCAGTTTACTCATCAGGCCAAAGTAATTTTCTACAAAATTTTCTCAATTACAATATGAATCTCAACTTAATTTCATATTAGATTACGAACTATATAGTCCGAAGCTAAAGGGAAAAAAAGCTATTGCTACCTATATTTTCAAATATAAATATATTCATTTAAAGTTGATCATGTTGCATGCATATAATATTTATTTACAACTACCTCTCAAACAAAATTAAAAGTAGCATAAAGATTAAGTCATTAAGAAAGGTCATTGAGCCCCAAAATGCATAATCATGTGATAAATGCTAATAATTTTGAGTACAGAACGCAATTCTAAAAAGGGTAAAATTGTAAAACACCACTTAAGAATATAAGGTAGGAAACAAAAATTGACCCATAAAAAGATTGAATAGCAATTAAAAAATAGGATCTAAATCACTGTCATCATCCTCATCACTCTCAAATTCCTCCTCCTTATTGATATCTTCATTAATGTCTTCCTCCTTGTCGATATTTTCATTATTGACTTCAATACAAGAATTTTCATTTGTTATCTTATTTCTTTCAACAAATTTACAGTCAATGACTTATATAGCAATATCATTCATATTTAATGGTCCTTCTCCATTATTATCAATCCGGACATGCCTATCACCTCCATAAATTTCAATGTCTTGATCAACGTTAGCATCCAACTCAAATATTTCAGAAATTTCTTTATATTGTATTTCTAGAACATATTACAAATGCCTGTGATAAAACTTTTGTACCACTTTTTAGTTTCTCCCTAACTTGATGTCATCCAAGTAGAAAACTTTCTTTGCTTGAATTGCCAAAATAAAAGAGTCTTTCTTGTACCATAATCTATTAACCATTATGCTAGTTATATTGCCACCTTTTGTATTCTTCTTGTACTACTAAGGTTAAACCATTGACATCTAAACATAATAACCTTACCATCTTTAATATAATTTAATTGAATAACATAAGTAAAAAAAACCATAAAAGGCAATGTCATTCTCTTAATGATTCCTTTCAACAATTATACTACTATTTTGACTTTTCAAATGAAATGTATGCTCCTTGGTGTGGAACCTAACCCCATTAACAACACAGTAAGTGTACTTTCTAACACACGAATCTGCACCACAAATTTATGTAAACAACTTATTAGACACTTCTTGCGAACCTTGAGTTTGCAACATGGCAATCTACAATTTTAAAAAAATGTAACAACATAAAAGTTAGGAAAACATTTTTATTTTTCATCACTATTTCAATAATAATATTTACTTACACATCTTTTAAACTACATGAGAAATTACTTCTTGCTTTTCTTCAATGGAAAATACATTTTGTAACTCAAACTCCATCTTTAATTTAAGAAAAGTTAAAGACTTACCACAAGTATAGCTCAATTTCATCACAATTATTCAAAATATACCACTGAATATTTTTAAACTCTTTCTCTAATATGTTCTCGTATTTTGAAGCACCAAAAGAATGAACACTTATTGAAAAAAAAATAGATAATTCTCGATCATTGTCCTTCCCTCCATCATAGTTTCTCTTTTCTTGATTAAATTTAGTCACAATTGCAGAAAAGCACATAGAACAAAATGTTAAACATTCATTATAAATATATAATTCTACAATACATCCTTCCAGACGAGTTTTATTTCACACATATACTTTCAACTGAGCTGAGAACATGTAATTAAACAAATGTAACATTATCACACTCTTTAAATGTGTTATTTAAATCTAAAAATTAATTTAATACTAGATACTTCACCTTTCTATTGGATACATCCATTAGTGATGTATTAGCCCTCCAAGAATGACTTCACATGGCAAGTGTAGAGCTAAGTGCATCATCATATAAAAAAAAAGTAGGAGGGAATATTTTCTCAAGCTTGCATAGAATGATGACAATATCAAGTTCTAAATCCTCTACATCCTTTCTCTTCAATGTCTTAGAACATAATAGCCTAAAGAAATTTCCTAACCTATCAAATGCTTGGAAAATATCTTTTAATACAAAATTTCAAATGGCAACTAGAAATAGTCTCAGTAAAAGAATATGACAATCATGATTTTTCAAACAAAAAAGCTTACAATTATTGGTATTTGCACATCGTGAGATGTTCGATGCATATCAATCTGGAAACTTCACGGATCTTAAAAACTTACAGAACTTTTTCTCCCTATCCTTTGACAAGGTGTAACATGCATGAGCCATCAAGTAAGAACCATCTCTAAATCTAACCTTACAGTTATTGTATCCTTTGCCTTTCCTTCTATGTTCAACAATGTACCAATAACATTCGTACAAATATTTTTCTCAATATGCATGACATCAAGATTATGTCGTACGTAGCTTCAATGTTCTCTAATAAGATAACTCATATATATATATATATATATATATATATATATATAATAAGATAACTCATATATATATATATATATATATATATATATGCACGCATGCACGCACGCACGCACGCGCGCGCGCACAACACACACTCTCTCTCTCTCTCTCTCTCTCTCTCTCTCTCTCTCTCTTTAGTCCAATTCAGCTCTTTAGGGGTTTATTTTTTTTCTTTTGTTGTTTAGATGCTTTCCAAAATTAATATCATTGATAGCCTCCAATTGTTGTAACAAGTTAGTCTTAGATAGCTCATTTGGTTTTGGTCTATATTTTGGTTTACCATCAAACAATCTGCTTCTCCACCAAACATGGTGTTTAGGGAAAAAGCGAGGATGATACATATAACAAATCTTGTTCCTTAACTTTCTGTGAGGAGTTTCATTATTACAAATTGAGGACATGCCAGATATCTTTTTGTACTCTAACCAAATAAATCCCCATAAACTGAAAAGTCATTTATAATCCCTATAATTGTAGCATGTAATTAAAAATATTCTGTCCTGTAAGTATCATAAGTGCAAACACCAACTTCCCATAAATCTTTTAACTTATTTCTTAATGATCGCAAATAGACATCAATATATTTTCTTGGAGAATTTCTTCCAGGAATAAGTAATGACATCATCAAAAGGGGCTTTTTCATATATTTCTAAGGTGGTAGATTATATTCGATAACCACAATAGGCAATATGCTATAAGTAAAGCTCATTATCCAAAATGGGTTAAAGCCATTAGTTGCTAACCCAAGATGAACATTCCGTAGGTCTTGAGAAAACCAATCATACTCTTTATCAAATTCTTTCCATGTAGCTCCATTAGCTGGATGTCTTAATGTATTATCATCAATGCTCTTTTCTTTATGCTAATACATATCCTCTGTTATCTTCTTAGACATAAAATCTTTGCAGTCTCGGTATTAAAGGAAAATATTGCAAAACTTTCTAAGGAATTTTCTTATCATTTGCATTCCACCTTGATGTGTCACAAAGAGGACAAGATTGTTTATCTTCAAATTCACCCCACCCCAAAACAATTTACAATCAAATTTACATGCATAAATTGGTACACGGTTAAGTCTTCAGTCTTTCAAAATTTTTGTAGCCTTATAATATGATGAAGGAATTGTACTAGTTCGAAAAGTCTCATTTAACAGTGCAAATATAATATTCACTAACTTATCACTCATTTGTGTATACACTTTTACATGCAATTTCCTAATAAATGATAATGTAGACATATCTGTATATTCTAGCAATAATCGACCTTGTGCATGTTGTAGTAATTTGCTATTTTTTTTCAGTATCTTCCTTACTTGGATTAGAACTAAAATCGACACTATTGCCAATCTTATCTTCATGCACACTTGGAAGTACATCTTTTAATATATCATTCATTCCACCATCCATTAGCCCATCATTATCATCAAGACAATTATTACTACTAGTATTACATTAATTCCCAAACTTTGGAATTGTAGAATCAAATTTCTCACCATGATAAATCTAGTTGGTATAGCTTTGTGATATTCCTTTTAGCAATAGATGGTCCTCAAATTCATCTTAACATCTGGTCAATAAATTTGAACAATCTTGACAAGGACATCGAACTTTTAGATTGTGCTCCAATATTATTACGCACAAACTTCATAAATAATGATACTACTAAAACATACTTATGAGAATATTTGTTCTCCATCATCTAGCTTTTATCCATATGAAATTTGTTTCTAAAAATTAAAAATACACAGTCATCTGTAAAAGCAGTACAAAACATCTTGAAGAGTAGAGATCTCCTACAAGTTGAATGCCATGTGCTCCAGTGCAGAAAATCATGTAATTGTCCTTTCAGTGAAAACAATATAAATTTCTGTTTATATTTAATCACAAAATGGAATTCAAAACATCTTGAAGAGTGGAGATCTTCTACTTTTCCCTCAAGAATACAATACTTTTTTTTTTTTCAAACCTTATACTTACTTCTTCAAGAAGTCTGAAAATATGCTATAACTAGTTATAAGTATGTATATTTGGTCAAATTGTAAGAGCTAACTGCAACTTTCTCTACTAATTAGTCACTATAGATTTCAAAATCTCCCTTGGACTCTAGGAAGTTATAAGCTTCCATTAGGAGTTGTGATATGAGCAAATCTACCTAAACTATAGATATGACTTAGGATGCAACTAACATCGATATGAAACCAAGTAATAATGATATGGCTGATACTCAAATGCCTTGACTAAGAGAATGTATCAAAAAAGAAACAGTAGCACACCTACAAGGAGAAGACTAGAAAGGGACAAGTGTATTGACTACTGGAATGACAAGAAATGCAGAAGATGGTTTTTGTTAGAGTAAAAATGGGCAAAAACATGTTAAATGGAGTGAATGACTGATAAGCTACTATATATGTAACAGTTGGAATTGTCCCATTAAGAAGAAGGTTGAGAGATCTCATGATGGTGAGATAAACTAAATTAAATAGTCTTTGTATGTAAACCAGAATAGATGATGATAAGACAAGAAAATCAATACACTTGCCATCTCCATAGTTTTTCTGTAGTAGTTTCCTTGAATAATTATCAACCAGATAGTTTTTCTAGATATGAAAATTTTCACATCTCACAAATTGAATACCCAAGGTTGATATTACTCTTAGAGTAAGTAAATAAATAAATATAACTACCAGGAAGTATGTGACTATTAGCAATAGGCACTAAGAAGAAGCAAAAGTTCAACTGTCCTCAACCATGCAATTCTTACTTTTTTAGATGATAATTTAACCAATGAATCTCTGTGTTTAAATAATTGGCAACAGAAAAAAACTTAACAAATAACCTTGTAAGTACATTTTAATAGTACCATTCCTAATAATCTTCGGAATTATAGCAGAAGTACCAAAATTATAAGTATGATTTAAGACAACTTTATGAATGAATTCTTAACAAGCTTCACAAAAAAAAAAAAAAAAAAACCTATGAATGAAAATTTGAAGACAACTTATACCCCTTCCTTTGTTGATTGCTTACCTCCAAATTCCTACTTTAGAGGTTTAATTTAGGGTAAATGAATACAGAAGTAAGAAAAGGGAAAATGACCAAAACAAAGAAAACTTTACCCCAAAAAAAAAAAGACGTTTAATATGCTAAAACTTTGTCGTTTCAGCATTCTTTTGTTTTTGATTTTTGTTAAGCGTGAAATAATCACGTTTTTGTAGCACTTTTCCTTAACTTTTTGGCATACTTTTATGAGATAAATAATGATTTTTTACTCAAAGCATGTTTTTATAGATCTTAAGGACTCTTGATGCAAAATAAGTTGAATATGGACTTAAATAATGTATTTTTATAATATGAATGATATATGTGTATTTGAGGTCTTGAAATATATATTTCACAACTTCATTAAGTGTTTTTTAGAGGCACGATTTGATGCACAACCATGTATCAAGCCCTACAAAACAGAACATACCTTGGCAGATATGCATGACATAATGCACAGCCATGCATGATCCTGTGCACAAAAAAGAATAAATTGTTGCTCCCAAAAAGTTTGCAGAAAGTAAAGAAAAAATATCTTTGCCATCTACACGGTCAAAGGTGCACAACCACAATGCATGGTCATACAATGAGGCCGTGCCAACTACGAGGATTTTGGAAGTTATTTATGCATGGCCAAGAGGCGTGGCTATGCATACATGCCATGTAAGCATCTTGAAGACCTTTTAAGAGTTCTTAAATTGATCTAAAGGCAGTTTACACTTCTCAAATTCAACCAAGAATAGTTTAGAAGACTTTTATAAAAGCAAGGGACGTTCAAGAACATATATGCCTGATATTCCTCAAGATATTTCTTCAAGGGCTTCAAGAAACATAATTCTTTGAGGGAAAAGCATCAAAGAAGGCCAATGAAGGAAGGAAAAGGCTAAGAGGCAAGAAGACTTAAGATTGTGGGCTTTCCAAGTTTAAGTTTTTTACTCTTTCTCTTGTTCTTTCTTATTTCCAAGTTTATTTGTTCTTAGTTTCTTTCTAATTCAAACAATTAAAGTTTTATCTATGCTTTGAGGCTATGTTTGTTATTAGATTTTGATATTTGGAGATTTATATATGTTGAAGATCTTATCTTTAATATAATTAAGATTACCTCTTGAGTATTTATGTTATTTTAAGTTTCATTCTTATCAATTGTGTTGAGTATGGCTAACAACCTCTTGATTCACATAATTGAGTAAACTAAGATAATTTAATCTTTTGATTGATTTGTCTAAGTAACAAATATACTTAGTTGAGTTTCTAGGCTAACTAGCTTTGCTAAGTCATAGAGAATTGTATGATGATCAATTTGCATGTTTTCAAAGCTATTTGGTTGTGTAAATTAGTATGAGTGATGTCTTGTATGCTTATCAATTTTGTTCTTTATTTATGACAGTTGATCAATTGAAGTATTAATATCTTTAAGAAAAGTTTAATTAATTTGGAGTAAAATGAAAAATGAAGTTAAGAATTTTAACTTATAGACTAACTAACGGTTAATCCACTTTTGTAAGAATAGGATATTTAATTCGCTAAAAAAGGTCTCTAAAACCAATTTCTGAAAGTAATCCTATCAACGATAAATGTCATAATTTGTTCACGCCACATAGGTCTAAGCATAGTAATTCTTAATTGGTATGGAAGTTTCCTATTTTTGTATTGTTTCCTATTTTGATCTTGTTTCTTATTTGATTTTGATTTCCTAATTTGTTTAGGATTAGTTTTAGGTAGTTTCTTAATTTAATTTCCCCTTATTTGCGCATATATGTTAATAGGTCATCATGAGAATTGATTAAGTGCTCACAAGATGATTTTATATGTATAAAGTTGATTGATATTTTTTTATAGAGTATACTTCTTTTGTTACTTGTGGGATTCGATACCTTACTTTCTACTATACTATTTGTGTCTTAAGGAGTAGGGTTTAAAATTTTTTTGTGTGTGACGACTGCATTTTTGGTAAACTTATATTTTTATGTCATAATTCTCCTAGAAAACAAATTTTTGGAAAGAAATATGTTGGTCATCTTTATCATTGAGTGGTTCTTGTGATACTTAGTTGAAGTAATTCTCTTGGTGTCAAAGTTTTCTTTTGACTCTTTATTCTTTGATTTGGTTTTTATTTGTATCTTGTGGGGTGAAGGACACATCAAAGAGCTTATAATGGAATTGCAAAGAATTACTCCATTGGAGGGTAATTTTTAACTTTCAAGCTAAATCTAAGTGTTGCAATTGGTGAATTCTTTCCTACTATTTTTCTTACAATGAATGCCAACTTGTCTCTTAAAGAACTTGTTGCCCCTACTCTAAATAATCATTTCATATGCATTGTTTTCCTGGATGTTAATCAGGCTTTTAAATTGCATTCGGGTTTTATTCAACTTTTACCATCTTTTTATGGGTTACCAGGTAAAGATCCACATAGGCACTTAAAAGAATTCTATATATTTTATGCTCTACTATGAAATTAGATGGAGTCCATGATGAAATTGTTAAATTGCGTGTATTCCCATTTAGTTTATAAAGATTGGTTGTATGATTTGCTGAATGGATCTATTACTAATTGGTTGTGTATGCAAAAGCTTTTTCTTGAAAAATATTTTCCTACATCAATTAGAAAATAAATATGTAGAATTAGGCAATTGTATGGGGAATCACTATGTAATTATTGGAAGAGATTTAAAAGATTTTGTGCTAGCTGCTCACATAATCAAATTAGTGACTAAGTACTTATGCAATATTTATATAAGGGGTTGCATTTACATGATAGGTCATTAAGTGATGCGGCTAGTGGAGGTGCCCTTGTGAATAAAACCCCACAAGCCGCAGGAATTTAATTGAAAATATGGTATTTAACACACAAGCTTTCGAAAATAGGACAATAAGAGAGGAAGACACAATTTCTTTAGAAGAAAAAGTGGACAATCTTACAAATTTGGTAGGAAAGATTTTGGAAACAAGTTCACAAGTTAGGATTTGCCATTATTGCAATTTTCTTGATTATCCTAATAATTTTTGCACTTCTTATGATTTTCATGAACATGCCAATACTCTAAAATTTTCTTCTTAATCTCTTGAAAAGACCTATGTCATTTATAAGCCTTTCACCTATGCATCTCCTTCTTCAAGACCATCTCAAAGCATGTCCTTAGAAGATATGGTTAAGTCTCTTGTATTTAGTTCCCTCATTTTTCAAAATGAGGCCAAAACTAGTATTCACCATCTTGAGGACCAACTAGGGAAATTGACCGTAGAGATGAGTTACATAAAGCATATTTGCCTAAAAATTTTCTATCTCTACCTGTTAACCCTCACAAGAATGCGCATGCCATCATTCTTAGGAGTGGTAAGGAATTGAGTAGACCTAGGATGAAGCCCTTTGAAGAGGATGAGCAGCTAGAGGTAGCACCAATACCCAAGCCAAATAATGAGTTTAATGTAGGGGAGCCTAAGTTAGAAAAATCGACACCTAACAAAGTGCAACCACCTTTCCCTAATAGATTGGCTAAAAATAGGAAGGAAGATTTGAAAAAAGATCTTCTAAAAATTTTCAAGAAAATAGAGATAAACCTTCCATTGCTAGATGCAAATAGGCAAATTTCTTGTTATGCTAAATTTCTAAAAGAAATGTGCACTAATAAAAGAAGGTTTAACGGAGATGAAAGGTAATCATAGGGGAAAATATCTCTACCATTCTTCAAAGAAAACTTCCACAAAAACAAAAGGATCCTGGCATGTTCACTATTCTTTACATCATAGGTAACACATTCATTCCCAATTGCATGTTAGATTTAGGAGCATCTATTAATGTCATGCCGTATTCCTTATATACCTTCCTAGATCTAGAGTCTTTGTATCTTATAAGAATTGTCATCCAATTGGCAGATAGGTCTGAAACATACTTCGAGGGAATGGTAGAAAATGTGTTAGTTAAAGTCAATGAATTGATTTTCCCTGTAGATTTCTATGTTCTTAAAATGGAGGATAGGCTGAGTTCTTTTACTTTATCCCCCATTCTTCTAGGGAAACCATTCTTGAAAACAACTCAGACACAAATTGATGATTACAATAGTACACTTTCCATGGAATTTGATGGGGGGGAAAATTAATTTTAATACATTTGATGTCATGAAATTTTCATGTGATAAGCTTTCTAATGTTTCCTTAATTGATATTATTAATCCTATTGTTGATGATATACTTAAGCAAATGTATAGGAACATGATGCAATCTAGCTTGGATTGGAACTTTAATGAGTATTGGCTAAACTCCTTGCCTTTGGATTTTAATGTTGATACAGTTAACATGGTAAAAAAAGGAATGCATGTCCTATTTTTTAGCATAAAATTAATTTACCTAGTTCCCATGAAAGTATGTTACCGTTTATTGTGAGTCTAATTCACTTGAATTGAAACCCTTGCCATCTTATCTTAAATATGCATATTTATGTGAAAAAGAAACATTACCTGTGATTATTGCTAACACTCTTTAAGGTTAGTCTCCACAATTAGGGACCATAAAACTGCACTGGTTGGACATTAGCCGATATTAAGGGGAATAGTCCATCTATTTGTATGCATCATATCATTTTAGATAATGAGATTAAAACATCTAGGGAACCCCAAATAAGATTAAACCTTCCAATGATGGAAGTAGTGAAAAATGAAGTATTGAAATTGCTTAAAGTATGTATCATTTTTCCTATTACTGAATCTAGGTGGGTAAGTCCAATCCATATAGTTCCTAAGAAAATCAGAATCATCATCATTGAGAATAAGAAAGGAGAAAATGTTCTTACTAGACTTCAAAATGGTTGGAGAGTTTGTTCCGACTATAGGATACCAAATGCTAACACTAGGAAGGACCATTTCCCATTACCTTTTATGGATTAAATATTAGAGAGGCTTGTTAGTTCTTCACAATTTTACCTTTTAGATGGGTTCTCTAGATATTTCTAAATTGCTATTATACCCAAAGACCAAGAAAGACTACCTTCACATGTCCTTTTGGAACTTTTTCATATAGGAGAATGCCTTTTGATCTTTGTAATGGTCCCGATACTTTTCAAAGATGTATGTTTTCCATTTTTTCTGAATATGTAACATATATTATTGAAGTTTTCATAGATAATTTCACTATGTATAGAGATTCCTTTCATACATGCTTAGACAATTTGGAGTTCATTCTTAAAAGATGCATTGAGACTAACCTTGTATTGAATTATGAAAAATGTCACTTCATGGCTACTCAAGGGATAATTTTAGGACATATTGTTTCGGCTAAGGGAATTGAAGTTGATAAAGCAAAAATTACTGTCATCAAATCTCTTCCTAACCCTTCTAATATGCGTGGAATAAGAGTATTTTTAAGTCATACTCGGATTTATAAAAGGTTCATCAAAGATTTTTCAAAAATTTTACAACATTTGTGTCATTTCATGTAAAAGGAAACAACTTTTGATTTTGATGACAATTGTCAAAAAGCTTTTGATTTACTTAAGGAACGATTGATTTCTACACATATTATCCAACCATCAAATTGGGATTTGCCTTTTGAAATCATGTGTGATGTAAGTAATAAGACGGTCGGTGCCGTTTTTTAGCAAAGGGTAGATACGATTCCTCATGTAATTTATTATTATTCTCATATGTTAAATCCTGTACAATGCAATTATACTACCACTGAAAAGGAACTTTATGCTATTATTTTTGCATTGGAAAATTTTTGCTCATATTTATGGGGAACTAAGGTAATTATTTTCTTTAATCATGTAGCGTTGAGGCATTTGCTTAAGAAAAAAAGAGTCTAAGCCTAGACTTTTGAGATGAATTCTTTTGCTCTAAGAATTTGATATTAAAATTCGTGATAAAAGAGGGGCAGAGAATTATGTATCGGACGGGAAAGTATTACCTATTTCTAATTTGTTTCCTGAGAGTATCTATATTTGTTGCATGGTTATTCTCTTTAGTATGTTGATAATTGTTAATTACTTTGTCACTAAGGAATTTCCCACGAATTTAACTAGGGTTCAAAGAGAACGAATCAAATATGATGCTAAGCTCTATATTTGTGATGATCTTTATTTGTTTATAATTTGTGCTGATAATGTTATGAGAAAGTGTGTGTCGGAAAAAGAATTTCACTCCATTCTTGTATTTTGTCATACATTCGAGTGTAAGTGTTATTTTAATTTACAATGTGATGCACACAAAGTTCTTGAATATGGGTTCTTTTGGCTTAGTTTTCACAAGGATGCATATTTGTTTGTAAAAACTTGCAATGAGTGTCAAAGGATTAGGAAATTATCTAGAAGAGATGAGATGCCCTTTAGGTATGTTTTATCTTATGAAATCTTGGAAGTTTGGGGAATTGACTTTATGGGACATTTTCTTATTTCTTTTGGTAATTTTTACATTTTTTGGTGGTGGATTATGCTTCTAAATGGGTGGAAGCGAAGGCTATACGCACTAATAATGCAAAGATAATAGTAGACTTTGTTAGGGACCATATTTTTAATAGGTTTGGGATTCTTAAGGCCATCATTAGTGATAAAAGATACACTTTTACAATAAAATCCCTGAGACCTTATTCAATAAATATAAAGTGTATCATAAGATTTCCACTGCATATCATTCCCAAACAATAGCCAATCCGAGATCTCCAATAGGGAAATTAAGACTATTCTTGAAAAGGTTGTGACTCATAATCGAAAAAATTGGAGTATTTAGTTGGGAGATGCATTATGGGCATATAAAACAACATTCAAGACACCAATAGGGGTGTCCCCATATAGGCTTGTGTTTGGTAAAGCATGCCATCTTCTGGTTGAGTTAGAGGATAAGGCATTTTGGGTTATAAAACAATGTAACTTAATTCTTCAAGATGCTTTTGGTTATCGTAAGTTGCAAATTCAAGAATTTGAGGAAATCTGAAATGGTGCTTATACGAATGCCTTAATTTACAAGGAGAAAACTAAGCTTTATCATGATAAATTCATCTCACAAAAGACTTTTAATGTAGGAGACAAAGTTTTGCTCTACAATTCTCATCTCTGGCTCTTTTCCGATAAGCTTACTTCTCGATAGAACAACCCTTTTATGGTCACTCACATCATTTCCTATGGTGCTATGGACATTCACAGTCTTGATACTGGTAAAACCTTTAAGGTAAATGATCATAAGTTGAAACCATTCTATGAAGGAACTAATGTTCATTCCACTTATGACTTACACCTTGAGGATCCTTCCTACAATTCCTAAGGATGGAGTGTCTCGTTGAGCCAACGGCGTTAAATAAAAGCACTCGTGGGAGGCAACTTATGAAAGTTTTCATTTGCTTAGTCTTTATATGCTTTCATCTTGTCTATTTTCATTATGTTCATTTTTAGCTTAGGTTTCCTTTATGCATTTGTATTACTTTGCACTTTTCCTTTTTCCTTTTGGCTATATGCTCTAACTTTGTTTCTTTGATGCTTTGCTATGGGAATATTTTGCAACTTCAGAGCTCTTCTCTTGGCCACTTGGATTCTATGTAGGGAAGTTTGTTTTCTTTTCCTCATCTATTTTTCTTTTTTCTCATTGGTTATGCTTTATTATTTTATTTCTTTTTAGTCCATTAAGGGTAATGTCTGGTTTTAAGTATGGGGGTAGAAAAACAAAATTTTCCAACTTTCCTTTATGGCCATATTTTTAAATTCTTGATTCCTCTTATGGAAATAACAATTTTTAAGTTTTTACAAAGCAAAATTGTTAAAGTTTTTTCTTTTGACTTTGAAAAATATTTTTTATATTTATTTAATCACTTTGATTTTTGTTAAACTTGCAATTGTTGAACATAACTAAATTTTGCAAATCTAGTCTAATCTTTTTGATTTCGTATTAGATGTATGAAGCTTTTAACTTTGTGAGATTTATATAAGTTTTATAACGAAGTATAAGTGGTTTATAAGCTAATTTTGGATGAAATTTGTCTAAACTAGTCCTAAATTTGGGTTAAAATAAATATGATAAGTGAGGACAAAAAAAAGTCCATGAATGCAAAGTGCACGCATGTCCTTTAGCAAAAAACAGCATGTTAAAAAAGAGAAAACAAAAGACAAATAGAAGGTTGAAAAGAAAAATTTGAAAAGCGAGTCAATACGGTGAGATGGAGCAAAACGCACTCACATGAGGCTATTAATCCTAAGAAAAAAAAAAGTTCGCAAAAGAAAAAATATTTGCTTGAAAAAAAGAGGTCCTAGTTTATTAACCAATTTATGGTAGTTTAGACATGTACAAAGTATACAAAATTAAGGTTGGTTCTCTAGACTTTACTTATATAGTTTGTACGACTTATATGTTTGGAGTAAGGAAGGGAGTGGAATGTATTGAATAGAGGTAAACTTATTTAAACTAACTTCAATGCCTTTAGGTATATTTGACCTAATATATTAGTTTGCTCAAATCTTCTTGATCAAATAAATTTTAGAATATTTTTCATTGTGAAAAGAAAAGTTAGCATCTCTGCCATATTCTTTTTGAATTTCTAATGTCTTAATTCTTTTTGAAAGATTATTTTGCCCAAGGACGTGCACAAATTTAAGTGTGGGGAGTATTTGTTAGGCATGAAATAATCATTTTTTTAGCACTTTTCCTTAACTTTTTAGCATGTTTTTATGAGACAAACAATGATTTTCTACTCAAACCATGTTTTCATAGATTTTAAGGACTTTTGATGCAAAATGAGTAGAATATGGACTTAAATAATGTATTTTTATGATGTGAATGAATATATGTGCATTTGATGTTTTGGGATACATATTTCACAGCTTCTTTAACTGTTTTTCAGTACACTGCCATGCATGATCCCGTGCATAATAGGGGATCAATTGCTGCTCCTAGAAGTTTGTAGAAAGTAATTAAAAAATGTCTCGGCCATCTGCACAGTTGTGCCCCTGTGCACGGCCATAATGCATGTGCATAAATAACTTTCAAAATTCTCGTAGCTGGCACGACCACGATGCACATGACCGTGTATGCATGCTATGCAAGCATCCTGAAGAGTTTTTAGGAGTTCCTAAATTGTTCCAAAGGCGGTTTAAACATTCCAAACTCAATCAAGGACAATTTAGAAGGCTTTTATTAGTAAGGGATGTCTAAGAACACATATGCCTGATATTCTTGAAGATACTTCTTGAAAAAACATAATTCTTTGAGAGAAAAGTATCAAAGAAGGCCAAGAAAAGACAGAAAAGGCTAGGAGACAAGAAGACTTGAGATTGTGTGCTTCCTAAGTTTAAATCTTTAACTCTTTCTCTTGTTCTTTCTTTTTTTCAAGTTTGCTTGTTCTTAGTTTTTTTTTGTAATTCAAACAATTCAAGCTTTATCTATAGTTTGAGGCTATGTTTGCTATCAGATTTTGATATTTGGAGATTCATGTATGTTGAAGCTCTAATCTTTAATATAATTAAGATTACCTCTTGAGTATTTCTACAGTTCTAAGTTTCATTTTTATCAATTGGGTTGAGTTAATTATGTATGGCTAACAAACTCTTGATTCACATAATTGAGTAAGTTAAGATAATTTGATCTTTTGATTGATTTGTCTAAATAGCAAATATACTTAGTTGAGTTTCTAGTCTAACTAGCTTGGCTAAGTCATAGAGAATTGCATGATAATAAATTTGCATGTTTTCAAGGTTAATTGGGTATGTAAATTGGTATTGGTGATATCTTGTATACTTATCAATTTCGTTCTTTGTTTATGATAATTGATTAATAGAAGTATTAATGTCTTTAAGAAAAGGTTAATCAATTTGGAGTAAATTGAAGAATGAAGTAGGGATTTTAATCATACTTAGGGATGTTTTGCAAGAATATGAGATTTAATTTGCTAAGAAAGGTCTCTAAAACCAATTGCTCAAAGTAATCCTATCAATGATAAATTTCATAATTTGATCCCACTACATGAGCCTAAGCATAGTAATTCTTAATTGGGTTGGGAGTTTCTTATTTTGATCATGTTTCCTATTTAATTTTAGTTTTCTAATTTGTTTAGGATTAGTTTTAGACAGTTTCTTAGTTCAATTCCCCCCTATTTGTGCATACATATTAATAGGTCATCATGAGGATTGATTAAGTGCTCACAAGATGATTTTATATGCATAAAGTTGATTGATATTTTCTTATAGAGTATACTTCTCTTGTTTGTTGTGGGATTTGATACCTTACTTTCCACTATACTAATTTGTATCTTAAGAAGTAGGGTTTAAAATTTGTTGGTGTATGACGATTGCATTTTTTCATAAACCTATATTTTTATGTCATGATTCTCCTAGCAAACAATTTTTTTCTTGTAATTTAATGAGAATTTTTAACTGTATTTAATTTGGGTCGTGATATGTAATATTCTCTTCATCTTTCCTCCAAAATAATCCTTTTGTCTTTATCTTGTGAAATTGAAATAGTTATTATATTGGTACAAAATTTTTTGTTTTGTATTTAAGGGTTTAATATGATAGTTATTGAGTCACATGTAATAGATAATTTTAGTTAAATGAAATTAATGAATTTACTGGTTTGGTTCTTATGTAATATTATATATTTTTGTTAACAATAGATTTGATTATTTTTAAATAAATTATACTGTTTATTAACAAGAAAAGAAAGTTTTATTTATTCATTTACACTTTATGCCTTCTGTAATGCCAAACACACTGAAAATGACATAAAGACTTACCTTTTGAAGTGCAAATAAATTTTATTACTTACATTATTTTAAATAAAATAAATTAAATAACTAGCCTCCATTATCTTTTAAAAAACTAAACTCCATCTTGAAAGGAAGGAATCCACATAATGTTTGAAGATTTGAATATTTCATTAATAATATATATATATAAAGAGTAGTATCACCCTAAAACAAACAAACAAACAAATAGTAATACCTAATACTACCTCTATCTTAAACTATAGGTGCTTTTTTCTTTTTTTTTTCCACATATTAAGGATATTAAAATGAAAGCATTTTCTACAAAGTACCATTTGATTTAAAAATTTTTTCTATTTATTTTACTGCAATTAATGAAACTACTTAATCATAGTAGTAAATACCAGTGCCTGACAACTCATCTTATATTAGCAGTTGGGATGAGAGGAAAAGAATATTAAGGGAGGGGTAGGATTAGAAAAAATGACTAAATTATACATTGATAAATGAAAAGGGGCCTATATTTTGAGAAAAACCTTTTTCTTAAATAGACCATATTTTGAGACGGTAGTAATAATATATTATTATATTAGACAATTATCAAGCACAAATGTATTGAGCAAATCAAAACAAGTATCATATTACTTTACATAGATTTGCTATTTGGACCAATTCAAATTTTATTTTGTGGAAAAAATTTGGAGTGTTCATTTAATTAGCTTTTTGGATTGATTTCAGATTTAAACTTTTAGTTTTAATTCTGCTTTAACAAATTTAAGATGGAATCAACTCAAACAAATTATATAAAATCAAATAGAACATAATAAAATAGAAATATGGACATCTAGTTTCAAAGAAAGAGAATATATGATTTCAAATTAGAAATAAAGTGAATGACATTTGGTAATATCGAATTGAAGACCGAAATTTTATACGATTCAATAAAATTTTTTGGTTTAACCAAAGAAAAAAATCCCTACATGAAATATTTTTATCTATAGAAGTTTTCTCTGCATGATCTTGGACAGGCTTTGTTTTGAATAAAGTTGGTACCACCACTTGAAATTGCAAAAAATTTTTAAAAGTACCAAAAAAATTGTAAAAAAATCTTCAAGTGTGAAATAATTCTTAACTTTTCCAAGCTCTTGGCTTCTCTTTTGAGCTTGTGATTTCTAGCGGCATCTTCAAGTTTCGATCAGGAATATGGGTAGATTGACTTAGCAAATTGACTTAATTATTGTAGTATTAATTATTCATTTTCTATGCAATATGTCATGGTATCTTTTTATGTAATTTGGTCCCAAATAATTTAAGTTATTTTGTGATAAATTTTGTTCAATTTACTTTAGTTTGAATCTCGTGAAAGTTAAATTAAGAGAAAAATTTTAAATGGAAAATCGAATGAAAATCTACAATGATATATATATATATATATATATATATATATATATATATATAATAGGAGTTGCGGAAGCCTCCTATTATGACATATGGCACTCTCCTACATTGACACTTAGCACTGTGAATTTAAGATATTTTTAGAGTTTTTTTTTCCTAGTGAAGAAATTTGAAGGTTTTTTTTTTTTTTAATATTAGGGTTATCTGAATTCAATGAATTCAGATAAGATAGAACTAATCAGAGTTATCTGAATTCATTGAATTCAAAAAAGATAGAACTAATTATTATACCAACTTTTTTGAACCTCCTAGAATTATATAATATAGCAACTACATTGTTGGTATTGAATAGACAGGTGGGACTTCTCAGCAGAGATTCTGGGACGTTCGACAGAGGCATTGGGGCTCTTGGATCTCCGAAATTCGCCATCCTATACTGTAAGTTGACCTCGCTCCCTTCTAATGCTGAAACTGTTCCCCCCCCCCCAATTTTCATTCCGGTAACAAAACAGGATGTGCATACCACTACTTTACGTTGAAAATGCCTTCTTTTTCATCTGTGGTTTGCGTTGCAGAAAGACTAGAATTTGGTTGGCTCCAACTTCAATCTCCATCTCTCAGTCTCTAATTCTTAGAAACCCTAGACACAAACCTTTGATCAAATCCATGGCCACCGAACGGAGCGCTGTAGTCGGTGCCACTCCTCAATGGAGGACAACCACCAGTATGTCTACTTTCGAAGCCCGGCTTTCTCTGGTCCTTGCTCTCGCCTCCCAATCCTACACTTTATCGTGACGTAATCTTTATTCTCTCACTTATATTCCGAGCCTTTTTCTCTACTTGATAGAAAATTTCCAATTGGCGTCTCCTCTTGAGTTCGATCACAAATTATGTGTTTTTTTTTAAATTGAAAATTTTCTTCTTTAGTTCTGACAAACTTGGCTAATGAGATTGTGAAGTACGTCTTTCTATCAAGAAGGTTCGAAACTTGAACCTTTTGATGTCTGGTATAATTTTTTCTTTTCAAATAAAGAGTTTAGAGTTTTTGGTTTTAACGATGTGGCATGGCTTCTAATCTGACCACGACTTTAAAATCTTCTTGTAAGGCTCTCTCTATGTACTTCCGAAAATTGAAGTTGCTGTTAGTTGCAAAAAGGTGAGCTTGCAAATTTCAAATACTCCAACCTTTATTGTTGATTCAAGATTATCTTACTTTCACTTTTATTTAACAGGTTCAATTTTCATTCCATTTTTCTTCCTTGGAATATTTTGTAATGGTTTTCTGCTCTATTCATGTTTGGATTAACTTACAATTTTGATAAATATTTGAATTTATTTAAAATTAGTGGGAATCAAGCGCATGGCCACTTTAGAAATTCCTCAATATCATGGATTCATCATCTTCTGGGCTACGCCTTGGAGTAAGGACTGAGGATTTCAAAGATGATTCGCCCTATAAGATCTTTTTCTTAGAATTCGTTTCCGCCCTGAAAATGCAAGAAACTGAAAATTAACCCATTTAGTATTTGAAATATTTGGTCATTATGTCTGCAAGTACTAAAGCGTAGAGGATGCAGGGCCAAAAAAAAAAAAAAAAAAAAAACTGATCCCACCATGGAGGGTTCTTCAGCAAAAGTGGAAAACGGCATCAGGGAGCCTTTACTTGAGGAGACTCAAGAAAAGGGTGGAATCAAAGCCATTCCCACCATTTTAGGTACTCATTTATGCCAAAAGGCTCATACTCAGAAATAATATTTGGTTGCATCTTCACTCCTCTTTTCTTTTTCTCATGAGCTAGCTGAAACTTTTTGTTCTATATCCAAATATTAGCAATTGAGGCTGTTGAAGAGATCACGAGTTATGGGCTACTACCCAACATGATATTGTATTTGACGAAGGATTATCTCGTGTAACACATAGGCACCAACCTAGCGCTAATATAATGTGATACATTTTTTGGATTCCAAGGAAAAAAAAGGTTGATCATCAATGCTATCCAACATTTACGGAATTTGGTTTCTTAATCAAATAATTGAAGCTTATCCAACATTTTTTGTGCTTCTAGAGACTAATTTTAATTCTGCGTAATAACAAAATTGAAAAATGGAAAAAGAAAAGGAAGAAGAAAAAATAAAATTTTTGAAGAATAATGAAGACAAATTACAAAAAAAAAAAAAAATCTTTTGGTGGAAATGGTATTGTCATATATATATATATGAGCAAAAAATTACCTCCTAGGTTGATTAAAATTAAAGGTTAAAATGAAACTTTTGAAGAATAATACAGAAAAAAAATTAAAAATTTTAGTTTAGATTTTAGGTTACTTTTTTTAGGAAAGATTTTCGTTTAATTAGAAAAATGTTTAACTTAAATCATACCCCGCCTTCTTCAAAAAATATCTAGCTTCTCTATTCTCCCTGCAAAATCTTTACTATTTTTTCAACCTCCAAAATACAATTAGGGCCTCCTACTTCAAATCTCCTCAAATCTGTGTTGCTTATGTTCTCCATTAATACACAAATTTTTTTCAATACAATTCTTACTTCTCCTCCACACAAAGAAGAGAATAAGACTTCTCGGCACAAAGAAAACAAGATACCTAAAAATATATTAGTTTGATTCAAATCATTTTTACTTTAAAATAATCAAATCTGAAAACTTTTTTTTATTGGATATATGATATTATTTTATTCTTTAATGGGATCAATTGTTTGAATATGAAACATGCATGATCACCCAATTGGTCAATTTGTTGATGGATTGGCCAATATTGGGAAGACTTTGAGAAAACACAATGACGAGTCGCCAACCTATTTGTGTTTGCAATTCAAGACAACCAGACATTTCTAATAATAGCTGAATTCTTCTGGGGATTTATTAGCTCTGGCCTTATACTATTTGGCCTAGTACTCCTATGGCTTTTTTTTTTTTTTTTTTTTTTTTGGGGAGTGGGGGCGGTGGGTTTAGGTTATGGCCTTGTACTTTCTTTTTACTGCAAGTTTTTCTCTCATATGCCTTCCCCCCCCTTTTCCTCTTTTGACCTCTGTACAGTTTTTTTTTTTTTTTTTTTTTTTTACCACAAAAAAGGATGTATCATTGCATTCTTTAGCGACCCAGTGTGGCTTTGGACTACTTTCCTATTTGGCTAAATTTATTAGTTACTAGTCAGTAAAATGGATCATATGCATGTAATAATTTGTATACAGGAGATATATATATATATATATATATATATATATGATTTATTATTAAAAAATACTTATATTAGAATTAAAATTAGAAATATTTAAAAAAAATTCAATTGAGTTTATCCGTGCCTGAGCGACCGTCATCCCCTTTCGTATTTGCAGCCTCTCTAGAGTAAAAAAATACCAAATCTGAAACTTTCTATAAAACCCACTAAAACCTTTTCTCCAGGCTTCTACCACATTCAATCCCAACACGTTTACCAACCCTAATTTTATGATATGGTTTGGCATTAATAGTGTACGAAAATTGAGCATACTTCATAGTATGTATATATATTTTCTCTTGGGTCAAATTCAAAAAACTCTATACTTATATATGATATCTGAATTTTTAATTTTAATAATTAAATATTCAATAATAGAATATTTAACAATTTTAATAGAAATATTTGTGAGTTCCACTAGTTAGGTTTGAACATTTCACACACGATTGTGTAAATAAATTTCATGAACATTTTTTAATCATTTGATGGAAACCCAATTGATGTGTTTAATTATTAATATTAAAAGTTCAAATACTCAATTGACAATTATATAAGATTACGGGTTTTTTTTTTGAATTTAACCATTTTCTTCATTGAGACTTTGCAATTTCTCTATCTTACTCATGGTAGCTTAAGACTTGGCCGAATCATCTTCCTCTGTGTTCTCTATTTTGCCACTTTTTCCTTTGCATTATAATTTTAGTGATGCACGTAATATATGAAGCACATAAAAAAATATGTAAATGTATGGGAAGCACAAGGATGAGGAATTTCGTTTATCATTTGTCAACATGATAACGTGTTAACATTTGTTCATTCACAAGCATTTATTAATTCGTTCTGTTATTTCTATTTTATTATATTTTCTTAGAACCTTATTATCTTTTTATGTTAAATTTATTATTTTATTGTTACATTATTCTGCTTAATTATATCTAATTTAAACTAAAAATTTCTTATTATTATTTAGGATGGCACTTAGTTTGAGGTCTCAAAGTAAAAAAAGAATTATACAACAAATTTAAAATAATGTGCAATCAGGACAACCGTTAATGATCTTGGAATAAGATTTGCCAAATGAGTCAATCCTTCAAACTAACTAAGAATCAATGAATAGTAATTCAAATGGTAAGATGTTATATCAAATTGAATCTTTACATATTATATAAATTAATTAATTGAAAGTGATGCTTTACTTTTTTTTCTTTTTAGTTAATAAGTTATCTTTTATGGGGTTTTTTTCATTTCTTTTATTTGCAAAAATATGATATTATTTAGAAAAATTGATGATGAATTTATCCTTTTTTGGTATTTTTGTTGAAATAAGTGCAACAGCCTCAATTATCTTGGAACAAAATTTGTTAAATGAGTCAAATCTTCAAGCCAACTAAGATTCAACAAATAACAATTCAGATGGTATGAAAGCTATATTCGATTAAATCTTTACATATGTTATACGAGTTATTTACATATGTTATACAAGTTATTTCAATTGAAAATAATGATATATATATATATATATATATAATTATAATTATTCTTAATGATGTATTTATTCTTTTTTTTTGGGATGAAATAGGTCAGGAAGTCTCAATCCCTTCTAAAAGGACATGAGGCCCACTAGAGGTTTAGGATTGGAAAAATTAATCATAGAAACACTACTAGAAAAAAGGGGTATAATGACGCTAAAAAGCGTCATTAAATAGATTTATAGTGACGCTTTTGTGCTACTGACGCTTTCAAAGAGCGTCGTGCATATGGCCGTCACAATAGGTTCCGTGACGCTATTTAGCGTCATCAAAGATCATCTATTGTGACAGAAAAAGCGTCATAATAGGTCTTTTAAGTGACGCAAAAATATTTCAGTAAACTCATGTTATTATGACAACACTTTAAGTTACAATAGATTGGTTTCTATTACAAATTTATACGTCAGTAAACGATCATTAATATGACATTGTTATTGGTCACAATAGGCACTTTGAATAACGAAATTTGTCGTCATGAAAAATGAAAAATATGTCACACTTATACCGTCATAATAAAGCTCTTGAATGACGGTTTTATATGTCAGGAAATAGAGATAAAATGACAAAATAAAGTGTCACCATAAACTGCTGTCATGACGGATTTTAGTGTCATGAAACCTTGACAGTATGACAAAAAAAAGCATCACCATAGACTTCTGTAATGACGTATTTTTAGTGTCATGAAACCTTTGAAGTATGACAAAAAAAAAAAAACGTCACCATAAACTTCTGTAATGACGTATTTTTAGTGTCATGAAACCTTTGAAGTATGACAAAAATAAGCGTCACCATAGATTAGCCATCTGAATAAATAAATTAAATATTTTACAAAAAATCCAAAAAAATATTTTTTTGTCCCTGTTGTATATATATTATATATATAACACACAATTGTTAAATAGATATCATTAAAAGTCAACGCAATCAAAAGTAACCCATATTAAAGAGTAATCCTATAAATTTCATAACATTCAAAAATTGTTCAAACATAAGTATTAAGTATTTAGATACATGCATAAAGCCAAGCATTAGGCCTTCAAAAAAACATAGTAGCATTAATTTATCTTGCCCCATAAAAGTAGATTGTTTGACCAAGCATTAGGCCTTCCAAATAAACATAGTAGCATTAATATGTTTTCCATAAAGCTAAGCATTAGGCCTTCCAAATAGCTTCGACACTGGAATACGTATTTAATTTGCTTCGCGAATCTTCACCTACAATAATATAGAATGAATTTAGTAAAAATATTATAAAATCTTCTTAGAAGGAAAAAATATTAAATTAATTAACAATGTAAGAGATTAGATAATTACCAAGTGTCGTGGCCAAGCGATTCCTATTCAAATGGAATCTCCAATAGTCTGAATAAAATCTACTGGTCTCAACAATTTCTCGTCACGATGAAACAGAACTAGAACCATTACTTCACACCATTCCTCACCCAGCAGTACACCCCCAACTTCATGGGATGGGTCCACACTTTGAATAAAACCTTTTACAATTATTTTGGATGTATCCAATATGCTTAAAAGTGAAACATAGGTATGAATCTACAAGATATATTTTATTTAGTTAAAAGTGAATTAGGAAAACAAGCCAAATCGTTCATGCTCACTAGATAAAGGAAACTAGACTTAGATGCTTAAAATGCTATATAATACTTAAAAAAGCCAAAAGATTGCATAATAGACATCATATGCTACATTTATGCCAAAGCCAAAAGATTTCACAATAGAAATATTAGACATATCATGAATAATACGGTAGAACAACGAAATAGGACACCAACCTATATATATGCATACTTTGCTATAAATACAAACAAGTAACACAGCCATGATATTGTAATATTTTGTATACCCTCAATGTGGTGGTGTTATTGTTAGAACCCATTGAGGGAACTCTTGAAACAGGTGGGGATGAACAATCTCTCTGAGACACTAAATAGCACGTATCTCGGCAAGCTCTTTTGCTTGTTCACTCAACTGTGCTTTCATGCTTGTAATTTCTTCTCTTTGCTCTTGAATAATACGAAAAGAAGTGGTACGATTTGGAATTTCACCCCACACATCCGAAGGGTGAACACCGCTGCCAAACGTGCGGACCCTGCCATATCTATCTGGTCCAACAACTTGGGAGAAGATATCATTTGGACCAAGTCTATCTTCTGAGCCAGGAGGGAGTTGTGTACTTCTTTCATCCATTTCATTCTTTAAGATGGATAAGCAATCACAAAAGTTAGTCTATATTGTGACAATTTATAATAATATTTAGTGTAAGCAACAAAACGGAGTATATATACTTCAAGAATGCATAATATTGGGGAAAAGTCATAGAATCTCAAATCTGCATATTAAGGCACATTGAAGCGAGGATGTGACTCAAGTTTTTAACCTCCTCAAGATTTCAGCTACTGTGACACCTAGCTCCAAGTTGTCATACATATTAGAGACATATAAGACAAGAAAACCAAATAATGGATGAAAATAAGCAACACATATGCAAATGTCCTACCCTCAAGTTGAACATATGCCAATTGATCCCAACAAAACTGTAGAATTAATTAACATGTTATTTGTAAAATTGCTGCACTAACAAGTGAGATTAGCAAAACTGTCCACTTTTTTACAGCACAGTAGCATACTCCCCTTTTTCTTCTCCAACATTAAAGCAATTGACAACAAGTAACCAAGCTGTAGACAACTAAAAAGGGTAAAGCAAAATGCTACCATCTTATAATATAAACACATAGAAAACTGTAATAAAATTTATCAAAAGAATACAAGTGACTATCTTCAAAAAATGAAACTACTTTAACCAAGATTGTTGAAACCATAATATAATCAAACTTTGAGAGTTAGAATAAATGGTAGTTTACTATAAGTTAAAGCAGAATGAACATTTCTGTTTAAGTTAAAGCAGGTTCTTGTGATTTGGAAGCGAAAGCAAGCTGCTGTGATTTGGAGTTAAACATGTTCCCACATTTCTGCTTAAGTTAAAGCAGGTTCTTGTGCAAAATAGACATGTTCCCACCAATGAAAAGTTGTGGTATTTGCATTTTTTTTTATGAAAATTAAGACTAGAGACACTACCCAAAGGGCAGTTGTAACTTCCAACACCCAGAAGAAGTTAATTGGCATGAGTGGTTAGCCACTAATTTTAATTTTATATGACACCTAACCAGAATGACCTGGACCCTGCCTTCCTATGTCTTATTCTTTGTGAATCTGACTAAAAACAAAAATAAGATTTTGAATAACAAAACTCTGCAAAAGGATTGTTTCTTAAACTACAGAAATATATGATTAACTTCTGTGACTTTCAGTCACTAGTTTTATATATCCATTATTGATCATCCGAATTTAGAAAATTTTCATTTGAAGACATAACAAATTTCAACATAGTAAATGCAAAAAAAAAAAAAAAGAGAGCACACAAAATACTTGCAAACATAGATCCATTGTTACAAGAACATTGTTTATGCTTGCCCTATGCATTCTGCCTTTTCTTTCGCATAAGCATTTCAAGCTGAACATACATGATACATGCCAAAATGTCTAGTTTTCTTGAACCTTTCCTGGAGTATGCTTTTTAGAATATCATGAAGAGACTCATTAATTGCTATCAAAGAAGAATCAGTTCAACAATTCCACAGCTTATTTCTTCCATCTATCTGATTGCAGAAGTGTGAATTATCTAGTGAAGTCTTTTAACATTACACAAATTTGACATAGTTGTCCCTGCTTTTACTGCATAACAAGTGAAACTAAAGTCAACCATAGGAAAGAAGAATTAGATGTCCAAACAAGAAACATATCATTTGATGGCCTACAAGTGTGAAATGTTATCTTTTCAACTAGGATTCCTTGAACAGAAAATAACATTTCAGTGTAAGCTTAACAAAACAAAACATATCACACCAAAAGGAAAGCAGGGTGGATCGAAATATACCCTACACATCGAAATATATTTTATGATTCATGCAAGTGTTTTTGTTAATTATCATATAGTGCTGGATTGGACAAGGCTATAGGCTGCTACCATGCCGCAATTCAGGTATCTTCTATGGCCATCTGTTTACTTTTCTTCTGGAAATGAATAGATTTTGTCCACATTGAATTGTGTATTCTTGGGAGATATTCATACAAGAATAGGTATCTTTTTTATGTTGATGAAAAAATAACCATGATGATACACCGATGCAGGAATCTACAAAACGGATCTTTCCATTATGCCAGAGCTATTTGTTCATAAACTAGTTTGTTGAGTCAAGGCCACAGTTCAAGACTGGCCTTGTCAACCATGCATTTGCTGCTGCACTAAGGGCACTCCTTCTAGTAGGTGTATAATGTTGTAAGTTGTATAATTTGCTCCTGGCTTTGTAGTTCCTTTCCTTTCTATCATGCTATGCTCATTTATAAGCAAAACAAATGGATCCATCAGAATCAAGACACACTGAGATTAGGATTATTTCAGCAAATGCCTTTACAAGTTGTCCATAATTATTGTATACCGTGACGCAGGATTTAGGACCAATTTTTTGACTTAAGACTATAGGATTTAGGACCACCTGCACTTTTCAATACCATGTACGAACATGCATTCTACATGTACAGCCAAGATCAGAATAGCACAAGTGGACAACAAAATAGATTTGCCATTAGTCATATTAAAATCCAGAACAAACACTGTATTCTAAGTGCCAAAATAAGGATGTAAAATTACCACAAAGGTTTCCTGAATACGGCGTAAATTTTATCACCTGTTCTTATGTCAAACTGCAGTTCTTATATCTTAAGCTCATATACCATAATCTACCTGTTCTGATGTGAATTTAAAAACTTTCATGCACCAACAACATTTTCACTAAGTTGAAAGACCATACGTCCAACCTGACAATTCTAAGCCATAGTAATACCTCTGACAATTTGGCTATACAATCACCTCAGCAGCCACACAATTTACACTCAGCGCTATGCAGAATTACTCCTTTCACTAATAACTTTAATAATCCAACTGCCGACGACATATAGTCAATGCATTTCAAAGTCTTCTAAATCTTGTTAAATTTTTGTTGAAAAATCATTATATAGAGAACCATGTAACTTCATAAGAAACAAATCCTCCCCCAATCATTCTTCACAAATATAAAAAACACAATAAACATGAAAAACTCAAGTCAATGGCCCTCAAACCACTAGAATTAGTAGAGAGGTAGAAACTTAGAGAGCTAGGGACTCCAACCGCTACAATAGAAATTTTTTAATGGAAAACATTGTATAGTATGTCGCAAGAATATTCAATGTTCATATAGAATTTCAAGCACAACATTTTTTGAGAACTCAAAACTAATTGAGAGAAATAGATGCATTAGTGACACATAAGAATGGTTCAGGACCCCCCCCCCCCCTAACATCCAGCAACCCTGTGTTCCCTTTTACCACCGCTAAGCCATGATTCATGTGATTGCCAAGTTTTGTTCCTATTGCCACTGACTCTGAAGAGACCTTATACTAGCAGTTGTGGAAAAGAAAATTTATTTACTCCCCTGATGAAAAACATATGAACCATGTGAGTGGATTGGTATAATGGGTAATGTACAAGCAGAAAATGTACAAAAAGACACCAGAAAATGTACAAGCAAAAGAAAGTTATCCATCCATTTTTTTCAACCAGGATTCCTTGAATAGAAAATAACATTTCAGTGTAAGCTTAACAAAACAAAACATATCACACCTGTAATACCCCACTACCTAGGCCCGCCAGGGCCGGGGATGTCGCCCCGTCCAAAGGACAAAGGGTCTTTATAACTCAGCTACACAAATAAAATAGCGGAATAAAAATAATACCTTAACTTAGAATTTATTACATCCCAAGAATAAATTCAAGAATAAATCCACGAATTCCCAAAAACAAATCCACAAATAAAAATTATCCACTCTCAACTCCCTAAAACAATACATAAAAATAAAGGACAACATTCTCTTCCAAGGCAGATAACACTAGCTACTCATCCCCACAGCAGGATCCACCTGAAATCATGGTAAAAATGGTGATGAGACAGAAATCTCAGTAAGCCCGTGTGTGAGTTGGGCTAAAGAGACAAACACTTTTCATGATTCATGCACTAACAGTATATCAAAAGCTTTGTCATGCCTTCTTCACAAATTTAACTTTCACTTCTTGAAGGATAGTAGTGAGAAGTCATGAAGCAAAATGCTCTTAAAATATTCGGTTTGGAAAGATATGAATAATTAAAGGATTTTGAGCTTCGAATAAAATTCTAATGACACTTTAGAACAGTTCCCCGAAAATAGCTCAACAATTAAAGAAACCAAGTTAATCTGACAGGGCACAGCGGTGGCTCTCACACCAGGTGAAGCACTTGAACCCCTTCAGGTGGTGAAAGGGCACAAAGGTGGCTCTCACTCCTGTGAAGCACTTGACCCCCAACACCTGGTAGGTATACATCCTACCGAGTGAGATTCTCCTCCCTCTCTCACCCAATCCAATCCGGTTGTCTCACTTCCGGCTGTCGGTTCCACTGGAACCCCGTCGCTAGCTGAGGACGGCTTAACCTTCTATACTGACGCCCTGATTGAAAAGAGTCAACCTCTCGGAGGTGGCCACCTGTCGAGAGATATCTCCAGACCAACCAAATGCTAGTATAAAGGTCTAGCCCCCATTGAGTACTCAACGTTATTCAATCTTCACAATTCATAAGGCTCCAAAGTGGAACCTACAAAATTTAGCTCAATACAATTCCAAACAGCATTTTCCAACCCGCACAAAGATTTTAAAAGGTGTGGTTTTAAGTCAATAATTTATTCCAAGTATTCATAGTGAAGGAGCCACATGCTCAAATAAGTCGTGCTATGATTTTCGAAAAGTATATGCATGATAAAAAATTCATCTCTTACATATTCAAAACAAATAAAAATGTTTGATGCTTAGCTCCTAAGTCATGCTTGACATATTTTAAAATTTATAAATCTAGAAGTTTCTAAAATTAGAAGTTTTCAAAATTAGCTATCGTGCTAATACTTCATGTTTGCAAGAGATGCTCACCAATCTTTCTTTAAAATAAAATCAATTTCATAAATATAAGGGAACTTACCTTATCCTTGCTCACAAGAAAGGTCTCCAACAGTTGACCTAATCCCCGCCTGGGGTAAATATAAATCACAATCAAACTCAAGCCAAAGATTCACTTCCACAAATAAAACTAGCTCAACTCACTACTACCATGATCCTAGTTCAACTTATTACAATCATGACCCTAATGTCCTAAGCTTTAAGGCTAGATGATAAAGGATTTTATACTATAAGTCTAACTTGATAAGTTAAAATAACTAGGGGATGTAAAATAATTACTAATAAGTTATAGGCTTTAATAATAATTCTTGAGTGTTATTATTAATAAATAAACTAAGGTTTGAATATTGAATAATACCAAGCCCTCAACAATATTAATAAATGATAATTTAAAAATAGCTTTATTATAAATAAATAATAAATTACAATTAATTTTTAATTAATTTTTTAATAAATAATAAATAATTAGTAATAATTAAAATTAATAATAAATGAATTATATTAAATTTTTAATTGATAAATAACAAATAGATTTTAATATAAATAATATTTAGGAATATAAGTAAAAGTTTTAACTAGCGCCTACACGGCCATTATTTAATTCTAATATTTTATTTATTATTATTTATATAAAAGATTTATTTATTATTATATATATTATTTTTAATAAAAGATTTTATTTCTTTGATAATTAAAAGATTAATATTTTAATTAATAATCCAATCCAAATCTTCCTAGAGTTTCGAATTTTATAGAGAAAAATATAGTAGTAATTCTAATTAAAGTAATAAAATTTGTGAATAAAAATAACTTAGACTTATCAAGAAAATAATTTTCCACCATGATTTTTCTATTGCTAGAAAAGATTCATAAACACATTCTCCATCATCAAATAATAAACCAATCCATTCACGAACATATGCTTGAATTATCTCATACTATCACAAGGCTAATTTCCTGCTAGGCATAATCATCATTAATGGCTTCAATGGAAAATAGAAACATAAGAGCCTAATCACCTTTGGTGCCATAATATCTAACATGCTTCAAACATCCATAAATTTTATTAAGCATGATGAGCATACATTGATTCCAAAGAAAATCCATATAGCTTAGTCATATACATCAATCCTTATGTCTTAACTCCATCCCTTTCCTTCACATACATATCCCCAATCTCCTATTCATATCCATTCTTCCTATCATCATCTAAGAGACATGCATGCGGAAATAAAAGAAGGATTTAAGAATAATTACTTGATTGTCGATTACTTTGATGAAGACTAAAGAAGGTCCACGCGCGATGGAGGATCTTGAGTGATCCAACGGGAAAACAGCCATGGTTGATGGTTGATCAACCATTTTGGCCGAGAGAGAGAGAGAGAGAGAGAGAGAGAGAGAGAGAGAGAGAGAGAGAGAGAGAGAGAGAGAGAGAGAGAGAGAGAGCATTAGAAAGGTTTATTGAGAATTGAATGGAAGAGGATGAACAAGAAGGTTGTTCTTGGTTTACCTTGTTGATGTTCTTGAGACCTTCAAGAAAAAGCCGATTTGATCCAATTGAAAATTCTTGTTTGCTTGTTTTTGTGTTATAAATACCAGAAATGAAGCCTAGGGATTAAGTAGAAGTTATCTGGAGTATTTGAGAGTGATTGGAGGTGTTTAGAGTAGGTTTAGGCTTGAAGAAGTATAGTGTGTGTTCTTGGTGAAAATGGAGAGAATTTGAGAGAAAAGCTCACATTTTTCTGGAGTGTTGTTGGCCGAATGGATTGGGGTAGATAGGAGTGTCGGTTTTCAGCTAGTGGAAGAGAGAGTGATGAGATTTTTTTTGAAATTCAAATGGAGGAAATTGTGGAGTTGTTTAAGGTAGGAGGTTAGCTAATGGTGCTTGATTAAGGAAGGTTTCTTTGCTCTTCAATGGTGCCGGCTGAACAAGTTGATGTTGTTGAAATGAATGAAGGTTGTTTAGGTATATAGCTGGCCGAAATTCAGTCTATGATCGCAGAGAAAATTTTGATTTATTAGCTTGTTACAAGAGTGGTTTAATAGAGTAAAATTCTGGAATTTTTTTGAAGTTCATATGAGTTTTGGTTAGAGTAATCTTAGGAGATTTTTGAGGTATGGTTATGGAGTCCAATTGTGCAAGGTAAGTGGAGAGGGTAATAGTTTTCAGTTCATGACTGAACAAGGGTCAATTTACAGAGGTTGAAGGGTGGTTTTCGGCCAAGGCTTGAGGGAAACAAAGCTGGAAATTTTCTGGTTCCAAGGTGCTCATGTTTCGAAGGTTTGCTGCAAATTTTTCTGTGCAGTTTTTTGCAATTCTTCAGCCCGTTTTGCAAGGTTTTGAAAGGTATTTGAGGGTCCTTCAAGGCTAGTTTCCAGCCTTCTTTATGGAGGAAAAACAGAGGCATTTTGCTGAGCTGATGATAGAAGAAAATAGCTCCAATTCTAGGCTGCTATGCAGCAAAAACTGCCTAGAATTTTTCCTGTTTTGTGCAGTTTGTGCAGTCCGAAAATTGCACAGAATTTTCAGCCTTCAAGCCACATGAAATGACCATTTTTCTAGTAGCAAATGAGTAGGTTTACTGGCTGAATTTTTCGAAAAGTTGGTCTGCAAAAATTCTGAAAAATTTCCAAATTTTCTTCACTAAAAATATGAACAACATGAAGGTAGGATTGAAGGTATAATCATGATGATTTATTTCTTTTGGAAACTCATCCTAATTTCTCTCATATTTTCAGCTAATCCTCTATCCTTCAAGACTGATTTTCGAAATTCAAGGTTGAAGAATTATCACAGATTTTTTTTGGAATTTAAAAGAAGAGATTTAATGGAATTTGGTTTATTTAAATTATGAAGATGTTAGGACAAAGCTAGAGGTAATAAAAAGGACTAGAATTCCTCTAGAGTTCTCTTTAGAACACAATGATAAGATTAGGACATTCTCTTCATGTCTCCCCTAAGACAACATTTCTATTTTTATGGAATGCAAGAAAATAAAATTTCAAACTTAATTAAGATAATCATGATAAAAACTCAGATGATGGGATTTGAACTCATGACCTTAGAGATTAATTCACAAGCTCTAATCACTAAACCACACTAACTCTTGTTCTTATTTCCTTGCCCAAATATTCTCCTTATTTAGTCCTCAAGCTATCTCCCTATTTTCACCTCAAGCAAAAATTACCTTTTTGCCTTTCTCACTTAATACTCACAATCAAGCCTTCAAGACAATAAAACGCAAATCCAAATCACATAAAATCATATAAAAACATATTTAAAAATGCAATAAAATGTGATATGCATCCCAACCCCTTACTCTAAGGTTGGTTTCGACTGGGGTTTCACAACACCAGCACCCTCAACCAATCACTTCCTTTCCATCCATTATTTCACCAGCAAATTCAACAAAGCAAACCAACAATCCATATGCACTCTGCCTTAAAATCATTTCTTCAAAAGACATATCATGTACAACATGTGATAAAAGGACTAACATATGTTCCTTCTGTAAAGAATAAAATAAGTCTTTGGGGGAGGAGGATAAACTAGTTAGGGAAATAAGTATACCACAGTAAGAACAGAAATATTACTTTCAGAAAGGGCATTAAGGACATCACAAACTGCTACCCTGACTTCCAGCCCAGCAGAAGTAAGTAGAGGAGAAATAGAAGTGATAATCTTTTCACTACTTTCACTCCCTACAACTTTTACTACATGCTGAATGATCTGTAAAATGTCAACACAAGAATCTGGAAGATGGAAAACAGACAGAGTTATTTCAAACAGATGTGCATACACACACACACCCCCACCCCTCTCTAGAAATAGTTACAGATGTGTACTTCTTAACACAAACCAAACTGTTTTAACACTAACCAAACTACATTTTTTAACAAAAGCTAACCAAACTGCTACTTTTAACCAAACTGCAGTTGTCTGCATTTCTTGAACACACAGTTTGCATGCAAAAAAAAACCCAAATATAACCAAACTACACAAATTATGCCACACACATAACACAACACAACCACACACACAACAAAGCACACACACACACAACAAAATAAAACAGAAAAGCTAACCAAACTGCAGGAAAAACTAAAACAACCACACACACAACAAAGCAGCCAATACATTCAATAGTTCACATCTCCCATGCACAAATTCAGTCCCAACCTCATTGGATCCCAAACTCCAAACATTCAAAGTTCAAACCAACATCTCCAATGTAGTCCCAAACTCCATGAACATTTCAAAGTTCAAACCAACATCTCCTATGTAGTCCCATCCAAACTCCACACATTCAACACGTCCAACTACGAAGAATGGCATATTCCAATAAAACATAGTTGTCCCATGTAACTATAAAGAAAGGCATATTCCAATAAAACAAAAACTAATGAGTCATATGTATGATTACCATTGCACTCGCCACATGAGAGTTGGAAGAAGTTCCGCTAGCATCTGTGTAACACTTCTTGAACATTTGTATACGAGTTGGAGAATGACCTTGCTCATTTGCCTGCATCATCCAATTTCTGTAAGTAGTTAATAGAGGTCAACATATCATTCAATCTCATGAAGAAGTTACCATATCATCACGAATTTGACTGTAAGGCTTCTTCCCTGTCCTATGATTCATGTTCTTCATATTTCTATTCTTTTTATTCTTCTCTGCCATTGCCTGAATTTAGAAAATTCAGTCATCAATAGATTTGACATGGACATCAATGTATCAATCAAGAAAGAGTATGAGCATGTGTTCGTACCTTCCCTTAAACTGAATCCCACCATTGAAGAAGATTAGTCCACTGAGTGTGAATCACGCGATCATCGGTGCATGGAGTTTGGTGATAGATGTCTTTTTCTGCATCATACCATTCGCTCTTTAATAATGCTTTCTAGGTCCTCCATTTTATACCAATTGATCTTAGGATAGCAGGCTTAAGACTAGGCGGTACATTAAACTTCTCCTGCACATGGACAAGAAAATAACAAAACTCAAACACATATTACTATATAATGTACTTCAATATTAGAACAAGACGTCAAATACTTTCACAACATTGAACATCTCATTCTTGTTGTCTCGAGGAATCTGAGACCATAATTTGATATCTATCGGAGCGTACATTCCATTCCTTGCTATGGTTCCCAAATATTCAGTCAATTTACTACGATTTGTTCCCACCGGCTGTCCAAACTTGTTGAATTCAACCTCCAAAGGCTTCGTATTTCGAGGGCGGCCCCAAATAGAGGTCATATAGGTTGGTCCTCTCTTGCGAGTTGCCTCGCATCTCCTTGTACTTACTTCTCATACAAAAATTTGAGTGAGGACTCATTAGGTAGTACAAAAATATAGAAAGCATATGAGAAGCCAACAAATATAAATATACCTTGACTTTCACTTTATTGCATGACTTGACCCTCAAGCTCTTGTACAACATGCGCAGCGGTAATTTCATCAGCCTCTTGTACAACATGCGCCTCGGTACTGCAATCACCACGTTAGTTAGGTTGACTGGTACTTCTTCTTCTTCCCCTAGTTCTTGCCATACTTGGATTCAAATCTGGGAGTCAAATGTTCGCACCAAAGATCAGTAATTTCATATCCAAAAAAATCCCCAAAAATAACACAAGACATTTATCAACTATATTAAAAAAAAAAAACAGCAAACAAACATACAGAATGCATAGAAACATATTATATTACTTGCAACATGGCATAAACAATGGAGCCATAAAACACTGTATCTCATATTACAACTATTTACAATGTACACAACTAGGCCTTGAATAGAATGGTTCTCAAAACAAGTTTGGACAGCAAAAGCAACTTATAAAGTAAAGATTTATCAAGTAGCTGTAAATTCAACTTCAACTCCATCGACCCCTTCAGCAACCCAGCTGACTTTTTCACTTCCCAAATCTGCCTGGATGTTGTAACTTTCACTTTGCAAATAACTCTCAATATCAACTACAGACCCTATGTTATACACAGCTCTTGGATTTGTGGTTATAATAATTTGCCAATTACTTTTAGTCGGGTCTCTAACGTAAAAGACTTGCGTTACTTGAGAAGCTAGAATGAAAGGCTCTTCATGGGGCCTAACATCAGTGAAATTGGCCAGAGTAAAGCCCTCAGCATCTTGCTTCAATCTTTTCCCTGTTGATACCCAATCACATCTGAACAACACAACTCTACGCCCGTCTCTATAATCTAACTCTATCACATCTATTAATTTCCCCAAATAAGACACATCACTTGGAATTGGATTTCTGTCTCTAACACTTGAGAAATTAGTTGTTGCATTTACAGAAACACCACTATTTTGAGTTTTCCTTTTGTTCAACTTCTACAATATGATATCGAAAGCCGTTCACCAAGAACCTATCGTATTTAAAACCAATGCCATTGGGTCCTCTGGTCAAATGCTTCAAATCCTTAGAAATTATATCATCATCATTGAATTGCAATGCCTTCACCTAGGAAATCAACAAGAGTCAATGTAAGCTTAAGCATCATTAAAGTATAACTTAAGCATGCTAACTGAGATGAATCTTACATAATTGCAAAACCAATTCGCAAATTCTTCACCATGAATACGCTCAATTTCATGTAAACTTGCACGAGGATGCCTTTGTTCCACTAGTCCATGATGCTGGCTGCATTACATACTATGCATTAGTTAAGCGTGGCTTCATGGCCACTAATCTAATGAAGAATATAAATCCTCTATCTTATACGTACTCTATGTAAGGTTTTACAGCGTGAGAATTAAACAACACATATTGATGTGCTATCTTCAATGTGTCTTCATCGAATTTTGTAGGAACTCATTTTCCAAGTGAACGTCCAGTTGGTTTGAAAATATCTAACCCAGCATAGGAATTGGCTTCATGATTGTCATTCCTACTTGGTCGGTTGAACTTTGTCTCCACATAGTTAGTAAGATATAACGAGCAAAATGTCAAACGTTCCTCAGCCAAGTACCCTTCAGTAATAGAACCCTCTAGGCGACTCCTATTACTAACATAGGACTTTAATGTGCTCAAATACCTATTTAAATTCAACTTTCATACATTAGTTTCAATGTCATTGCTGTACATGTTTGTAATCGCAAGAAAGAATAACCTAAACATGAAATGAATGAAACGTGTACCTCTCTATAGGAAACATCTATCGATAATGAACCGGCCCAGCTATCCTAGCTTCGGATGCTAAATGGATAGTTAGATGCATCATGATACTAAACGATGAAGGAGGGAAGACTCGCTCCAATTCACAAAGGATAACAGCAATCTCTTGCTCTAATTGAAACACTTCATTTGGATGAATCTCAGTACAACACAACTTTCTAAAGTATCTACTGAGCTTTATCAAAGGATAGCGAACAGTCTTAGGTAAAACTTTTCTTAGAACGATTGGCAGCAATTGTTGTATCAAAATATGATGGTCATGGCTTTTAAGTCCAGAAAGCTTAGGTGGATTAAGGTGTACGCACTTAGACAAGTTGGCAGCATATCCGTCTGACACCTTAATACCTTTCAAAGTCTTGTAGAATGTCACTTTTTCCTTCTTAGATAGTACAAAAGAACCCGGTAGCAAATAAATTTTACCATTATCCCTCTCAACTGGATGAAGGTCGGATCGAATACCCATATCCTTTAAGTCGAGACGTGACTTAAGGTCCCTTTTCTTATCCACTTCCAACAATATTGCGCATATAGCCTCAGAAACATTCTTTTCAATATGCATTACATCAAGATTATGGCGCATCAAATTGTCTTTCCAATACGGCAACTCAAAGAATATACTTTGTTTCTTCCAATTATAGGGCAATTGTTGGTTATCATGGACTGCCCTTCCAAATTTGATTTGCTTTCCATCCAACTTATGCAATATCGTATCCCCATTCAATTTAGGGATTGGCCTTCCATGTTCTTGCTGACCATCAAATGACCGTGCATCATTTCGAAAATGATGATTAGAAGACAAAAACCTACGATGCACCATTCTTCAACCATTGTGATTTTGTTTCCTTATGACAAATAGGACAGGCCAGTTGCCCTTTAGTACTCCACCCCGACAAATTTGCATGTCCAGGAAAATCACTAATTGTCCACAACAATGCAGCACGTAGCTAAAAATTCTGCTTCGAAGATGAATCAAAAGTTTGCACGCCTATGTCCCATAACTCTTTCAATTCAGCAATTAAAGGTTGTAAATAAACATCAATATTATTACCAGGAGCAGATGGATCAGGTATCAACAATGACAATATGAAATATGGTTGCTTCATACACATCCAAGGGGGTAAGTTGTAAGGCATAAGTATCACAGGCCAAGAACTATGAGCAACATTCATATTTTTAAACGGATTAAAACCATCGGATGCCAATCCCAACCTCACATTACGTGCATCTTTTGTAAAATCTGTATTTATAGCGTCAAATGCTTTCCAAGTAGGTGAATCAGCTGGATGCCTCATTCGACCATCATCTGTGCGCCCTTCTGCATGCCATCTCATAGAAGCTGAAGTCTTGGCTGACATGAATAGACGTTGTAGTCGAGGTTTCAAAGGAAAGTGTCACAAAACTTTCTTTGTAATCTTCCTCTTCTCTCCCGTTGGGTCATTTTTAGAAATGACCCACCTGGACTCTTTACACGTTTTACAATCCTTCCATCTTTCTTTATCCCCCCAGTACAATGTACAATCATTAGGACAAGCATCTATTTTTTGATAGCCTAAGCCCAGTTGCTTCATCAATTTTTCAGCTTCAAAAAAAGATTTAGGAAGTTCAACACCTTCGGGCAATGCTTCCCTCAGCAAATCAAGTAGCATATCAAAATGCTTGTTAGACCACTTCTCTGCGCACTTGAGATGAAGTAACCGAATGATGAAGGTAAGTTTAGAGAACTTCTTACAACCTGGATACAAATCTTGTTGAGTGTCATTAATCAGTTTGTAAAATTTTTCAGCATCTGTGGAATTCAAACTACTTTCTTCATCTACATTTCCACAAGGTGGGACCCTAAATGCATCATGCAACATTGTTTCCATTTCATCAGGCATAGATGCTACATTATTCGAAATAGGCTCGGAGTGTGATGTACTTAAACTAGGCGTAAAGAGTTCTCTATGTGCTATCCAATGTGTATATCCCTTAATAAACCTTGTAACAATCAAATGCTCCCTGGCCTCAACTTTTGTCCTCATTACTCCATTTCCACATTTCAAACAAGGACATAATATCATTCCATTTAAACTTGCGTTGTTCATTGCAAAGTTTAAAAACCTTTCGACTCCGTTTTCATATTCAATGCAATTCCTTGGAAGTTTCATCCAACCCTTATCCATACTTTTGAAACTAATTATCCAACTCAAACGGCAGCAGCAAATGGAAGAGAATTTACCTATGTTAGCATAACATTAGAATACAAGTGGAGAAATCCCTAAAAAAATAGCTTGCAATACCTATTACAATAAATAGGAAGAAAGTTTTAATATGTTAAGTGGTGCGTGAACTTTCTACCTTAAAATAGGAAGAGGCTCTACTTGAAGATAAGTGGATATGATACAATCCTGGAATTAATACAAAATATGACAACACATATACTACTATAGAAAAAGTAGCCTATTATATTGAGCAGGATGAGCAAGAGGTAGACTTAGGAGTTTAGTTAATCCCTTCTTTTATGTGCAATTGAAAGCTGTCATAGTCGTATATAAAGAAAAACATAACTTGGGTCTAAATTTATGGTTGAAATTTATATATATAGTTGTAACATGGTTATAAAAGTGATATGGGCCTATAGAAGAGGTGGCCAGTATTTAGAACAACATTATTGAATTCTCTGCTTAAGTGTTCCTTCTAAGTATAGGTTGGCTAGCTTGGCTAGTAAATTTATTTAGTTAAATTCTGAACAGAGTGAGATTTGATTTTAATGGTGTGACTATGGGAATTGCTGCTGGCTACTGTCCACTGCAACTTATTCGGAGAAAATGATGGAAATGAGATGAAAGGCATACTAGAAGAATGAAAAAAATGGAGTCACAACACACAAGTCAAGACGACTACAATAAAATGAGAACTGCGCACAAGAAGAAGAGCAAAAAACCAAAATCTCAATCAGATAAAACTTTGGGGTTCACACCTTTCTACAGTAAAATGTAAAAACGGAAAACCGAAGTCTCAATCAGACAGCATCTATTGCTGAAACAGAAAATTCGCAAGCACCCACAAATCTACACTAAGCTTCCTTTACCCATGAGTCACTTCATTTTCTGCCATAACCAACACTTAATTATAAATAACAAAGAAGGATGGTAACAACTGCAAGAACCCATGTAGAAATATAACAAAATCAACTAAAATAGAATAACTTCATCTCAGAAACACATACACATAAAGGGAGAAAGTTGAACTGTTGAAGCACACTAGAAAACTCCAGCATGGAAGAACAATGCTATAGGATGGTGACGAGAGACAGGCATGCTTTTTTCTTGAATGCCACAATATACAATCGGGCTTTCTTGAAAATAGAAATGAAAATGATGGCAAGCAAAATATTATTAGAGTGTATGACACGGAATAAATCACCAAAATGCACAAACTCCATTACTCATACCCAATCATTGAGCTTATAACCATAACTAAATTAAATGAAAGTAACTAAAGTATAAGTTATACCAGTAACTGAACTAAATGATCAATAAAAACTTCCAAGAATTAAAACTATAAAAAAAAAAGATGAATTAAGAACATTCAAGCAGCAAAATTCCAGTGGAAAGAACCATATGAAATGCAGAGGTCCCAACAACTGAAAGCAACATCTTTAAACATACGTAGTCAGATAATCTCCAATTTACAGTAGGTAAAACCCTTTGACTCTAAAACAGGACACCAATTTGCCTAACTCTGGAATGAATTTATAACATTTACAGAGGGGAAAAAACACGAGCTACATTTTGAGGGGGAAAAGGGAGAAAATCATGATTCAAAAGGCCAAAATATTTAGGCATGGTACCCTGGAAATCTATCAACAAATGAACAAAATGAGTTCAATCCCAATACTCATAGCAGAAAGAGGTTCTCCGGCTCAATTATTTCCAGCACCTCCCATAATTCAAACATCCAATAGACAGCATTTAACAAATAAAAAACAGAGGAAAAGGTTAACACAAATTCCTCAACTACAAGCAGCAGAAAATTGACTCCGAAATCCAGAGGTAAACCACCTCAATCGAAGCAAAATTAAACAAACAAATGCACAAAAATGCAAATCGACCTAAGACTACTTACCAGTCTAAAAAGCAGTGTACAGACCACAGCTAAATAAGGTCCCTCTGCAACGCTGATACTACTTCACACAGTAGCAGAGCCAACGGCCGTCACTTCAACCGATTGTGCAGAGAAGATGCTATGACTCGCGCAGAGGAGTTTGGGCTGAAGAAGTTGTGAATCAAGCTCTATTTCGCCCGATTTCCCTCACTGATTTGAAGGAAAAATCCAAGCTCCCTCACTGTCCACCATTGTTGTTGCTCGGTGTCTATGGTTGAAACACAGCCCTCTTTTGCGCCAGTGAGTTTGGATTGAAACATAGCCCTCTTTTACACTGCGAATCAAGCTTTAGATCTACTTATTTCCCTCATTGATTTGAAGTCACAATTCCAATTTCCCTCACTGCCATTGTTGTTGCTCTTGATCAGCGCCTTCGGTTGAAGCACAGAGTCGTGCTATTTTTTCAGTACTGAAGTGTTATGCGCACGCTTGAGGAACCGAAAGTGTTAGGAAAAATCTATTTTTTTTTCTTTACACAAAATTGTGTCATAATAGTGTATCACTTTAAGTGAAACTAGCAAAACTACGTCGTATTGATTCAATATAATAACACTTAAAAAATTAGTGTCATTATAAGTATTATATTATTACACTTTATAAAAAATGTCATTAAAAATGTGTTAGCAAAGCCTTTTTTTCTAGTAGTGAAAACAATAAGATGCAGATTGACATTTCAAAAGTTAATGATAGACTAATTTCAGAAGTTCAATTAGCAAAGTTGTCTAACGAAATCAGATTGATTTCTTGGCAATTCATCCAAATTCCAACAAAATAGGGAGGCATGACTAATGATGATAAGAATTATGCCATGGAGAGACTTAAGGTAAGGACAAAATCTTAAATTTCAAGTAATATAATTTACACATATTCGTCTAGCAATTATTTTATCTTTTTAAGACTAAGTTTCATATTAACTAAGGTGTTGAGTATGTTCAAAGCTCTGTGATGTCAATTTTGTAGAGGTTGTTTAGAAACCAGTGATATAGACTTCATTTATATTTCAAATCACTTTCAAGTGATCAAGAAGCATGTCAAAAAGCCACTAACTACTAAGTTCAATTTGACTCAAGAAAATTGAGAATCACTTTGTGATCTATTTAGCAATCCTGAATACCATGTCTATTTCTTATAATTTATAAGTTCATTTACACTAGAAATAGTATAATATTATATATATTTTGTGCATACTAATTTTGGTCATTTTTTTTATATGTAAAGGCGAGGTGTGAAAAAAATAAAGCATATTGACAAAAAGTCATGTTTCTACATAATCAAGGGTTGGAGGCATTTGTTGCAAGTCACTTTGCCAAGGTAAAAGATCCGTTTATATTCCTATAACTTCTAAGTTTATATGGAAATTTTTTATTTTATTTCATATTTTTTAAATGGCAATTGTGAAGTGTAACGGTGAAGAATAGTCTGATAGGCTGGAATTTTTTAAGATGACTCCCTATTCAGAGACTAAAGGATGGACGAGTCTTGTGATTCAAGCAGACTAGGTAAGGTTTTACAATATTATCATATTTTCTTATATTACAATCAAGGTTTTTTTTTTTCTATAATTATAGGAATGAATGCAAGAATTAATATCACAGCTTGTTGGAGAAGGAATGGGACTTAGGACAATTGACTTTGTAGTGGATAAAGTGCTTATGTCACGGACCGCACCATGACGGCCCGAGGACGGGAACTTGCTAAAACCGCACGGGCTATTGGTGGTGAAATAGTTGACCCGTGACATTTGGAACTAGTTCAAGTTACATCAAAAGGCTTAGCCTAATAAGCAAAACCTAAATTCTACCATTTCTTAATTATTAGAAAAGCTTGATGAGACTAAGAAAAATTTCAAACAATATATGTAGAACTTTAAATCGCTCCAAGATCGTATGCAAATAATGACTTAAGCTATGGTTGTTTATGGAATAGAAGTGCCAATGCCACCATTTTTTTTAGTAATAGTATGCTTTAGTTTTATTCTTATAGCCTTAAAATGCTTTTTTTTTTCGAAATTTACTCGTCATTACAGTTTTTCACTTTTCTTATAAATTTATTTAATATTTTTTATTAAATGTTTATTACAGTTTCAAGCTAGTCGGATTCTCCATCAACTGAATTATTATCATCTGAAGAATTGAATGAAATCTGGGGAATATGGTTCAACTACATATTAACTAGCTTGGCTTATTCTTTTGTTTTAAAGAATTTTGATTTTCTCAATGCATGAGGATATTATATAATTTCTAAGATTACTACCATTTGGATACTTTAACTTTGAGATTCTGTATTTGGAATATAGTGGCGTACTTTATTTTATTAAATACTATTGATTTGATTTTATAATGCATTACTTTATATATATGATATAAGATATTATATATTATAAAATTTTTAAAAAAATGGCAATAAAATATTTATGGCAAATGGTCAATATGACAAAATTTATAAATAAAAGCGAGATCTAATTATCATCATCATTCATACTAATTTGGTAATGATTTGTGGCAATACAGATCTCACGAATTGGTTAGATGATTTAATTTATGCCAATAATTATTAAAATTTTCTAACTGCTAGTGACAATAAGATTGTAACCTATTTGTCACCTTTTCATTTTAGAAATGTCAGTAATTATTAAGAATTAATAAATATTTTTTTTCACCTTGAACATTACCTATTTGAGTGACGATTATAATAACGTAAAAATTAATCAAAATATTTACAATAATATGTGACGTTTCACCATTGTCAGCGACAGTGTCTTTTAATAATCATTGACAAACCTTAAGAAAACCTATTCATATGATATTCTCATTTTCGTAATGAATAAATGAATATTTATTTCATATATTGTGACAATTCATGTTGTTTAGTGATGTTCTTTTTTAATGAGTGATGAAAATTACACTACCTATTCGTGTGACATTTTTCATTTTTTGTCATTAATAATTAAATATTTATTTCATATTTTCTGACGATTCATATTTTTTAATGACATTTCTTTTCTAATAATGGGTGACAAAAATTATGCCACCTATTCGGGTGACGTTTTTTTTTTTTTTTTGGTCATTAATAGTTAAATATTCAGTTCATATTTCGTGGCAATCCAAGGTGTTTGGTGACGTTATCTCTTACTAATAGGTGACAAGAAATACATTACCTATTAGTATGGTTTTTTTTTTTAATTTTTGTCACGAATAGTTGAACACTTAACTTATATTCTATGACGATCTAAAATATTTTGTGAAAATTTGTAAGTTTTTTTATGACGAAGTTAAATGTCACAAAAGCATATCTGTAACAAGACATTGTTATGATATACTACGTATTGTTTATCAATTTATTACAAAAAATATTCATATCATCAATATTTTTAGTGATGGTGAAAAAATGACAATCAACAAGATGATATAAAAAACGTTATAGAATGTTATGCATGTCAAAAATTAAACATTATGTGACGTCAATGGGTGTGCTACTAATCATCAATTTTCTTGTGGTGAAAACATATGTTGTTTCTCATGTATATTGGTATAGAGTTTTAACCAATAAGTATAGTTGGCTATATCCAAAAATCTCCATTTATTTTACTTTATCTTAAATAAAAATATTGATAAAGTATCAAAATTGGATATTATGATGATAAATTATAAATATTTATAATTTATATGTATCCCATAACTAAGAGTAACCGAAGGGACCAGACTGAACACAGTTAGATTAAACTTCAATAAATTATTTTATCAATAAAAAAAATTTAATTACATTCTGCTCTACTAAAAGAACATAATTGCACTCTTAAACTAAATGAAATTATTAGAGTCAATAATTATATTCTAAGATTTATCAATCTTACATATTACCCCCGACAATCTACAGTAATACTTTAAATGAGGCAAAATGACCAAAGTGCCTCTCATTTAAATCAACAATTCTCATCTTTTATTTGACAGTATTATTTGACCACGTCACAAATATAGATTAAATTTAATAGTCATTATTGAATTACTGAACCTAGATTTAATAGTCCCTTTGAAAAACTCAGGAGGACATGATTTTATCTATTAAAGGTGATAGATTCTATTTTGCAAAATAAATGTCCCATATTTATTTTACTTTAATTCCAAAGATACTGAAATATTGATTATTAAATTAATCTTACTCTTTGGTAACTTAAGAAACTTCAAGTTAGTAAATATAAATCATTATTCACATATAATTAAGGTATTATGTATGAAAATCTTATAATTTTAATTTGTTTGGTCCAATCCACAAATAAACATTAACGGTCCAAGCCAATATATTAAAATATATTTTTAATTTTATTACCAAAGTCAAAGACAAACTTCAATAAAATCAAGACGATCTCATTAAAATAAATTGTCCAAACTTATTTTGCATCATCAATAATTTATTTTGAATTAAATTATAAATTAAGACTTTTATGTTTAATAAATAAACACTTTATTTATAATTTTTAAATAATTTATGGACAAATCAAACTTATACACACACGCACGTGTAGACACACACGCATATATATTATCGTATAAAAATATACTTTATTTAATTTTAAAATACAAATGCTGTAAATACATTTAATTTACTCAAATGGCATAATTGCCCTAGAGCAAATGAGACATGTAAAAATACCCGTACTTTCAAGATAACTTTCGAAAAATTTTACAGATAAACTTTTAGTAAAATGATCAGCAATATTTTCAACAAAAAAAATCTTATATACTTTTACATCTCTATATTGAACCATCTCCCTAAATAAGTGATATTTACATTGGTAGAGTCCACAATACAAGATTGTCTAATACTCCTCTATACAACTACACCACCACCTAAGCTGAAAGCGGAGCCTGAAGTGGACTTGAAAAAATCTTATCTACTTGAAAATTAGCATCAGTGTAACTTATTGGTACCAATTCTAGAGTTGAGTAAACTAGCATATATCCTCGAGTTCTTCGAAGACATTTAAGTAAATGCTCCACTGCTATCCAATGTTCTTGTCTTGAGTTTAAATGATATCTATTGAGCATTCCAATAACATAAGAAATATTTAGACAAGTATAAAGTATAACATATATGAGACTTCCTACAGCTAGTGCATAAGGAACTCATTTCACGTATTCAACTTCATCAGAAGTTTTAGAACAATGCTTTTGTGACAATTGAATTCTATGTTTGAAAGGTAATAGACTTTTTCTTAGAATTCTACATTGAAAATCTCATTACTATTTTGTCAATGTATAAAACTTGGGATAAAGTGATTTATCTATTCTTTCTATCTTGAAGGATTTGGATACCGAGAACAAATCTTACTTCTTCCAAGTCCTTCATATCAAATTGTTTAGTCAACAAATAGTTTACCGATGTTAATGTCTCTGCATTATTACCAATAAGAAGGATGTCATCAACATACAATATGAGAAAAATCACCTTACTATCTATAATTCTCTTATAAATACAAGATTCAACAGGATTTTAACTAAAACCATAGGACTTAGTGACTTGATCAAACCTAATATTTCAAGATCTAGACGCTTGCTTAATTTTATAAATAGATCTATTCATCTTCCAAACTTTTATATTCTTGACTTTCTTGGATAAAAGACATACTTGTCTAGATTTCTATTAAGGAATACTGTCTTGATATCTATTTGTCATACTTCATAGTTAAAGTGAGCTACAAAATATAAGAGAATTTTTATAGACTTTAACATGGCCACAGGAGAGCAAGCTTCATCATAATCAATACATTCTCATTGGGTATAATCCGTAGCAACCAATCTTGCTTTGAAAGTTTCTAATTTCTCATATACTACTCTTTTTCTTTTGTGCACGCATTTGCACCCAATAAGTTTTACCCTATTAGATAAGTCTACAAGTTTCCAAACAAAGTTAATATATATGAATTTCATTTCTAAATATATTGCACTCCTCCAATGGTCTACGTTTGCACCCTCTAGAGCTTCTTTATAAGTAGTAGGATCATCTTCTTCCTCAATTGATATTGTTTGAAAAGACTCTTCCTAAATTAAGTATCTAGAGGGACGTTGAATGACTTTTTCATTATACCTAAGCTGTAAAGGTCCTTGAATGTTTGGAATTTCTACCACTTTATTGACTAGAACCTTTTTCTAGTAATTCCTCAACAACTGGAATTTGTTCTCCTAATCTTTCATCTTTACCATGTCCTTCATTTTTCATCTACAACATTGGGAATTTGTTATTGAAAAAGGATGGAATATTCTTCCACTCTATGTGCTGAAGAGCTAGCGGGTATAAAAGATATAACATCTATTTCTCTCCCACTATAATCTGACATGTTAAGTGGTAGGAATACAAATCCACCATGAAAATCTTGAGTATGAGCTATAACCATTTGCGTGGTTAGGATTATCTCCCTTGATTTCTTCTAAAATAACCCCACTCTTATATTTGTTTTCTCAATGTACTTATCTTTTAAAAAAAATTATATTTGTACTTATAAGTATCTTCTTATCTTGAGAACTGTAGAAGTAGTATCCCTTAATTCCTTTTAGATACTCTACAATCAGACATACATTTAATTTTGATTTCATTTTATACATCGTTCCTCTTCAGCATATATACGACACAACCCCAAATTCAGATATATATTAAATTAGATTTAGGTCCATTCCACAATTCCAAGGGAGTCTTAGGGATAGATTTAGATAGAGTTTATATACATCACAATTTTTATAGCTTCCCCAAAAAGATGTACTAAGTATAGAGAAGATTAGCATTGATCTGACTGTGTCTAACAAAATCTTATTTCACCTTTTTGCAACCCCATTTTGTTGAGGAGTGCCTAGTGTATTTTATTGGGATAAAATTCAATTTTCTAACAAGTGTGATGTAAAGTCATGATATAGATATTCTCTACCTTGATCTGATCAAAACATCTTAATGTTCTTACCTAACTACTTCTTAGCCTCAGCCTTAAATTCTGTTAATTTATCTAAGGTATTAGACTTATAAGCTATCAGGTAAACATATCAATATCTTGATTAATTACACTTAAATATAATGAAATACTTATACGCACCTCTATCTTAGACATTTACTAGTCCATATATGTTAAAGTACACTAATTCCAAGACTTCCTTGGCTTCTTTTCAAAGGAAAAGATCGTTTAGTCATTTTACTTTTCAAACAAGGTTAAAAAACTTAAAAGAATTTCACATTTAAGTCACTTAAAAGACATTTCTTTACAAGTTTTTAAATCCTATTATGATTAATATGACCAGGTCTTAGATGTCATAAGCATCTTATTAGTAGAAGATAACTTAATGCGTTATATTATATTCAACATGATATAACGAACTATTAGTAGGCTTTAATATATATATATATATATATATATATATCATTATTTAAATATCATCACCATATCAAAGTGTTATTAAAAAATATCTCTATTGGAAATTTATAAAATTTAACAGAATATTCTTGTTTGAATAATAAAGCAACCGAAATTAAATTTTGGTAAAAGTTAGGAGAATAATAACAATATTTTACAACTAATGTTTATTATTAAAATGTTTAATAGGCATAGTAGCAGTTAGCACATATTTAAGCTTCTCATCGATTAGGACGATTATGACGTTTCATTTCTATTCAATAAATTTTTTTTCTAACTAGTTTATTTTTTTGTTAAGATAAGGGATAAAGTGTGGGAAGTTATTTTTTGAAATTAAATAAAATAAAAGATATGAGTCATATCATACCATGATGCATGACAAATATTATAGCATGATGCATGATAAATATGACAAAATCCTAAGTAGTCGTAAAACTACTCTCAAACGACAACAACTTAAAACCCTTAAAATAACATGCACTTCTAAAAGAGATAATAATATAACTTACAGTTACGTTGGCATATCCCACTCCTATTAAAATTAATGTCTTGCATCAAAATGCAATAGTAGTTTTAATGTCGTTTATATTTTGGCTATCATATATATCATTTAGATATTTAGGAAGCCCTTATAATGTTTCTAATGTAAGTGTATAACCCCTTATTGATATTTTTTAAAGTTTCAACCTAAACACATCAGTTATAGGGCAATTGTGAATGAATAAAACTTATAAAAATAACACCAAAATTTGAGCCCAATCTAATAACTAAGACAACATAGCCTTCCTTTAGGAAGATCATTTAAAATGTCATAAAATAAATGTCAATTTTTACTAATGGGCTAATAGGGGAGGCCTAAGGTTAAAAATAATATTTACACACTTAATCTTTTAATTAAAAATTATACATAACTAAATAATATATAGAGTGGTATTTATATGACACGATATCATGAATGATATATAACTCAACAAATAGTATAGTAAAAAAATAAAATAAAAAATATTTTTATGGCCTACCTAGACACAAAAATAAAATTGTAAAATTGCAATTGAAAATTCTAATTAGCTAACAAAATAACCAATTCTTCAATCAATATGTAACTTCAATTAAATGGAGCAATCTAATGTCATATAATCTTCTATAGTGCAGTGGTTCACCATCTGGACTTTGAATCTAACAACGTGGGTTCAAATCCCAAACTAAAATTCAATAGAATGTATTTGTTCATAAACTAATTGCAATTATTAGAGTCAATATCTATATTCTAAAATTTATCAATTTTACATATTACCCCTTTATTCAAATCTTTAATTCTCATATTCAATTTGATGGTCTTATGTGACGTTGTCACACATACAGATTAAATTCAATAATAACTATTGAATTACTAAGTTCAGATATATCTGTCCCTTAGAAGAACTCTAGATTCTATTTGTAGAAAGGTACCACATTATTGATTATTATATTAATATCACTTTTTGATAACTTAAGAAATTTCAAGTTAGTAAATAAAGATCATTATTCGCTCATGATTAAGGTATCATGTACAAAAATCTTAAAATGTTTAATTTTTATGGTCCAATTCACAAATTAAATATTGATGGTCCACTTCAATATATCAAAATATTTCATATCGTGGATAATTTATTTTGAATTAAATTATAAATCAAATATTTTTATATTTAACAAATAAACACTTGATTTGTAATATTTAAATCATTTGTAGAAAATTATTTAAAACTTCATAAAAAAATTTGTTATTAAACTCTATCCCAAATTTATCTCTATTTTGGGACAGATTTCAATATTGATTGTTTGATAAATTTTTCTTTACATCCATTGGGAATTCATTACTAATTATGGATGGATATGAAATGGATGTCTGTATTATTTATTTTATTATATATATTTTAATTTTCATCCCAAACTTGTTCTAAATTTAAGGTAGATTTAGATTGGAAATTAGGAAAACTTTATTAGAAAATTAACATAAAACCCAGTTCCAAATCCATCCCATATTTCCATAAGAATTTGGAATAGTTTTCTATGTTAATTTTGTTTTTCAAATTATCCATACAAAAGTTGTCCCTAAATTAGTGATAGGGTTTGAATGTATATATTTTGTTAGTCATTTATGTAGAATTTGTGTTATTTTTCAGTTAAATGGCTATTCATTCATTCTATTTTCATGAACTTTTGTATAAGTTTGATTTGGGAGAGTTGTCCTTGAAAACATGTTGAAAATTACTGAAAACTGAACGAAATTGGAGAATTGCAGTGATAACTCAGCGCTAGTTAGTGTGAAAGAGCTAGGGCTGGCCTCTTTCTGGAAAAACAGAACAAAATAGGAAAATTTTGGAGATGAAATAGAGAGGAGCATGCGCTAGCCCCCTTGAAGAACCCTGCGCTTGCCCCTTTCTGGATTAAAGGCAGTGGATTTTCCAATTATGAGCAAAATTTAGTAATTTCTGATTAGATCTTTTTGAGATTAATCTGGACATGAAAAGAGACTCTTTTGGATAGTTTTTGGTGACCAAGAGTTCTATATAATCATTGGAGAAGAAGCTTTAGATATATTATATCATAGAAATCAACATTAATACTATAGAATATGTACAAGATCAGATGTATTTTGGAGGACAGGATCATTGTTTTAAAGGAGCTTTCAAGAAGAGAATGAGGATAGCTTATCTATGAGTTCCTCGTCTTTTTCTTTTATTTTTTTTCTTTGACAATGTTATTTTTATTGATTTATTGTGTATTTTAGAAGGATGACTTAATTATTATGAATTTTCTTTTGAGTTTCACGTTTTAATCAATTAATTGCTAATTTCTAGTATTTGATTGCTTAGATTTCATTTGTTGGATTAATTGATTGTTGCTTTGCTTCTAATTAACTTAAGAAAGAGGGCAAGAGGGAGTTTTAATTCAATTAATTTTATATTTATTATCTCTTAATTAACTAGAGGAGGGGGGGGAGGGGTTAAGGGTTAAGAATTTAGTAATCAAAGAGTTGTTAATGCCACCTAGATGAAAGTGGATCGGGGCAAAACAAAACACACAGAAGTAACAAATTTTATAGCGAAAGCTTTTAAAATATATACCTCTACGTTTAGGAATGACTTTTGATTGCTTAGGTTGAGCAGACATGCTTGGTTGTTCAACCACTAGTATTTGCACCATAGCTCTGGTGAGTATCTCGCAAGCTTTCTACTTCTTCTTTGCATCAAAGCAAATTTTTTGGACTTTTGGAATATGTCCACTACCTAATGCTATCAATGAAAACAAAGAGTTAGAGAATGTCTCGGGTCTTTTCCTTTTCCTTGACGAACTACTAAAGAGTAGTATCAAGAAGAAGCCTTTTAATTCCTTTGACTTCTACTGAAGAAGAGAAGGAAAACACAGGGAGAAATTGGTAGGCTAACGTGAGAGTCTTTAAAGAAGAAGAGTCTGTGAGAGAAATTACGTTAATAGGAGACATCCTATATTACACTGATAACGTGTATTTGTTCTATCAGGATTTCAAAACCCTAACAGAATACATATTAGCGGAGTCTATTTGCACATATGACTCAACTAGCTAGACCTAGTCGAACTGGGCATGGGTCTAGTTCTTGTACCCCTTGGTCCATTCTATTGAGTCAGGCTTAAATTATTTATTTATTCTTGGATTAATAAAAAAAGAAAGCCCATAAATAAATAATTCAATTAACCCAATTGGACTAAAATAATTTCTCCATTATTTTTCTAGTTTGGGCCAAGCCAATTTTAATTATTCAATCTGGGTTGAAATCCTGAATAATTAACTAGCTAAATCAGATAATTAATTCATTTTCTCTATTGGGCCTTTTATTTCATTCTAACATAATAATAAATTAGACTTCTAAATAAAATAAAAATCATTTTATTTAAGATTATTTTACTTAACTCAAAATTAATTAGAATTTACGAGCTATTTCAAGGACCAAAAGATACATTATCTTTGGCTATTAAAATAATAAAAATATCCCTACTATAAAAATAGTTGTATTTTATATTTCAAATATTTTCTATTATCATCATAAGAAAATATTGACCCCAAGGACTATACTACATATAGCAATGTCTTTGGCCTATAAGTATAATGACTAAAATATCCCTTGATGTAACACTTATCATTGAGACATGAGAAATGTACCAACCCCTCTCTCAATTACTTCTACTATTCTTAGATATCTAGTATAATAATTCATGACTTTCAGTATATAACTGCTTATTTCTAGGAGTTACCCAAAAGCGTACAATATTAAGTCACATTCCCAAGGTCCTAAATTATATAGATTATCCTGAACAATCACAAGAGGTGATTTCTTCATTTAAGAGTATAGAAACTATTTTTTATGAGTTTGTCTTAACTAATTAGTCACACATACCTAACATACAAGTATATTGGTCTTATAGTAGAACCTCACCTATAGTACATCAAAGTACATGCTTCCAACTTTGCTAGACCACTAATCCATACTCAAGTCATAGGGTATAAGTCCACGCTGTAGCTATAGTAGTCTGGGTTTCTATTATTTTAGTACTTTAAGGAACAACTACTATGGGTCCAATTTTATATATTCTAAATACACTTATATTATGAAGTGGAATGACTACTAACTAGCTAAAGGTAAGTCATTTCATATTTAGAATTCACAGTATAATAACATTTTTTTGATTAGATCATTATTCTAATCAACTAGTTAAGAACTAAGCTTATGTGTTATATAATCCATGATCCATACCTTACTGTAAAAGAATTCCATTCATATGGATTACTTATTTAAACACAATGGCTCTTTTTCAATGAAATCGAGCATAAATTAAAATAAAGAAACAAAAAAAAATTTTGAGTATAAAATTTTTATTTATTTCATCATTGAATTTACATCAGATACATAATTTGTGTGCATACATTCCAACACTAGAGATAAGGATGTTAATTTTTTTCATATTAATATTGTTTAGAGATAGGGATATTATTAAGGAATTAGAATTAATACATCTTTTTAGTTCATTAATGTGGTAGAGATATCCATTAATTTAGTTAAGAGACAGTGAATTCATAAGTCAAGAGAGAATAGACTCTAACTTTATTCCTTCATGATACTAAATTTGGTTGATTAATTATGAGAATTGGTACCTTAATATTTATTATGTTCTTAAGGATCCTATCTAAGTACATATTCCTAATTATTATCTTGTCCACAATTGATCCTATATGTGTGTGTGTGTGTGTGTGTGTGTGTGTGTATTATCTTTTGTAGTTTTGTTAAGCTAAACACTGAAGAATGAGAATTATTAGTGGTAGTTATTTTTTATGGATCGATACTTGTTAATTTCTATACTATACTTGCGATGAGTATACTTGCTCTATATATGTAGTTTTGGGATTAACATTTTAATTAAAACTTGGCTGTGGAATGAGCTTAAAGAGAATTAATCTTTATACCTAACTCTACACCTATCAAGTTTTGGCACCGTTATCAGAGAATAATATCATAAAAGATTAAATTTTATTGATTTAGCCATGTAAATATGTAATATGTTCCTTATTGTAATTAGCTGCCATATTTATAGTTTTCTTATTGTTTGTATAGATTTGTGATATTTGTACCATTTGTGAATTCAGCAATATTGTATGCGTGTTAAGCTATAAATTGTAAATTTTAAGTAATTATTTTATTTCTTTGTTTTTAGGTCTAATATTTAGTTTATGACTTAACGAACTGAATGAAGTATTTGAAATTTGATCCCAAAATCGAACATATGCTATTTAGGCTTCAAAAGGAAAATAAACGAAAGGTTGATCAATTGAGCTGAATTAAGGACTAGTAAGCAAGTGTGAATTAATCTCTAGACATGGTGGTGAATCAAAATAATAATAGTGGTAATGGTAGGAGAACTATGAGAGATTTTACTGGACTAGCTATTTTTGGAACATATTCAAGTATTGCTTGGGCTAGGGTTTAGGCCAATGATTTTGAGATTAAGCTCAATATTATTCAGATGATCCAACAAATGGTACAATTTGGTGGCTTATCGGAAGAGGATCCCAATACCCGCATCTCAAGGTTTTTAGAAATTTGTGATACTTTTAAAATGAATAGAGTATTTGAGGATACTATTAAGTTAAGACTCTTTTCTTCTTCTCTTAGGGATAGGGTTAAGTCTTGGTTGAAATAATTGCCAGTAGGATCCATCACCATTTGGAATGGTCTTGCTAAAAATTTTTTAGCTAAATATTTTCTCTTAGCAAGGATAGCTAAGCTTAGAAAAAATATCTTTACCTGTTAGCAAATGGAGTCCGAGAGTTTGTATGATTGTTAGGAAAAGTGAAAGGAAACATTAAGAAAGTGTCCTCATCATGGTTTAGAACTATGAGTGGAAATGTAAACTTTCATAATAGGTTAAATTTTACCTCAAAATAATTGATAGATGATTCAGCTGGAGGGACAACAAGTACCAAAACCTCTAAGGAATTGTATGATTTATTTTTCATAAACAACTACTCTTGGAGAAATCCAAGGCTTAGAACTCGTGCTCAAGATGTTTATAAGGTTGATGCTATTGGAGCTTTGGAGGCTAAAGTTTGCATTAAGTAAAAATTAGAATAATTAGTTGTAACCCTTCTTCAAGGGCAAGCAATGAGTGTGACTTGTTATTTTTGCTAAAGAGGACATCCTAATCATGAGCGCCAAATTAAGGAGTCATCTCAAGAACCATCTATAATTTGGTTGCTTATTTAAATAATGGATATCACAGTAATAATCCCCATTAAAATGCTTATAATCCAAGTTGGAGAAACTATCCTAATTTCTCTTGGAGTAATCTAGAACTACATAAGCAAGCATAGCAACAAGGCTTTCAAACCAATGGAGTTCAAAAATCCCAACCTTCCCTACCTATAATGTTCCATCTTCAAATCCACATAAGTTTTCATTTGAGAAATTAGTAAATAAGTTGGTAAGTTCTATGGATTCGCATTTTCAAGGGATAGAACATCTACGAGGAATCATGAGGCTTAGATACATAATTTGGAGAACCAAATTAGCCAACTTGCCAAACTTCTTAGGGAACGTCAAGCTAGATCCTTGCCTGGGAACATTGAGAATAATCCATGAACAAGATCGTGGAAAGAGATAAATTTTTACTTGCTTTATGTGATTCTTTATTTGGGACAATTTCAATTTCTGTATTGTGTTTATGTTTTCCGTATTATTGTTGCTAATTTATTTCAGTTCTTATAATTTAGATTTCCTTATCATTTTTTTGTTTATTTAATTATTATGTAATTTTAAAAATAATGAAAATTAAAAAAAAATTCGTGTCTAGACAGAAAGGACACGGCACGGGTACCCAACCCCGTGCGGCCCATGACAAGATAAAAATTTTCCAGTTCCAAAAAGGAATTGGCGCTGGTCCCATCCAAGGATCCATCATTACCTCCTATTGAGATTAAAGTACTAAATAGCCTCGGCGGCTGTTCATTCCCACTCAAAATAAAAAATCTCTTCATTCTCTCTCTTTCCCATCACTGGTTCTCCTTATCCAATCTCCACCGGCCATCTTCAACTAACAAAAACAAGTGTTTTGAAGCTAAATCTTCATCTTCAAGTTATTTTCTTTCAAATTTATGGATTAAAATTCTCAAACATATCCTTATTATTCTTGAAATCCCCATATTCTAATTCACCCATTTTTCTTAGTTTTCTACTCAAAAACTTTGCTAAAGTTGGATGAACACAGAGTAGAGAGCATCTTGGGGTTGATCTTTATTCAAGATTACAATAAAAATTTCTCTTTTAATATCTTGATATCTTTTGATTATTTTTCTTGAAGGAATTTTATTTTGGGCTTAAATAATGATTTTTGAAGGTTGATAAATGTTTAATATGTTCATGAGATGTTATTTAATTATTCTTGATATTATTGAACTTGTTTTTGAGAATTTTGGTGGTTTTTGATTTTTTTTGGGAATTATGCTTCATGTTGATGAATTTTTTAGGCATTGAGATTTTATTTGAACATGTTTATATGATACATTGTTGAGTTCTTTGATGATGCTGAGGAATGCATGTTATATTGTAAAATTCATATTTATTTGTGGACTTATTGGGATTTTTATTATTGTAGGTAAATTGTGTTGATAAAAAAGGATGAGAATTATCATGTTGTGATTGGTTGTGTTGAGTTCTAGTTGATGTGTGGATTGATATTTGAAAATTAAAATACACGAACATCACTAAAACCCTAAACTAAAATAACAAACGTTCAAATCCCTATTCCTTATTATTATACTATTTTCTATTATTTTAAATTAATGGTAGATTATTAGATTCATTGTTGTTCAAAGAGAGGGTTTAGTTTTTGAAGAGGAAGAATTGTGTGATTATTGAATAAGTTGCTTAAGCAAAATTGAGATCATCTTGTTCCAGTTGAGCTGACAAACTTCTTGATCTTTGTGAGTGAATTTTGAAACCAAAATCATGCCTTGAACTAGAGGAATAGGACAACCACCTAAAAGAGACAGAGCCTCTTCTTCTAGTTATCCCTTGTCTTCTGTACCAATTTCTTTACACCTTACAAATTTTCTTACTCTTAAGTGTGCTTCATAGTATTCCAAGAGAGTTAACAATCGAATCATTGTGGAGAAATTTAAGCCTTCCTTGGACCATTCTTTGCATTTATTATGGATGTTTAGGAAGCTTGGTTGGGGCCCTTTGATTACTTTCACTATAAAAAAAAGACCATTTATGGTAGCTTGAGGACTGCTATAAATACTCAGAAGACCATTGTATAAACCTTATATGATGGTTCTATGACGGTTTTTGGGCCATCACAAATTTGGCGTTGTTTATATGAAATGCTGGCCGAACGCCATCATTTATATTATTTACAATGGATTATATGATGGTTCGATGATTCTGCTTTAAAAACTCACAAAAAAATGTATTGAATAATAAGTCAATGTCAGTGATATTTATAATGGTCCTAGGGCTACCATATAAAACAATACATATACAATGCTCATTTGCCCACAGTATTTAACAAAAACATATACGATGGCCATATTTCATAGTATATATTCAGTGACATTTTCGACGGTTGCTTGGCCATTGTTGATCACAAAAAGGCACATTATGACAAAATGTTTCCTTGCTAAAGTTATACTTTTCTCACGAAAGGTCATTAGCAAGGAAATCATCTTCCTCGCTATAGTTGGAGTCTTTAAAAAGGAAATGTTTTGTTAGGCACAAAATTGCATCGCCAAAGACTCAATTTGTTGCCAGGCCCCATGCTTTAGTGAGAAAGGTTCTATTTTGTGACAGATGATTGTTATCTGTAAGGAAAAATTTTATTGCAAAAGAACTTTGTCGTGAGACCATCATCAGTGAGGAATAATTTATCCCTTTTGGCGAGGAAGTTTTTGTCACGAATAGCATTAATCCTATGTCAAAAGGTCATTGTTGTAACTACAACTCTTATGTTTTCAAGAGGTTATAAGTATCTTTGCGAATCTCAAAAAATCTACAGAACAAGGAATAATCTATGATGTTGTATGACACCGTGAAAAATGGCCTGCACAACACTATGTATGCTCTAATCCTCCAATCTTGCCTCAAAATGTCATAGTGGGATTAAATGTTGCTATGTGTTGGAATGATGCACGGTGACATGGACAATGACCAGCATGATGCCATGAAGTTCCAGATGTTTTACATTTTCTGCATATTGATGACGCACGACAACGTGCAAGTTAAAGGGGCATGGCACCATCGACGCCTAGAATGTTGACTTTTGAAGTTCAACAGGTGCACGGTGGCCTGTAAAATGATGGGTATGGTACCGTGGCGTTTTAATTTGGGTCTTTTTCAGTCTTTTCTCTTTATATCCTTATCTAATCTTTAACTTTTTCATCCTACATAAAATAAGAAGAAAATAAGGGGTTAAGTAGCAATCTAGATTGCATTTTTCCATAATTTAAGCATAAATGATATATAAAAACACTCATTAGGCATAATCAATATTGTCAAGGAAAATACTCTTCATGATGGAATCCTACCTTCTTACTTATTTGTGTGGATTTATTGGAACTTAGGAGAGTATTTTCTTATTCTTTTCCTCTTTATTTTTCTTTAGTCTCTTGGATATGCTTTCTTGAGCTATTTTTTGCCATTGAGGACAATATCCAGTTTAAATGTGGGGGAGGAATTAGAAGTTAGATATTTTTTCAAATATGCATTTTCTTGAGCTAATGATTATTTTTCTGTTTTGGGGCTAATTTTTTCGATGCTTGTTGAGTAGTGGAAATTGTGGTTTAAAGAGATATAGTGGAACTATTATGATTTCTTTTGCTTTGAAATATATTATATTCTTTATTTGATTGAATTAGTCCTTAGTTCAATTATTGTATTAGATTATAATGCTTAAGACCTGAGAATTAGAGTTACTTTTATTTATATTTATGAGGTATTTGAAGCTTTATTCTTATAGCCTTAAAGTGGTTTATATGAGGAAGTATAAATTGAGATGCATATTTAATGCTTGTTTTGTTGGTAATTTCTAAACACCTTGTTTCGAGTTGAAGTATATAGGGCGAGATGTGAGATGAGCAAAAAAATAGAGATGTAGGAGCTCGGAACTGGTTACATTCTCTTGAATGGAGAAAAAAAAATACAAAAAATGATGTATATGTCCATTCTAGCAAGAAAAAGATAAGAAAGACAATGAAAAATTTTTTTGAAAAGGGAAAATTGAACAAGTATGTGAGAAAACAAGAGTATGGGTGGAAAAAAATAAGTGAACAAATAAAGGGGGCTAATACAGTGAGTAAAGAGAAATCCACTCACTTGAGACCATGAATTCCTAAGAAAAGTTAAAAATACCCCTAGTTTGCTACTTGGACGGTAGGAGTTTGGGGCCAACTGAAACTTAATTTAGCTATGACTATCTTGATTTATATAAATCATTTTTACTTTATTCTTGACTTAAGGAAAAAATGGATGGTGTTTCATGAATATAGGCTTTTGTAACTTTACTTCAATGGTTTTGTGTATATTTGATCCAATACTTGAGTTAACCTTGGGGATTGATTAAATTGGATGAGTGGTATAATATTTTTCTTAATGAAAGAGAGAATAATATTTTGCTATGTTAGTTATGTTTGGTACACGAAGGGGTAATTATCTTGCGAACAGGCTACTCAAAAATGTGCTTTATTGTGCCTTGTCTTAAGTGTTGCTTGGCAACAAGCAAAGGCTTAAAAGTAGGGGAATTGATATGGCCTAAATATAATTATATTTTTCCTAATTATTTGAGGCAATTTTGTGATATTTTTTATGTAATATCTTGTCAATTCCTTTACTTTTTGATGAAATTGAGATAATTAACTGTAAAAAGGTATTCTTTAAAATTTTGTGTAGAAATTGTAGACTTTAAAGCTTAATTGCGACGTTCCAGTGTTGAACCAGTGCTGGCTCAAAATGTATGAACTAGCCCTGGCTTAATTCTAGAACAATAGGGCAAAGTAGGGGAAAACAAAGAAATTAGGCATGGGCAAAGGAGAGCCGGTGCCGGCCCTGAGGAGCCGAGCCAGCGCCAACCCCGCACTAGGGAATACCAGCGTAAAATTCGATTTTGATTGGAATTAGGAATGGCCTAAGAAGTTTTTTTGTTATCTAACTTGTACATGGCCCAAAAATCTTAGAGAACGCTTTTGGCAATCTAGAAGGCTATAAATACAAGGAAAATACAAGCAAAACATGGTGAATTCAAAGATTAAATTCAAGAATCAAGCTTTGGAAGAGGAATTCATTAAAAGGAGCATTGTTTCAAGAAGTGTCTTCATAGGAAAAGGAAGAGAGTTTGTCTACGAATCTTTTATTTTCTTTTTATTGAACAATAGTGAAATCAATGTTTTAATTGTTTTTGGATGATGTTGTGAATTTTTGACATTGTATTAATTTTTAGTAATTTAGTCAATTTAATTACCAATTTATGGTATTTAGTTACTTGGTATTAATTTGATGAATTGATTTTATCTTCTAATTAACTTGAGAAAAATATTAGAATGTGGTTTCTATTTGATCAATTCTAGATCTATTCCATAGCTAACTCGAGAGAGAGAGAGAGGTCAAGTAAAGAATTGGAGTGACCAAAGGTTTGCTAGTTTCACCTAGTGATAGGGAATTAATAAATTTCATATTCTTATCACCTAGAGATAAGGATATTTATAAGGGAATTGTGATTCATGCATCTTTTTGTCATTTTGATGAGGTAACGATACCCATGACTTAACTAAAAGATAGTGACACCATAATTCCAGAGAGAGTAGATTCTATATTATTCTTTCATGATAATGGTAGTTAATTGTGATAATAGTTAAATTGATCATTGTCATGATTTTCATAATTTCATTCTAATTGCATGTCATTTTATCCTTGATTATTTTATTTAGATTCCATTAAATCAATTTAGTTGATTGGTTAAACAAATGATGAAGAGTGATTAGTGTGTACTTGTGTTCCTTGAAGATTGATACTCGTTAATTTTCTATACTATACTTTTCGATGGATATACTAGCTCATATATGTGATTTGAGATTAACATTTTAATTAAAACTTAATTCGGAATGGACTTAAAGATGAATGATTTTATTTACCCAAATCTGATGCATAACAAAGCCTTTGCTAAAGTAGGCTGTGAGAAAAGTTGAAGGCAAGTGATGTTAGGAAAAAAATGCTTCACTACAATTGGGTCTGTAGAAGGTTTAGCCTTAACCACTATAGATGCCCATGTTAACTGAATGGTAAACTAAAACTGGGAATGGACAAGAGTGACTTGCAATGTGATTTATGTGGCAAACCATGACATACTAGGAAGAATTGTTATAGGCTACACGGGAAGCCACCCACGAGTAAAGAAAGTAGGTCCGGAGAGGAACCTACCCCTGCTGCAAATGAAGCTGAGAATTCTCCCTTAAGTAAAGAGCAATTGGATTAAGCTATTAAAATCCTATTCATCATATAATGTTTCTATCGATTCTATGGTACAATCAGGTAGGAGTTTCTTTGCACTTTCTATTCTTGTAAAAATTGGTGCTTGGATCATCAATTCAGGGGCCTTAGACTATATGACAAGCTACTCACATTTGTTTTGTATATATATTCCTTATTCTGGTTTACAAAAAGTTAGAATAGCATGTAGTAGTTTCTCTTGTTGAAAATGGCAACTTTGAGAGTTAATAATTTTTAACCCATGATTAGTTAGTCTAAAATAATTAATGGGAATTGTTCTTGACATGTTAGAAATTGTTTTGATTATGGTAGAAGCTATTTTCATGGTGGGAATCCATAATTAAATATTGTTAAAGTTGGGTGTTTAACCATTTGGGAACTCATGTTAGACATGAGTCCCACATGGAAAAAATTGAGAAGTGTGAAAGACTTTATATACTAAAAGGCTTTTCTATAGACTTAATAGAAAAGCCCAATGTATGGAGGATGCTATATGCGCGCGCCGCCTGCTCGGCCCAGCTCGGGCTTGGGCCATGTTTTCACGTTTCTCTATTTTTATTTGACCCAATTAACTCTAATTTGAAAAGGAAAAGGAAACATAAAATCTAGTAAGGAATTAGGATTTCCTAATCCGAATTGGGTTTTAATTTTTCCTAAGGAGAAATTAAAAGAGGGAATAGAGCCGCCATTAGAGAAAACCCTTATTTCGTGCTTTTTGCTTCCTGAGAGAAAATTCGTCTCTTCCCTTCTCTTTTCACGATCCATAATTTTTTGCTCATCGGGACCAGTGAACTGAGGGGATTTTCGAGGTGATCGCCGTTGGTGTGCGTCGACAGCGATCTGAGACCGTCTTATCCTGTAAGGAGAGTCGCAGTACCCATCGCACTAGAGTGGGGCGAATAACTTCTTGAAGGCAAGCCAATATTGGAATGGTGATTCGGTCAGCATTACAGTATGTTACGACACAGCTTGTCTAATGTCCATGTGGTGACTATTAGGAAGAAGAGCAATAATCAGAGGAATGTGGAGGTTAACTCAAACTCTAAAAATATAAACAAGACAAAATGCAAGGCCAAGAAGAAATTGAAAGCGAACAAACCATGCTGGAATTGTGGTTAGGTTGGACAGTAGACTAAGGACTATCCGTCTAAAAAGCCCAAAGTCAAACAAGGATCAAATTTTGAAGCACAAGTCAATGTGGTGGTAGAGGATACTAGTCAAGTGGAAGTTGATTTGAGTACACACATTGCTGAGGTTTGTACCATTGAGGTTGGGACTGGCATCACTGCTTCCAATAATGATGGAAGGTATGTTTCTGTTAACCTAGAAGTCTTTACTATTTATGAGCCACTTCAATGGTTGGTTGATACTAGAGCAAATATGCACGTTTGTGCTGATAAATTGCTTTTTGTGTCTTACCAGCCTATTAAAGGAAAAACTGTGAAGATGGAGAACTCAGCTGCAGCCAATGTGTTGGGGATTAGACGCGTGGACTTGAAGTTTCCTTCATTATAGGGTGCAGCATATTCCAACAGTTCGTAGGAATATTCTTAGTGGCTCATGTTTAGTTAGAGAGGGTTATGAATTAACTTTCAAATGTAATAAAGTAGTGATTATTCACTACAATTCTTTTGTTGGCAAAGGTTATTTGTCAGATGATTTATTTAAATTAAGAGTTGAATCATGTACTTCTGATTTAAATAAAGCTTCTTCTATTGAGAATTCTATTTATCCTATGGTGCACATGATTGAATCTACTAATATTTGGCATAGCAGACTTGGACATTTAAATTTAAATTCTGTTAAAAGAATGATGAATTTAGACTTGATCCCTAAACATTCAATTCATAAGAAGAATAAATGTCAAGTGTGTGTGGAAGCTAAAATAACCAGGAAACCCTATCAATCAATTGAAAGGGATTTAGAAATACTTGATTTAGTTCACACAGACATTTGTGAATTCAATGGCTTGTTGACTAGGGATCATAAGAAATACTGGATTACTTTTATTGACGATTATAGTAAATATTGCTATGTTTATTTACTTAAACATAAAGATGAAGCACTTGAAAAGTTTCTCATATTTAAAAATGAAGCTGAAACTCAAACTGACAAGAAACTTAAAAGGTTAAGATCTGATAGAGGTGGAGAATATGGGTCTAATCCATTTGTTGAATATTGCCAAAGTAATGGCATAATTCATGAGAAGACACCCCCTTATTCTCCCCAGTCAAATAGGATTGCTAAACGAAAAAATAGAACGCTTAAAGATATGATCAATAGCTTAATTTTAAATTTTAGATTGCCTAAGTATATGTGGGGTGAGGTTTTGAATACGGCTTGCCATATTCTGAACAAAGTCCCTCATAAACATAAAGAGGTAACTCCATTTGAAATCTGGAAAGGTAGGAAACCTAACTTAAAATACTTCCGTGTGTGGGGTTGTCTTGCAAAAGTTCTAATCCTTGAACATAAAAGGAAGAAGTTAGGATCAAAGACTGTTGATGCCATCTTTATTGGTTATGTGGAAACAAGCTATGCCATAAGGTTTTTGGTAATTAAGTTCGAAATACCTAGTATAGATTGTAATACTATCATTCAATACCGTGATGCTACATTCTTTAAGGATGTGTTTCCCATGAAAACTGGTTTGCCTCAAGATGTTTCTACTTTAGATTCAGCTTTAACATTTGATTCCATTCCTGATCATGTGAAAATAATGAAAGATGTGAGGGCAAGTCCAAATAGTTACAATACTCAAATTGAGGAATTGGAAGAACCTAGAAGGAGTAAGAGAGCTAAGGTAGTCAAGGACTTTGGAAGTGAATTTATCACTTACAATGTTGAGGACGAACCTTTAACTTTTCAAGCAGCTATGGCTTCCTCAGAAGCAGGGCATTGGAAAGGAGCTGTCAAAAGTGAGATAGATTCCATTGTTTTCAATGGGACATGGGAATTGGTAGATCTCCCTCCTGGGTGTAGTATAATTGGATGTAAATGGATATTTAAGAAGAAACTTAAACCAGATAGGACCATAGATAAGTATAAAGCCAGATTAGTTGCCAAAAGGTTTAGACAGAAAGAGAGAATAGACTATTTTGATACATACTCTTTTGTTGCTCGTTTGACTACAATCCGAGTGCTAATTGCATTAGCTTATATATATGGTCTCACCATCCACCAAATGGATGTGAAGACAGCTTTTCTTCATGGTGATCTTGAAGAATAGATATATATGGATCAGCCTGAGGGATTTGTAGCCAAAGAAAATGAACGGAAAGTTTGTAAACTTGTGAAATCCCTATATGGTCTAAAACAAGCACCCAAACAATGTCATGAAAAATTTGATAAAACTATTTTATCATTTGGCTTCAACATAAATAAGAATGACAAGTATGTTTACTGTAAGGTTAAATGTAATGCATGTATTGTTCTATGCCTGTATGTGGATGACAGTTTGCTATTTGGGTCCAATGTTGAGATAATTAATGAAACTAAATCATTCTTGAAAAGTAAGTTTGAAATGAAGGATATGGGAGTAGCAAATGTGATTCTTGGCCTAAAGTTGATTCACTCAACTGAGGGGATAACTATTTCTCAAAATCACTATGTTGAGAGTGTTCTTAAGAAATATGGTTATCAAAATTGTAGAATTGCTAAAACTCCAAGTGACTCTTTTGTAGCTTTGTGCAAGAATGAAAGTGGAGTTCCTGTGTCTCAATTAAGATATTATCATATCATTGGTAGCTTGCAATATCTTGCAAATGGCTCAAGACCAGATATTTCATTTTCTGTATCTAAGCTGGCACGATATATAAGTTGTCCAAATCGGACTCATTGGGAGGCCTTGGATAGAGTACTAAGGTACTTGAAGGGAACAGTTTCCCTTGAACTGCATTATGGGAAATTCCCTGCTGTACTTGAAGGGTATAGTGATGCAAGCTGGATAGCCAAGAACTCTTGTAGTAATGGTTGCACTAGATATGCGTTTATATTAGGTGGCGGAGCAGTCGCCTGAAAGTCTTGTAAATAGACTTTGATAACTCAGTCAACTTTTGAGGCTGAGTTATGTGCCTTGGATACTATTGGAATGGAAGCTAAATGGTTGTATGGACTATTGTCCTCTTTGCCAATGATCAGCAAACCTGTTACTACTGTATCTGTGCATTGTGACAGTCAAACCACAATTGCAAAGATAAAGAGTACCAAGTATAATCAAAAGACTAAGAGACACATCCAAGTTAGACTTAAGTCTATAAGGGAGTTAGTGTCTGAAAGGGTAGTGTCTGTTGACTTTATTAGATCTAAAGATAACATTGCAGACCCCCTAACTAAGGGACTAGAAACATCCTTGTTCCTTAAATCTAGGTTGGGAATGGAACTGATAACCCAGTAATGATTCACCTACAGTGGCAACCCAACTGACCAAGTGGAGATCCCACAAGGCAGTTCAATGTGGTATAAATAAGCTATTTGAGTGAATCTGGTACCAATTCTGATACCTTTATATCTAAGTCCTTTCCCTGAAAGCCTGTGGTGCGGTTAGTGTAATTAGTAAGAGTTTTGACTCTGAATGTGATCAAGTCTTTTAGACAGGATGCTAGCAGTACATCATTGGAGATTGCCAACTATGTGAGTGTTGTTGTGTAGCCGCAACTAAAGGAAATTGACTTTTCTCTGAATACACTCATGAGACAGGATCTGGACATATGGCAATAACGTGTTAACTTTAAAGATTATCTCCATAGCCGATAGTCTGTTGTTACCAATGGACGCCGTCACATTCAAGATTCAGATTCAAGGCTAAAGTTTATCTATTACTGTGGGGGCATAAATTGGATAACTTAGATAGTGGTTTAAATCGGAAGGTACCATTATCGAAAGTAAATTATGTAAATCCTGAATAGTCTTTAACTATGGATTTGTGGGGGATTATTGAAAATGACAACTTTGGGAGTTAATAATTTTTAACTTATGATTAGTTAGTCTAAAACAATTAATGGGAATTGTTTTTGACATGTTAGAGATTGTTTTGATTTTGGTAGAAGCCATTTTCATGGTGGGAATCCATAATTAAATGTTGTTAAAGTTGGGTGTTTAACCATTTGGGAACTCATGTTAGACATGAGTCCCACATGAGAAAAACTGAGAAGTGTGGAGGACTTTATATACTAAAAGGCTTTTCTATAGACTTAATAGAAAAGCCCAAGGTATGGAGGATGCTACACGTGCGCGCCGCCCGCCCGGCCCAATTAACTCTAACTTGAAAAGGAAAAGGAAACATAAAATCTGGTAAGGAATTAGGATTTCCTAATCCGAATTGGGTTTTAATTTTTTCTAAGGCGAAATTAAAAGAGGGAATAGAGCCGCCATTAGGGAAAACCCTTATTTTGTGCTTTTTGCTTCCTGAGAGAAAATTCGCCTCTTCGAGACCGGTGAACTGAGGGGATTTTCGAGGTGATCGCCGTTGGTGTGCGTCGACAGTGATCTGAGACCGTCTTATCCTATAAGGAGAGTCACAATACCCATCGCACCGGAGTGGGGCGAATAACTTCTTGAAGGCAAGCCACTATTGGACTGGTGATTTGGTCAGCATTACAGTACGTTGCAGCGCAGCTTGTCCAGAGGAGTGCCGGCGCCTGGTACGTTCTGGTAGAACAGCGAGCAAGTCTCTCAGGTATCCTACTGACTTGTCTATTGAGTTTGAATTCAATTTAGTTACGTTAAGTTTGGACTATGTGGTCTTGCCGGCATTGTTGATATTTGATAATTGCATGTGTTAGAGCCCTAGTTGGGTATAGGCGGTACCTATTCAATTCAGTTGAGTTGCCTGTCTGTACTCGTAGGTACCCTATTCTCTAACATCTCTCCTATTGTAGACAAAGGAAAAGTTAATATTTCCAAAGAAATTACTCTCAATTCTGTACTACGCGTCCCAAAACTTGCCGACAATCTCCTTTCTGTTGAAAAATTGTCCAAAAATTATAATTGTTCCATCATATTTTTCCTTTCTTTCTATGTCTTTTAGGATTAGAACTCGAGGAAGACGATTGGAAGTGCTAGAGAGGTAAACGGGTTGTATTATTTTGATGAATTAGCTTTCGAGAATAAAAAAGCTCAAGAACTAGGTAGTTTTAGTTCGACTTCTATCTATGACAAAATAATATTGTGGCCTAAAAGATTAGGACATTCTAGCTTTCTATATCTTAAACATCTATTTCCTAAATTATTTAAAGAATTGATTGTTCAAAATTTCATTATAAGGCTTGTCATTTGGTAAAAGAACGTTGTGTTTCCTTTCTTCCAAGACCGTATTGTGCATCCAAACCATATTATTTGTTTCATAGTGATATTTGGGCCCAACCAAAGTTAACACACTTTTTGGAAAAAGATGGTTTGTGACTCTTATTGATAATCATACTGGGTATGTTGGGTTTGTTTGTTAGAAAAGAAATCTGAAGCAGAACATCGCTTTAAAGATTTTTTTTCAAATGATTGAAAACTAATTCCAAAGAAAGATTGGCATTTTGAGATCGGATAATGGGATGGAATACTTCAATAAATATTTGGGAATATTTTTTGTAGAAAACGGTTTTATTCACCAATCAACTTGCTGAGACACCCCATAACAAAATGGACTTGCTAAAAGAAAGAATAAGCATTTACTTGAAGTAGCTCGTGCCATTATATTTTCAATGAATGTTTCTAGATATCTATAGGGTAATGCTCTTTTAATGACTTGTTACTTGATTAATAGAATGCCATCTCGAGTTTTAAAATTTGAAACACCTTTAAATTGTCTCAAAAATTATTTTCCCACTCTTCAATTAATCATTGATTTACTATTAAAGGTTTTTGGCTATACTTGTTATATCCACATTCCGAATACCTTTCGTTCCAAACTAGACCCAAAAGCTAAAAAGTGTATTTTTCTTGGCTATGTATCCAATAAAAGAGGATATAAGTGCTTCAATCCCATCACAATACGATTCCTTGAAAGCATGGATGTATCAATTGTTGAAACTTAGCCTTTTTTTCAAAAAAAAAAAAAAAACTTTTTAGAGGGAGAACCTCAACATGGAAGAAAATAATTTTTGAGAAACTTTTCCTCTTTCAATTATTTCAAGAACTTACCTGATAAACCAAAACAAGAACTAATTGTTAATAATATGAAAACTAATATTTCACTACTTCAACTTTCCCTAATATTGAAGTACATTCAAAAGGGCAAAATATGGCACAACCTGAACTTCAGATTTACACCCAAAAAAAGTTTCAAAATAGATCTACTACACCATTTATCTCAATGGTAGATGTTCAATTAGAGATTCTGAGTAATAATCCTCCTATTACTATCCAGGATAATCCTTCTTCAACCATAACTTCTTTGAAATCACTCAATATCTCCACTTCTGATGTTGACCGTCCTATTTCCTTGAGAAAAAGAACCAAAACATGCATCAAATACCCTATTACCAAATACCTATCTTATGTAAGATTGTCACGTGATCATAGAATATTTATGTCAAGAGTTTCTGATTTGGTTGTGCCAAGAACTATTTAGGAAGCATTGGGTGATCCGAAATGGAGATTAGCAGAGATGGAAGAAATGAATGCTCTTAGAAAGAATAACACATGGAGCATTGAATATCTATCTAAGGATAAGAAAACAGTAGAATGTAAATGGGTATTTACAGTGAAGTATTATTCAAATGGAAGTGTGGAAAAATACAAAGCCAGGCTAGTGGTAAAAGGATCTACTCAAACCCAAGGTATAAACTACCAAGAGGCATTTGCCCATGTTGCCAAGATTACCCCTGTCAAAACACTTCTTTCTCTTACAGTCATTGCTAGTTGGCCCCTTTATTAGTTTAATGTTAAGAACGTATTCCTAAATAGGGACTTAAAAAAAGAGGTATATATGATTTTTCCACTTGATTTTGAAGAACGTATTAGAAAAGGAAGAGTGTGCAAACTAAAGAAGTCTTTGTATGATCTCAAGCAATTATCTAGAGATTGGTTCAAGCGATTTGGAAAGGTGGTAAAAGGACAAAGATTCTTTCAGAGTCAAGCTGATCTTACCCTGTTTGTCAAGCATTCTATTGAAGGTAAAGTGGCCATCCTAATTGTGTATCTAGATGAAATAATCTTGACTTGGGATGATGCTCTCGAAATTAACAACTTCAAGGAGAAACTAGAAGCTAAATTCGAAGTTAAAGACATGGGCAAGTTAAAATACATTCTTAGAACAGAGTTCGCTAGATCTAAAAAGGGTATCTTTATTAACCAACAAAAATATATTCTTGATTTAGTTAAAGAAATAGGAATGACTAGTTGTAGAGTAGTGGATACTCCAATTGAGCTAAATCTGAAGTTAGTAGTAGTAGCTAGTAAAGAAGTGGTCGACTAAGAATGCTATTAGCGGCTAGTCGGAAGACTTATTTATTTAGCTCACACCCGACCTAACATAGCTTTTGTTATTAGTGTGGTAAGTCAATTTTTGCACTCACCAGGGCTTGCTCACTTTGAAGCTATTTTTAGAATCTTGAGATAACTAAAAGGGACACCCATAGGAAAGGGTTTTTTTTTTTTCAAAAACAATGAACATCTAGTGATAGAAGCATACATAGGTGCAGAATAGGTAGGATGTGTAAATTATAGAAAGTCTACCTCCGGGTATTGCACTTATATTAGAGGAAACCTAGTCACTTAGAAAAGTAAGAACCGGAGTGTGGTAGCAAGAAGTAGTGTGGAGGCTGAATTCTATTCAGTAGCACATGGTTTTTGTGAAGTGTTGTGGATTAGAAGGCTTCTAATAGAGTTAAAAGTCCCCATGTTATCACCTCTCAAAGTCTATTGTGACAATAAATTTATGATCTTAATTGCTTATGATTCAGTTCTACATAACAAAACAAAGTATATAGAAGTGGAAAAACATTTCATCAAAGAGACGTTAGATAGCGGGGTGATATGTATGTTGTATATATCAACAATTAAGCAAGTTGCGGACATCTTAACTAAAGGCCATCCTATGACAAAGTTCAACCATATGGTTAGCAAGCTTGCAATGGAAGACATCTTCTTGCCAACTTAGAGGGGAGTGTTGGAAATTTTGAATTATTTAGTAATTTTTTAGTGTAAATATTAGTTGTCAACATCTGTCATTAGCTGTCAATTAGGGGAGCAATTTATTAGCTTTTATTTAGGAGATTATATTCCTTTTTTGTAACAAACGGGAACTATATATTCCTATGTATTATCACACAAAAAGACAAGAAAGAATACTTAAGAAACCATATTTTTTTCTAATTTTTATTAAACAAAAAAAGATCCAAAATAAAGTATAACAAAGGTTCAATCTTTCAAATACAATATAGATCCAAAATAGCCTAACAAAATCAAAATAAAATTACAAATCAAAAAGAGAAAAACTCATAGACAAGTAGGATCTCTTCTATCTTGCAGATTTCTTCTTGAAGATGCCTCATTTTTTTTCAATAGCAACCTTAACCTTTCCTCTTATGCCTCCATTGTGCTTTTTAGGACATTTTCAGGTTTTCTCCCTCTCAACTTATTCCCAAATGAAATGCCAAAAGGGTATTTACATCTTCCTCCTTGAAAAACCCAAAAATTTTAGAATGGTAACTTCTGCAACATGAATTGGTGCCTATTAGAATATACATCTTGGTGTCGATTTATCCACTTTTTTAAAGTTTCGGCTACAAACTGGCACGTATTCAACAATCTAGATTGATGCCAGTTACTTTTAGGTCTTTTGATCTCTTAATTGAACCGACTCCTATTAGAATATACTAATAGGTACCGGTTGTATTCTTTGAAGTTCCCTTTAGCTAGTTTTTCACTTTATTTCTCCAACATTTCTTCTTTTTATTAAATCTACAGAAAGCAAGGTAAAAAATAAGGGAAGTGAGTAGTCATCAATTTAGTAATTTTACGCAATTATAGAATAAATGACCTGAAATTAGGCACATTTTAGGCACTCATCATGTTTCTTCTACTCATTCTCCACGGCCTCTTGATAACAATCTGGCTCCCCCTATCAGTTAATAGTACATACTCATTTGGAGAATATCTAGAAGAAGGTTGTCTATTTTTGGTAAACCTCCACTAGTTGATCCATAGGTGTAAGCTGCTGAACATCAACAACATCATCTACTAGAATATCTAGGTTACTATTTTCTTGATCTTCCTGTTCATCATTTTGATGAACATCAATTTGTGTACATCTTTAGATGTACCATGTAAATATGGAGTCTGAATCTGATTAGAATACAAGGTCATACTAAGTTTGGTGCTTAGTCTTTTTTAATTTCTTATTATCATCAATAGTCTAATCCTCAAAGAACACCACATCTCTATTTCTTATTAGTTTCTTCTCATTCGGATCATATAAACTGTAGCTAAATTCATCCTGACTATAACCTAAGAAGATACACTGTCATGATGTGACATCAATTTTTAACCTCTCGTCTTTAAGAATATGAACAAAACTTTACAGCCAAACACTTTTAGATGATCACAGGAAGGGTTTTTACTAAACCAAACATTTTATAAAGCACCATCATTCAATGCAATAGTAGGAGTTAAGCTGATAACATGAGCAACAGTATACAAGTCTTCACCCTAAAAAGATTTTGACAATTTAGCCTGTGAAAGTAAACACCTAAATATCTTAATCAATATTTTGTTCACTCTTTTAGCCAAACTATTCAACTAAGGAGTTTTGGGAGGAGTTTTTTAATGCCTGATACTCTATTATCTGCAATACTCACCATTATTATTTATACAAATATATTTTAATTTATTCCTAATCTATCTTTCAACCAAGGCATGAAACTACTTGAACTTATCCATAACCTGATATTTTGTCTTTAAAGCATATACCCCTAATTTTTCGAAATAATCATCAATAAAAGTCACAAAATAAGATGCTCCACCAAATGACTATACCTTTAAAGAACCACAAACATTAGAATGAACTAATTTCAACAAATTTAGCTTTCGTGAAAAAGGATTAGTTTTGAAGGAGACCCAGCTTTGTTTTTCGGCTAGATAATAAGAACATTTCTCAAGCTTTGTACTCTTTATTCCAGAAAGTACATTCTTCTTGAACAAAAAATCAAGCCCCTTATCACTGATATGACTCAACCTCTTATATCACAAATTTGGTGAAATTTTACCATCTACCACATTCATACTATTTTTAGAAATTGAAGCTAGCATCAAATATAGACTTGAACACTTCTTTCCATGAGCCACAATAAAAGAGCCTTTAGTGAGTTTCCACTGTCCTCCATCAAAGCTGTTACAGAATTCATGATCATTAAATCTTCTAACTGATATCTGATACATAAATTTTGGTGGTATAAAAATTATTAAATTTAAGTCTATCCCTTAGTTAGGTTTTAATTAAAACATTAATATCAAAATACATATACGAGCAGGTATACTTATCGCAAGTATAGTACAAGGAATTAACGAGTAGCGATCGTCAAAGGAACAAGTACACATTCATCACTTTTTATTCATTGTTTAACCAACCTACATAAAGTGATAAAATGATAAAAAGAAACACCAAGTAATATGTATAACTCAATGATGTAGGAATATGCAATTTAGACAACTATCCTAGAAAATATGATAATGAATCATCTAGCAATTATCTCAAGTAATCATCATCTTAACATCATGAAGGAATATAAATTAAAATTCAATCGTTTCCCAAGTCATGAATTCATTTAAATAGACTTCACTTCATTCCCAATCTATGGAATCACCATCTTTTGATTAAATTAGCAGATTTCCCAATCAAACCAATATAATCAAAACATGCATTAAATACAATTCCTCATAAATATAAAATTAGCTAATGACCCTATACTCTAGGAGAAATCAACTAATCTTTGATCAATCTAGTCCTTTAATCTTAATTTCATTCCCCAAGTCCATTAAGATTTGATAAATATGAAATCAATGCAATAAACTCTTAACATCTTTTCTTAAGTCAATAACCAATGATAACAAGTAATCAAATACAACAAATGATAGAAAAATGATCCAATAACTAAATTAATACAAAATCATGAATTCCAAAATAATGTCAAATTACAAATAAAACATTGAATACATCATTGTTTAAGAATAAGAAAATAAAGGTAAAAGAAAGCACTCATAGACAAGCCTCCTTCTTTTCCTTTGAAGATTTTCTTGAATAATTCTCCTTAAATAGTGAATCTCTCCTTCTTTGAATGATTGGAATTTTTGCTCATGGATTCACTACTTTTCTCTTGTATTTTCTCTTAGTTTTATAGACTTCTTTGATGCCAAATTCATTGCTTGAGGAATCTTGGCCGAGTAGGATTCAGAAAATACTAAAATCTTTAGAAAATTACTAAATTCATGCACATGATTTTTGCCTCTTTAGAGTGGACCTGGCCCTGGGTCCAACCAACCCACCTGGTGCCAGGTTTGTTCTTTTTTTTTTCCTGGAAGCTGCTCTGTTTTCTTTCCTCGGTCAGAGTGGACTTAGCGCTAGGTGCATTTTGGAATTTGTACACTTATTGCTCGAAATTTACTAAATTTACACAAATTTATCAAAAATACTTTCTACAAGTAAAATTTCAACTATGAATGAATATGCCTAATTATTATATCTAAAGTATTTCAACTTAACCTCAAATAATTAGAAAAATAGTGATTATTTTAACCCCTATCACATACCCCTACACTTGAACTTTTGTTTGTCCTCAAACAAAAACACTTAAGCCAAGAAAATCATCGAAAAAACACATGCCTTTACTCATTTCAAGAATTTGAAACATAACAAGGATTATAACATCCCTTCAAACTTTAGATAAAACTCTTACCATTCATTAAATCCTTTGAAAATAATTCAAACTTGAAAATATTTGATAAGGCATCACAAAACTCGTGAAATCAAATTAATCAAGTTTATACCTTAGTCTAAGAAAGTATTTCACCCTTCAAGTAAAAATATAGATAAAATGAATCATACAAGTAAAGCCATCTACCTACTCAAGCAGTATAAATCCAAAATTTATACAACTCAAGTCATGAAGTAAGGAAAGCACTCTAATTTTCTTTTTCCTCTCTATTTTTTTCAATGACTTAGAGAATTGATAACCTTAAGTACATGGATTTTTCTTCACACACCGTATTGGTCCCCTTTGAATCATCATTCATCATTTTTTTTTTCAATAGCTTTTCTCTCTCTTTTGCTCTTGGGAATTCATAACTTCAAAAAAGTGGATTTATCTTCACTATCCATAATCAAGCAAAAACAATATTTTTTTCATCTTCAAAGAGGAAATAACAATCAACTCATTTTTTTTCAATTTTTCAACTCCCAAAAATTTTCCACAATCTTTCCTCTCAAAGATATTTTATCTCTTCACACTCCATATCACAACTCAAAGCCAAGTAAAGTTTAAACCCATAATACAAGAGTTAGCTAATAAACCTTCCCTACATTCATCATATTTTTCATATTCAAATTAGATGAGTCAAATAATATTTAAACACTAATGCATAAAAAAGATTAATCAAAATTCTCAAGTCTTGAAAAATATTCTATCTAATAAACTAATTTCATAAAAATCCACCAAATGAATGATAAAAATTCATATCTAAGTAAGAAAAAGAATTACAACCATACTAAATAATGACAATCACAAAAAAAAAAAATTGAAAAATTTAACACAAAAATTTGATATGATATGGAAAATATTTTCAATACCTAAACTTTCCCTTCACACTTAAATGAGACATTATCCTCAATGGCCAAAAATACAACAATGAAAGCAAAGCTGAGCAGACCAAAATAAATAAAGATGAAGAATAGGGAAAAGAAAATACTTCCACACACTTAGCTTGATACCAAGAAAACACCAAGATAATTGATAAAAAACTTGGACAAAAAATATCACCAAACCACTCTCCTACATTTAAGATGGAAAATATTTTTCTCATTTGGAGGAAATAACACTTAACAACTCCAAACACAAAACAAAGATATAAACTCTTCACACTCATCATACTTCCTCATCAAACCTTTGTAAAAGAAATGAATACTCATTGAAAAAGGTAGGCATGATGGATGTAGAAAGAAGACAGGATTTTGAAAAATGGAGGGTTCATGAAAACAATTTTTCTCAATAAAGCCAAATGCATAAACCTCATTCTCTAACATTCCTTTAGACACACAAAATATTTTTGTCAATATTTAAGTGCACATGGTCTCGAAAGAATGCATCAAACTTGAATTCACCATTTTAACCCTCCAAAAGATTTATCACAATGAAGATTCTCCTTAAAACTTAGCAATTGAGTTCTTAAAGATGGGATCAAGAAACTCTTACTTTTCCATACTTCTACAAATACCAAATTACCTTCCTGAAATTAGGGTGAAGAGTAAAATTTGTCATTATTCTTTATGGACTTCTTATGATGAATTATGGATAAATCTAACTAATTGATGCATGTTAAATTCCATACATCATCATTTGGACCATTATTCTCCAAGAATGGAGAGGAACTTAAGAAATCATGTGACAAAGAGAGATTAGAATTATTAGTACATAGAGGAGAATCGAATACCTCTATTTCCACATTGGGCAATTTTCCTCATATCCTCTCTCCTTTCCTTGGGGATTCTCTTGTTCAAATGTATGGGCCTTTATAGTACCTTTAACCAACTTGGCTAGTTGTGTTCTTTGATCGCTCATATGTTGGGATGCTTTTTCATGCCACTTAACAGATAAAGTTGTATTGAGGACAAAAGAATGTATTGAGGCTTCAAGTGACGTCTCATAAAAAGCGTCAATCCGAACTTGCAAATTTGCCAAATTCTCATCTTTATAGCTCCTTTTATTTTGTGCCCAAAAGTAATTGTCCATGATGATGTCAATCTCGTACTCAAAAAAAAAAAACAAAAATCAAATCGAAAATAAAAACAAACAAAAATAATAGAAAATAAATAAATAACAAAAGAAAAAAATAAATAATAGAAAATTAAAAAAAAAAGAAAAATACACACATTAGATATATTCACAAACTTCCTGAATACAAAAGTTAGTGGTATTTACAAATACAATAAGAAATAAGCTAGTCAACTAAGGTACATAATGTTACAAACAACAAGATATAGCACATATTTACACAAATAACATTTATACATATTTACATATAGACATATGGACATATAGACATGGTTAAATCAACAAAATTTAAACTTCCATGATATTGTTCCCCAGTAATAGCGCTAAAAACTTGATGCGCAAATTTTGGGTGTATAAAAATCATTAAATTTAAATCCATCACTTATTCAAATTTTAATTAAAACATTAATTCCAAAATACACATACAAGCAAGTATACTCATTGCAAGCATAGTATAGAGAATTAACGAGTATCGATCCTTAAAGGAATAAGTACACACTAGTCACTTTTCATTCATTGTTTAACCGACCTAAAAAAAGTGATAACATGATAAAAAGAAAATTAAAAAAATATGTACGACTCAATGATGTAGGAATATGCAACTTTGACAACTATCCTAGAAAGTATGATAATGAATCATCTAGCAATTATCTCAGGTAATCATCATCTTGACATTATGAAGGAATATAAAGTAAAATTTAATTGTTTTTCAATTTATGAATTCACTTGAATAGACTCCATTTATTTCCCAATATATGGAATCACTATCTTTTAATTAAATTAGTAGATTTCCCAATCAAACCAACATAACCAAAACATGTATTAAACACAATTCCTCATAAACATGAAATTAGCTAATAACCCTATGCGCTAGACGAAATCAACTAATCTTTGATCACTTTAGTCCTTTAATCTTAATTTCGTTTCCCAAATCCATTAAGATTTGACAAATACGAAATCAATGCAATAAAATCCTAACATCATTTCCCAAGCCAATTAGAAGAACCTGCATCAATAATTAATGATAACAAGTAATCAAATACAAAAAATTATAGAAAATTAATCAAATAACTAAATTAACACAAAATCATAAATTCCAAAATAAAGTCAAATTATAAATAAAAATATTGAATACATCATTGTTTAAGAATAAGAAAACAAAGGTAAAAGAAAGCACTCATAGACAAGCCTCCTTCTTCTTTGAAGACTCTCTTGAACAACCTTCCTTAAATGGTGAATCTCTCATTCTTTGAGTGAGTGAAACTTTTGCTCTTAGATTCACTACTTTTTTCTTGGTTTTATTGGCCTTTTTAATGCCAAATTCATTACTTGAGGAGTCTTGGCCGAGTAGGATTTGAAAAATACTAAAGTCGTGTACAGAATTTTCATCTTTCCAGAACGGACTTGGCGCCGGGTCTAATCGACCCATTTGGTGCCAGGTGTGCTATGCTTTTTCTCCTGGAAGCTGCTCTATTTTCTCTGCCCGGTCAGAGTGGACTTGGCACCTGGTGTTTTAGCTAGACTTGGCACTAGGTGCATTCTAGAATTTGTCTACTTTTTGTTCGAAATTCATTTAAATCTATACAAATTTATTAAAAATACTTTCTACAAGCAAAGTGTCAAATAAGAAGGAATATATCTAGTTATTACATAAAAAAAAATCTCAACTTAATCTCAAATAATTAGGAAAATAGTGATAATTTTAGCTCATATCACTATCAAATTCAAGTAGACCTCAGGAACATGTCTGATATCTTTGAGAGGCAATCTACTACCATTTTGGGTTTCTAAGTAAACATCACTAATGCCAACCACTTTTGAGAAACCATTATTACCCATTCTTAACACCCCAAAATCACCATAGGTGTAAGATGCAAAGAATTTCCTTTTAGTCGTAACATATAACGCATCCCTAGTGTCTATCACCCAATTTGTGTTATGAGATGTTTAGTTTATTTCATCCTAAAAAACAATAAGGTCATTAGTAGTAGTGGTGGCAATATGGTCACCATTTTCTTTTTTCTTCTCTTTATTATTGCTATTACTTGAAAAAGTTTTTTTTAATGCATCCCTTCTTACCACAATAATGACATGTATGATCCTTATACCTCAACTTAGATTTACTTTTACTCTTGCCTCTGTTTTTCTTATTTCTATTTTTATTTCTCCTCTTGTCTTCGGTAACAAGAACTTTAGATTTGGAAGATAAAGTTTTCCTTAGAGTTTTTATTCTGACTTCTTTGTTAAGAATACCACTTTTAGCAAATTCTAAATCCATAGCACCACTTGGAGCAATATTGGTGTATAAGGTCTGAAAAAAATCTCAAGCATCGGCAAAAGAATTCAGTAGTCACAATCCCAAGATTTCATTATCAAACTTCATCCCTACATTTACAACTAATTAACAATGCCTTGAAATTCATTCACATGATCATTTATAAAAGTTTCATCTTTATTACTAGTTTTTTAGGCATACATCTTCTCAAGTTTCTCCCGTAGAACTTTAGCATCAGTCACTTTATTAAAATGATTTAGAACATTATTTTCACACCATTATCTAATATAAGCACATACTTGTTCATGTTTAAAAGCCCATTCTACATTAGATTTAGACTCAGGCTTATTACTAAACACGAGCAAGTGAAACTCTCTCACAAGAATCATGTCTCTCATTTTTTTCTTCCATTTATGGTAATTAATCCCATTCAAATAGATCATCTTACTTGATTTAGGCTCCTCATTTCAATCAAGCAAATAATTCAAACACCAACCAATAGGCTCTAATACCAATTTTGTTGGGGGTAAAAGAGCATACACGGAAGCAATTCACAAAGCACCAAGTTAGTTTTTCCCAATACTTAAACCAAAACTAAGGAAACTTAACAATGCTTCTATGCAAACTTAACCTTCTAACACTCGACACTTGAATGAAAAATAGCAAGTGCACAAACATAAAATATCAGCAGTAAGTGGAAGCTAAAAAAATACAACCAAACACATAGAGACTTTAAATTTTTACGTGGAAAACCTTTCCAATGCGAAAAGAAAAAATCATGAGACCCATTGGTCCACCACAAACCTCCACTATCAACAAAGAGAAATATAATAAGAGTTTTAGCCATAGACACAACAAATTACAGCCTTAAGAGAATAAGAAATCAAAAGATTTCATAATAAAGAAGAAGAAAATATGGAGAAAAGTCACCAAAGTCAGCTGTTGTTTGGAGAAGAAAAGCTCATTCTTGAACTACCAAAAAACTTGATCTCTACCATTGTATTGTAGAACAAGGTGTCTTCCACCAATGATTCAAGTTTGAGCTCAATTAGACTCTATTTGCCCCCTTGTTTGTTAAATTCTTCACAGCAATGTGTGCTGTATTTTTTCTAGGTTTCTAGCTTTGCCCTCTCATAGAATCTACGCGGTTCAAATATTAACGAGATATAAGTATGAAGATTCTTTAAGCATGGTAGAATCTCTTAGTATACTTTCTATAAAAAAAATTTCAATTTTTTTTGTTAAATTGGCATATGCTAGATAGAATTCAGAACTTATCTTCCATTGAGGAAGAAGAAGAAGAAAAGGCTTCTTTATAACTTTGCCTTATGAAAGCCATAATAGCATTGTAGCCTGATTTCATAAAGTAAATCCTATTTGAAATATAATGCTAGAATATTCTGCCGGTAGCCTACCCCTTATTGAATTTGTTGGATAACATCTGTTTCATACAAGATAAATAAAGCCCAAAGATAGTCCTCTCGCTAATAGTCTTGGTTAAAACCAATAAGATCAGATATATGGCATTCATGGGTTGTCCTTTTCTTAATACTTGAGATCTTGAAATCATAGGGAAATGGAAGCTAGCTATCCTCCCATATCCTCGCTAAAAACTCATTCCCCGCCATCTGAGTCCCAGGTGAAACTCTCTAAAATCCCTCTAGATGGATAAATTTTAGATGATGAAGAGTCATTAATAAAGATAAAGAAATTAATAGTTCTAACACATTTTATAACAATAATCACAAAAAAACTAGGAAAATTCATGGCTTAAAGCATCCCTTCTACACAGTCCCATTCCACTATGCTAGTTCACTAGATGTTATACTCAATTTTGTTTCACAATTAATAGCACAACTTTTCATAAGAAACCCAAGCTTTTATTAGGGAACTTGACTTTCCAATTTAATAAATAAAAATACAACTTTTCTTAGGAAACCAAGCTTTAAATAAAAATTTTAACTTTCTAATTTCGTAAACAAAAGTATAGCTTTTCATAGGGAAACTCAAGCTTTAAATAAAAATAGAATCTACCATTATTACTTATATATCTCTCTCTCTTCGAATTAGTACAACTAAAAATCATATCAAATTCCTGAGGTTTATGGCACAGCAACAAAAGGTGAACCTGTAGATGATAGTACCTTTGTATTGTCAGAGGTTTAGTTTCTGACTCTGCATCAAACATTGTGCAATTTACATCCTCCATAGGACCTCAGAGTTGAGCTAGTGAGGACGCTCGCGATAAAGTGCTATTCCAAAAAAAGTTATACCAAAAATCTATGTGATGAAATATCATCCAAAAAAGGTAAAAAAAGGCATACCAAAAAATCTATTCTAATTATCCTATTCAGTTGTTATCAAACATCTAATCATCTAATGATTAATGGTTTGTCGCAATTTTAACTCACTGATACCTTAACATAAAAACTATAGCTATATTGAAACCTAAATTCTCCAATCAATTCTATGGAAAATCATATTACTTACACTTAATTGACACTTAAGATCGAAACCCTCATCTCAAATCATCTCAAATTAATAAATTCTACTTATCTTTTGTGTTTTTTTATGTACACTCAATATAGAACATAATGTATCGAGATATTAACTAATGATTATAGAACATAATGTATCGAAACATTAACTAATGATGTTATTTTATAAAGACTGTAATTTATCCTTGAAACTTTATTTGGTTTGCAAATAGGGAGGAGTAAGGAAAGTAGTACTTTTACTTTCACTAGTAGAAGTAAATTGTATTTACTACGTCTTGTTGGATTGAGGTGGAAAAGAAGTAAATAAATATTTCTTATTACATTAAATTTATTATTTATCCATTAAAAAGTGAGAAGAAAATAATATGTTTATCTATTAACTTCATTTACCTTATGTTTTTTTGAGAACAAAGTGAAAATATTTAAGGAGGAGTAAATATAGAAGTAAATGTAAAAAAAACTCTATATTTCGTTGGAGGTAAATATAAAAGGAAAATAAATTGAGAGGGGAAGTAGCTACTATTTCACATTAGCAAATCTTTCCTCTAATTTTGCAGGGTTTGGGAAGTAAATGAGGTCTAAAGACAAATATATTTTTCCATACTTTATTTCTTTTATACTTTTCAATGGTTAAAATAATAAGTATAATTAATAGATATCATATTAAATTTAATACAATGAAGAATATTTTATATACTTTCTTTCAGCCCCAAGTAAATTTGGAGGGAAAGATTTGCTAATATGGAGGGAGACCTATTTCCCCTCCCAATTTACTTCCCTTCCATATATACTTCTAATCAGATATGGAAATTTCTCCATTTACTTCATCTATTTAGATACTTTTATTTTTTCACCCAATTAAACATAGGATAAATCTCTCTAAGATTTCCTTACTAAGTAACCACTTAAAGAAAATTCTCTGGGTTTGTGTAGACTAAAATATTAAGGAGATGAAAATTAAATGTTGCAAGTAGATGGAACTCTAATGGTATGGTAGTGTGAGAGTAGTGGTCCACAAAGAGCTTCAATGAATTAGTCTAATGTCGGTAACAACTTGTCCTAGTGATAGGAGAGTTGTTACTGAAGACGTAAGTTTCGAGTTCGGCATCGACATCGAGTTACATCTCATCTTTTTCTCTATCTCTTTCCCCACTCCTTATCTTCTCCTTCCTCTTCTAAAAAGGGGGGGGGGGGGGGAGAATGAATTAGCCTAAAAATGTTTGGATTCCTGACAAATTGACAAGAATTGGACGAGTTATAGGTCATGACGAGTAGAGGTGTTCATTTGGTTTTCGATTTTGAAATTCAATTTTTTTTGTTTTTTAAAACCAAATCGAACCAAAATTTTAAAAAAAAAATCGATAAAATCGAACCGAAATTATTTGGGTTTGGTTCGGTTTTAAATCGAATTTGAATGCTTCTTTTAGAAGGTCCATTAACCTAATATAAATTTAAGCTCAATCAAGTAAAATTTAATATAAATTACAATTCAAATCTAATATAAAATGTAATATAAATTAAAATCCAAACATTTTAAAGATTTGAGCCAAACATTTTAGTAGAAAGTTATGATCATGGATGCAAATTGCAAAGATGAAGATCTTAAACTCAATTATTAATGGCTTTATTTTGGACAAAATCAAACCTAACTAAACCAAAATAATCGAAATTGAACATAAATTTTTTAAAAAATCATAATTTATAATTAATTAATGAATGAATAATATTTTAATATTAATTATATATGTTAAAATTTAAAAATATAATTCGGGTTTTCAATTTTTTATTTTAGAAAATAAAAAATTGAACCGAGTTTTATTAAAATCGAATAGAAAATCAAAATTAGATCCGATCCGATCCGATTTGATTTTTGTGTTCAAACTGAATAATAAACAACCGTAGGAGCATAATTTTAAACAAAAATTACTAATCCTAGCTGGTGGCTATTTCAAAATAGTCACGATGAGGGGCAAATTTAAAATCACCTCTACATGTACTAATTTTTGTATAATTATAGATAGGTTTGGTACTAAATTTTATTCTTGAATGGTAACTGCGATTTATGTTTTGTATTTTTGAAAGAAAAATTAAAAATTATAATATTTGTATGATTTTATTTAAAAATGGTAATACTTTAGTGAAACAAATTGGGTCCAACAGGTGTTTTTGGGGCAGAGGGGAGATAGAAATGCTTATGGCAACTAATTAAGGCACATGCTAGGCTTTTTATTATTTTTTTTTTCCTTTCTTCTTTTTATTTGCCATAAACCTCTATGGTCAAAAGGACTTCAAGTGTTAGGGTGTACTTTTGCATTGGGAATTACATTCGATTTTTTTTAAATGAGTATAATTTTAAAATTTATAAATATATAAATTCAAAAATCAATATTATGCTTTATTAGATTGAATAATAAAACTATTAATATTTTATAAATAAAATTTATTTGTATTATGTTCATTTTAAAAAAAAAAGTTTAAAACTATTTTTTTTAAAGAGTAGTAAACAAGTGTACTCACATAAGTCTTAAAAAACTTTAATGGCTGCGGTATAATATTTTAGGGATTCAAAAACATAATATAAATATGTAAGAAAAAAAAAATTTAGTGGCTGCCCATAAATGATCGGTACTCAAGAAGAATAAATAAATCTTTAAGGTCTATCATCGAAAATAGTAAATACTTCAAGGATTATATTAGCAAATTTTCCGAATAAATATAAATATAAATTAATTCAGAACTTTAAGCAAAAATAATCTAGAATTATAGGGAAAAGAAACAAACAAGCCAAACCTGCCATGCCCGCTGAAAGAAGAATTCACTCTCTGAACGATTTCACCCACGAATTCATTGGTACTCCTTCACTTTTTCCCCCCCAATTTTTCCTTTTCCAATCCGAATTGGAATTAATCATGAACTTATTCAAGGAATCAGTTAGTTTCTGATGGAGCAATCATTTGCAATTGTTGCTATTTGTTTTTTTATTTTCAAATTTGATCAATTTGAAGTTTCAATGCTCTTTGATAGATTGGATTTCTACTTTAATTGTTGCATTTACAGTAGAGGAGCTTGGAAATACAGATTTCGAGTGTACTTAAATTCTTGAATCATTGGAAAAGGAGAGGAATGGAGCGATGATCGGAGGAATGAAGTCCGATTGACGAAGGTCCTCAAATACGCTAATAGTGGAGGCCGATATCCGGCCAGCTTAACAGAGGTAATCAAATTCTTTTCGGAAGTTGAATTGCATGAGGTTAATAAGTTTGCTGAACTTCAACTGGCGGGGGTTGGAGATAGATAGTTGTCTACAACATAGAAAACTGATCTGATTTCGGGCTTGGCTGAGATGGATAAATTGTCCAAACTTCGCATTTATGGCAATCACATTTTAGATTTAGGCTTATGCAATTATAAAAGACAAGTGGCTCTTAACAAGAGGGCGGGAGAAGGAGCACAAATGTGGTTCTGAGCAACTCTCTTGTTGTTAAAGCTGGCATAAGGGGCATTGGTAGTTGGGATTTGGGAACCTTGTAACCTGATTAATTTGAAAATCATGCTGTTTCTGGCTGAATCATTGCATTTCCTAACTTTCAAAAAACTGGATTGGAACTCTTTGAAGGAGAATTGCAAAGAATTGCTTGGGAAATACATCCAACAGAAAGTATTTCTATGATACCTTTTGGTAGGCATATCTTTCATAGAAGGTGAAAAATGTTTTGGAAGTGCGACAATCAGAGAGATTCAGTTCCTTTTCAATTCCATTGATTTTGATGCTAGATTTTCTTGTTAAGACACCATCCTTGCAAGATGCCATTTGATTGATATGCTATAGCCATTGTGTATGGTGCTGCTAACCATTTTTTTTACCACATTTTAATTGGCCTGGATATAAAATGGGAAAGGGCATATCTTGGTATTCCCTAAACAAGGCATTTGTAAACTGATGACTCAATCTGATATTAAATGTTAGGAAGAAAGGAGCAAGAGTTTATCTTGGTATTCAGAAAATGTTTGTTGTTATCTTCCCAATTTAATGGAAATACTTTTAAAGGTAAACTAAGAGAAGCCCTGACTTAGAAATTCAGGAGCTTTGGGTCACAAGTCTCCCATGTTTCGGAACATTGGTAAGCTGATGAATCAATCTGATTCTTGATCTGAATTGAATTCCTGATTGAGTATTCCCAGAGATTTTAGATACTGAGGAGTTTTCTGATCAGTCCTTTGCTGCCATTTCCACACCAAAATAAGAATTGATGGAATAGACAAATGGAGCTGCTTGTCCAAACAAAGAAGCAGCCGCAGTTGAGCTGCTCTTCTGAGTAATTGTCCCCTTTCTTTTGTATTCTCTGCCTTCTTTCTGTTATCACTGTTCAGTTTAACACCAGAAAACATATTGCTTTCTACCTGAAAGAGCAATGGGCTTTGTTAAGAGTTGTTGAAATTCTTTCGTTAATGCATGGGAGGATTTCTCTTTCAAATGGTTAACTGATATGCCCATCCTAGGACCAATAATGAGTAATCCATTCTCGAAACTCTTCTTGCGATAAGTTTTATATTAGAAATGTTTCTAGGATAAGATCACTAGTCTTTGACATTGTTTTTTTCCCTTGTATCATGAGTTTTTTTTTTTTTTTTTCTCCCTCCCATCAAGTGTTATGGTTGCCTTAGTACATGTTAATAACTTATTGAGGCAATATTCTATTTGTTACCTATCACTGCATCAGTAGCTTTTTAATCTATTTGTTTTCCTCTACTTGCTTTTCTTCCTCTGAAATGGTGGGAAAGAAAATACTAACTTTTCTGTTGGCTCTTTAATGATCATGACAGTCTAAACCAAGTTGTTTATGCAGAGAATTTCTTTGAGTGATGACTGCACCAGCAGAAAATTCAATTAGGTAGATACAGAGCGATGGAAACAGTGGCATCTGTTCCATTGCTAAAACCCCTGTCCCCACAAGAATGGGAAACACTAATAGACGACTACAACCAAGGCATTGCCTCACGTCTCCAGCAGTGGACTGCTGCCAATTATTTTGGTCCTGCACTTGTTGATCTCTCACTTTCTTCTCTACTACGCAAAGACCTCTCTTTGAATCTCAAACTCCAACTCCTCATCTTTCTGGAAGAGTATGGCCCTACTCTCTTCACCTCTCCCTCCTCTCTCTCCCGCCTACTTGACACTCTCCGCCTCGTCATCCAATCCCCTAACCCAAGCGATGCTGTTTCCCTAACTTTCTCCTTCAAAGAACAATTCCTCATTTCTGCCACCTCCATCTGCATAACAACAGATTCTGGGAATTTGTCATTTGAAACCCTAGAGGCCTTGGTGGAGCTTCTGTTGACCATCATAAATCGGCCCAACCATGGCCTTGACCGCCAAACAAGGGCCATAGCTTGTGAGTGTCTCCGGCAGCTGGAATTGACAATTCCCTGTATATTTTCAGAAATTGGGGCTCCCTTGTGGGGACTGTGTCAGAGTGAGAGAACCCACGCAGCTCAGAGCTACGTCTTGTTATTAGCAGCTGTGGTTTGTAATATAGTTCAATTTAAGCCACCAAATGTTTCTTCGACTCTTATTAATGCTTCAACCCCTTTGATACCATTTAATATCCCTAAACATTTGTCCATAAATGATGAGGAGAAAAATTATGCAGCTGCTGCTACTGATAGTGATAGTAATAGTAATGTGGGTTGGAAGGATGCAGAGATATCGAGTTACAAGGAGATAAGGAGAATTATATCGTTTTTGTTAGATTGGCCGCAGTATTTGACTTCCTTTGGAGTTTTAGAGTTTATGGAGATGACAATGCCTGTGGCGAAGGCTCTAGAACTGCAGCCATCATTGTTGAAGGTACAATTTTCTGGTCTGCTTTATACATATGATCCCCTGTTATGCCATGCTTTTTTGGGGATCTTGTACTCGAGATTCTTGGATTCTTTTGAGGGCCAAGAGATGGAAATTGCTCAACGACTTGTGTTTCTGAGCAAAGAGTCTTCTCAGAGTCATTTGGTTTTTCGTCTGCTAGTGCTGCATTGGTTATTATGTTTAATCAGAATGGTAGTCAATAGAGAGCCAGGAAAGAAGAAAAGTTTTGTGGAAATGAGTTTGAGTTTTTACCCGACTGTTTTTGATCCACTGGCTTTGAAAGTATTGAAACTTGACTTACTTGCATTCTGCTCTGTTTTAATTGATGATTTGGGGTGTATAGAGAAAAGTGCAAATGGTTCAAGAGTTTCAGTGTTGAAGCTATTTGAAGATGGCCTTGTATGTGTATCAGCTTTCAAATGGTTGCCTCCATGGAGCACGGAAACTGCTGTGGCATTTCGCACCTTCCTCAAGTTTTTGATAAGTGTAACATCTCACACAGATCCTAGTGATTCTGATTTGTCTTCCAATAGAAAACTTCTAGACTCCAGCATCTTCCATACCTTGCAGGTAGAGTTTCTTGTTCCTTCCCATGTTGCGTTGTTGTCTATCCATCATCTGTTGATGTTTGTTTGAAAGGTATTGGAGCACTGTTTTATTTGTAGCGGCAGCTGGCTCAGTCCTTAATGGCAGTTTGAGAAAATACTAAAGACAGAATAAATAAAACAATCAAAATCTTGAAGAATTAGAAGCATGTTTTTGTAGAGAGTTTTTCAATGAGACCTTTTAGAAAATTTAATGTGCTGCAAATTAACATTTTCCCCCCCTTTTTAGTAGATGCAGAGTGAAATTTTACATGCCATAACTTCACCTTTTCAATATCCTCATTGTGTGGCTTGCGTTTGAGATTTCCTTCGAAGTTAAATTCCTTTATGATTTATCCTGGCTGAATGTTGATTGCTCAAGGCTCTTGGAAATATTTCCTACACAAAATGTTATCTGTAATATGAGACTGTAAGTTTAACAAAAAGGATAAAAATTTCAATAGTGAGTTGAGGGATTTTAAGACGATCAAACATGATCCAATTGGTAGATATGCTTATTATTTATTTTTGTCAGCCAATATTCCTGTTAAAAGAAACAATTGAAAAAGGCAAATCAGATCTGCACAATTTGTATCATTATCACATTTTGTAAATTACACACACACACACACACGCACACACACACGTCTCTAGGGATTGTCAAATATTATTGGGTCAATTTTATTGATTCTTTCCCCTTCTGCACAGAGGACGCTTGTAGACTCAGCATTAGAATTTCAAGGACTCATCCCTCTGATTGTTGCTTTTGTTGACCGTTTGCTGCAATGTTATAAACATGGTTGGGTGGGAGAGTGCCTTTTGGAGACGTTTAATGAGCGTTTACTTCCAAAGCTTAAAATAGACTACAGGTTGGGATATTACTTTCCCATTTTGGAAAAAATTGCTGAGAATAATAAAGTTTCTCCTGCTGGGTTGTTGGAGCTCCTCATCAATTTCATGGCTGTCCTTACTGGTAAACATGGACCAGACACGGGTTTGAAATCTTGGAATCAAGGAAGTAAAGTTCTTGGCATCTGTCGAACAATGCTGATCAATCACCACAGTTCTAGCTTGTTTGTTGGACTAGCTCATCTTCTTGCATTCACTTGCCTTTGTTTTCCAGATTTGGAAGTTCGTGACAATGCAAGGTACAAAAGGAGTTCTTTTAATTTTTTATTTTCTTTTCTTCTAGATTATGTCTTTTTACTATGTATAAGAAATCAAATAATTTTGTAAGAAGTTAATATATATATATATATATAGATATGTGTGTGTATATACATATATAAGGTCCTCCCTTTGCTGGATAATTTTGTAAAGATGGCATGGAGTACATGACCTTGTGGATGAAGAAAAGAAAGAAAACGCTAAAGAAAAACAGCAAAAAAATGGCAGTATTATAAAAGATACGCAGGTTGAATCTACTTGATGCCATTAGTTTCTTATTAATTTGGCAGGATCTATCTGAGGATGTTGATATCTGTGCCAGGAAAGAAGCTCAGAGACACGCTTAATGCCGGGGAGCAACTTCCTGGCATTTCACCATCTACCCATTCTAGTTCATTTTTCAATCTTCATTCCCCTCGTTATCATGAGATTAAGAAATCTCGAAATATTTCTTCATACATCCACCTTGAACGTGTGGTACCACTTTCAGTAAAGCAATCTTGGTCCTTGTCATTTCCAACTCTGAGGACAGATGGTGACAGACCTGGTCATTTGGAAAGCACCAAGGAGGATGAATCCACAAGCGAACAAAAGGTGATTCAGAGAAGTACCAGCATCAGTATCTTTTCAGATATCAATAGAATTGGTCAACCTCAAGAGCCACTACGTGTGATGGATTCAAAAGTCTCTGAGATGGTTGGGATTTTGCGAGGGCATTTTATGTGTATTCCTGATTACGGATACATGCCTGGCCTCAAGATTAAAATTCCTTGCAGTTTGAGATTCAACTCGGAGTTGTTCCATTCTGTATCAGGAACCAATTTCTCTACTACTGGGTTGGATGGAATAGATGCACTTCCTGCTTTGTATGCTACAGTGCTCAACTTTTCTTCTTCTGCGCCATATGGAACCATTCCAGCATACCATGTCCCATTTCTTCTTGCTGAACCTGCTAAAAGTGAGAACTCATCAGGACACAACAGTTCACTAGACATTGTACCCTTTGAAAATGGCTCTGGTGAAGAAGAAAGCTTCAAAGCTCCTGTGGTAATTGAATTGGAGCCAAGGGAACCCCTACCAGGTCTCATTGATGTATTCATTGAAGCAAATACAGACAATGGACAGATCATCCAAGGGCAGCTTCAAAGTATCACAGCAGGAATGGAAGATATGTTTCTCAAAGCCATTGTTCCTGAAGATGTCCCAGCAGATGCCGTGCCTTACTATCATGTGAATCTATTTAATGCTTTGTGGGAAGCATGTGGTACATCATCCAGTACAGGGCGGGAGACATTTGTGTTGAAAGGTGGCAAAGGTGTTGCTGCAATAAACGGAACACAATCGGTAAAGCTACTTGAGGTTCCTACCTCTTCCTTGATTCAAGCTGTTGAACGGTGTTTGGCAGCTTTTGTTGTTAGTGTAACGGGAGAACCTCTTGCTAATATTGTGAAAGAAGGGGGAATCATCAGAGATATAGTGTTCGAAGATGCCAATTCAGATTCTTTGTCGGAAGCTTCTAGTTCAAATACTAGGTCTGCTGGTGGTCCTCTATATCTCCCATACGTAAGCAGTGAGGATGAAAGGCGGACCAGCATTCAAATTACCAAGAAAGCCATGGGAATCATACTCATCTTGATATTTCTTCCACCTAGGTTTCATCTTCTTTTCCGAATGGAAGTATCTGATGTTTCCACACTTGTTCGAATTAGAACTGATTATTGGCCATGCCTTGCTTATGTCGATGACCTTCTGGAAAATTTATTTTTTTGACTAAACTCCATCTCCGGTTAGACTACTCACCATTTTTGAGATAGTTCAATTCACTGTCTACCTTGTATAACTCCCCCCTAGTTCTGCCATGAATTTTCAGTTCACATGCATAACTTTGTATGATTTTGTGGTTGTAAGCTTTCAGTTTTGTCAGATTTATGCACAAAATTCTGACAGCTTCACTGACTTAACGGCAACTTTTGACTTCGCATGACTCAAATTCTTTAGTTCCTTTTGGTTTGTCAAGATGTGAGGCATCAATCCTAAAGCTCCAACCAAATCTGTAACTGATGAATGAGGTATTCGCCATAGGGCTAGCTGCCATGGCAATATCATGCAAGCTAAGCACTGGGAGGGGATAACCACTTCCCTTTTGTTATTTGTAATGATTGGATAAGATCATAATATTCCCCACTACTTTAGTCAGGCAACTTCACAAAATGAACACTTTTATTCACGATGAAATTCAAATGGTATATTCAATATTATACTCATAGTATAACCTATAACACTTTTGGCCCCATAAGAAGAGCTGCATGTCTAACAGGCAACTATTAAAAATTGCTTCCATTCAATGTACAACTTTTAACGCAAAGTAATAGAATGATAGGATTGATCTTAAGAACTAACTTTATAGGAAGTCCTGAAAAACATGAAATCAGTTAGAAATTATGGTACAGAGTGAGATTGACAATAACAGCATGAAATGAGTAACTTGACAACTTGCAACTATTTCTGAATTCCTAAAATTGAACAGAAGAACATTTGATAATATACAAATCTTGGGAATCTAGGATTCCTATCGTACAATTTTATATAAAGAATAAACATTTATAGTAAATGTCAAACTTCCTCGAGACTAACCAAAGAATCAGAGATACGAATAAAATGCAATTGAAAAGTGTTTGTTTTAAATCACTCAACACTATGCTACAATGTTTTCAAAATTGCCTCAAATCGGATAAAACTTAATGGTCGTACCAAAAAAAAAAAAAGCCAAAATTGGAAACTTCAGCTATGGGATTGCGAGTTGGCAGCTACTGGAGAACTTCAAATTCAGCACCAATTGGGAGATGATCACTTGGATGGTAATAATTTGGTAATCCACCAATCACATCAGATGATTCTGGGCCCGGAAGTTCAAGGTAGCTAACTGGTTTTATATATCCAGAAGGAGAGAAAAATATATAATCAAGTGTTCCTGTAAAATCAGGAGTGCAGTTTGTAAAGTGTGGTTCCCCTCTTGTGGATGCATAAAAACTGAATAATGGAAGAGGCAACTGATCACAGACTTCAGCCGGATGCCCCGTAGAAGTACCTGAAACAAGGTATTGATATACCTGAAACAAAAGGGCCTATTAAAATGCTGTACATCAGTGCAAGGTAAATGTGGGAACTTAATCATGTAAAGAAACAGGAAAATCTAAATGATATGATGGTCAGAAAATACCTTATATATAATAGGATGGTTAGCAAGTTTTAGTTAAGCACAATGCTTGCTTCCGATTTCCATATAGAAGGCATTCCCTTTCTTCCTTTTTTTTTTTTTTTTTTAATAAGGGAACATATTAGGCATTCTTCCTCATTAACATCAGAGTGCACTTGTTTACTCAATTAGGAAGATTTTCATAGGAAAAGTCTGTTGCCTTTGTAGGGTTGAATAACTAGAAATTTATGAAAAGAATAAATAAGGATTGATACTTTAACCCCCCTCAACTAAAGCAACACATATGGGAAGGAAGGTTAGTACCTTAAGCACATGCCCTGTTGAACCTCAAATAATTGATGATTAAAACTTAAATCACTACATCTCAAGTCTAGCAAGACCACACTGGCACAATGAGAGCCAAGGAAACTGTGAGAGCAACTCAATTTGGCATTACATTTGCCCGCCAAAATAAGTATCAATAATGATTCCAATCAAAGCATTTATTGCAGTGTGAAACTTCTTCAGGTCTTACAATAAAGACCATCAAGAATATTGGAAGGACTGAGAACTAAATTCATTCTCTGCTCTTATTGATTAGGAAGGATAAGAAAGCTAGTCAATCATCATCTCATTGACTTTGGTAAATGAAATTATCCAAGGAATTCGATAGACAATATCATTTCTCAAATTCCTTCTAAGCACATAATCAGTCATTGTGAACCATCTCTGAAAGAAAAATCAGTGATAGGATATTTCAGATGTAACATGTTATTTTTGAAAAAAGAATCATACACTGAACCACAAACTAATTGGATTAAAAAGAATATTCAAAGAAACAGTAACCATTTGAAGAAAGATTATCCTTGTACGACATACACCCCAAGTAATTTTTACTTGAATAGAACTAGATACATGGAAAGACCCTTCTTAAAAAAATACAAAAAATAAAAAAAAAAAGTTAAAAAAAAAAAAAAAAGTAAGTGGGAAAGGGGTGCCAGAGCTTTGCTTGGTACTTTCCCTCCCTGGTCCGGTCCACCCAGAGCCATTCACAATGGGCCTGTTGCTTTCTAGGGCTAAACACGCCATAGCATCTAATTTTCTTGATTATAATAACTACAAGACAAAAAAGGGTCATACTTATACCCCAAAACCCCACCCCCACCCCATTCATGCCAAAAATAGAAAGGAGGAAGAAGAAGAAAAGACTCCCTACTATGTTTCTTGAGATAGGATATTTGCAGCACTGGACAATTTGGCATGAGGCATGGCAAAGGGTGATTATGAAGGATGACCATTGGCTACTTAGGGTCCTGGGTCCTACAACACAAGAGTAATACTGCCTGAAGCTAGAAAACCCTGAGATGTTGTAAGGAGACAAAATTGGTCCAGGTCTGGTTCTGAACTGTGACACATAAAGGAAGAACTATTGAACAAAACAATATCCAGACTCAATCGACCTTTATTCGGCACTAAGGTGTATGTGTAAACCAACCAAGTCTAATGCTCCCACTTCTAAGTTGTGGAGGATGGTGAAGCAAATCTAAATATTAACGCAACAGCCTAAGGGGACCAATCCATAGGGGTGTTCAAAAGAAAACCAAACCGAATATATATTATATTCATATAAAATATATATTTTTTTATATATGTTCTATTATTGTTAACTAAAATCTTTTTTTTTTCCTTTTAAAAAATGAAGAGAATATTTGTAATTTTTGAAAATTTAATTTTACCACTCATTTCCAGCACCCAGAATTTTAGGCAATCGTTTCCTTTCAACTTTCACCTTTCATGGCCACCTCCATCCTTACTATTTTACCTCCTTATTGTCTTGAGAATTTTTATGGATTTATTAAATGTTTTTGGACATATTTTCTTTTATTTGTGTTATTATTAGAAGACTTTTGTTGGTTTAATACAATATATTTGGAGAAATTAGCCTATTTGGTCCCTAAAGTTTGGGACTTGTAATATTTTCGTCCTTAATGATTTTTTCTACCATTATGGTTCCTAATGAAATTATAACGTGCCAAATAGTCCCCAACTCTCCTTCGTTGTAAACTCCGACTAGAAAAAGTCCCTCTTATCACACGTGATTTTTCTTTTAAAGGCAAAATATGCATATCAATTGATATTAATTGATTTCATTTCATCCAAAATTAAGACATCTAAACCTATTACTGCTAATAGATACGCAATAGGGGTGACTTCTTCTCGGAGTTTACACGGGAAGAAAGAGTTGGTGACTACTTGACACACAATAATTTTATTGGAGACTATAACGGCAGGAAAAAATCATTAAGGACAAAAACATTACAAACTCCAAACTTTAAGGACCAAATAGGCTAATTTCTATATATTTGACTTTGTTTTGTACTAATTTTAGTTTTTAAATATAAAGAATAAATGTATTGTTATGTACCCTGCATTTATAATTTGAGATGTAAGATTATTACCTTTGTTAGCAATTTCTATTATAGGAAACCACTCAAACCAAACCGAACTCAATGGTTGGGTTTGGTTTTAAATTTTCCAAATCAAAGTTACTGGTTTGGTTTTACCTCTTTTTCAAACCAAACTAAACCAAATCGTGAACAACCCTAGCCCAAGGTGGTCTTCTATTCTTATCAATTAACTATTTGATCAGTACTAGTTTCTCTATTATACTGCGAAGTTAGCAATCACTGGGAAACAGGAAAGACAGCAGAACTGAAATTGAAACATGAGGACACCAGTAAACCTGATCTCCAGGGGTTGAGTTGAAGTCACCACAAACAATTATGGAAGGCGTGCAGTCCAATTTGTTTGATACCATCGTCTTAAACTTAGACAAGCGTGAGAGCAGATATTTAGCTTGTGCAAGCTTCACATCTGCCCATTCTGGATCCCTGAAACAGAAACAAAAGATGCTCAAGCTTTTTAATCCCAATAACTGGTTAAGAAGAATATCTTGCCTAAATGGGAAAGATCAAATACGACAACATCCAAAAGGATTTAAAAAAAGGTCAATAGAGATTGATGCATAAATTTCGAATATTACCAGTAAAGGTGGGTGTTTGCAATAATAACATGATGACAAGAAGGATTCTTGAGCTTAAAAACAGCCATTATGCCAACACAATCACGTTTCAATCTAACACAAGGGTCATTTGGGTCTCCACGATCTTCTCGAGTTTTTTGAAGTTCTGGATAGGAAAATGCAGCACCTATTAAAAGTTTCTGACATATATAACATTTACATATTTTAATCCATCAAACTTCAGCTTGATGCACTGAGAAAGCTGAAAAATAGTAGGAAAAATAACTCTTTGGTAACAAAAAGTAACAGTTAGTGGCATATTTCTTTTCTTTGTTCTTGAAAAATATCTGGCTTTGACTACAATTTAGTATTCAATAAGCACATGTGCTGCCTTATTATGTGGTGCTTTGTCAGAGGTTAACTAGGTATTTTGAAATGCCTTGACAAACCTAATTTCAAGCCCAGAGCACATGGAAGCAAAAGCTTTACAAAAGAAAATATTTTGTTCAAAATAATAAATAAATAAAACAACCATATTTTGAAGGGTCAAATTCAATAAACCACTTTGAGCTTCCCCGTACAATCAAATTGCCCCTGGATCTTTCAATTGCACCAATCTTCTCCCTCCATCTTTTAATTTGAATTACATCTTTCCCATTTTCCTATTTTGTGTGTTAAGACACATCTATGCATAAATATATCTTCTTTTTTGTCATCTTCCTGTTCATTTTCTTTTTCCTCCTTTCTTGCTTCCTTTTTCCTTTCTTCTTTCTCTGAAACCCCCTAAAGGCGGTAGTTGCTAGGGCCATTGTCACTTATCTTATGGCAGTTGATTCACCACAGTGTTACCGCTGTTTCAACAAGGATTAATAAATCTGTTCATTTTGCCAGAACCCATCCGAAAAGTGCTATACACCACTAAATCAAACTTTAAATACATCAAAACACTTCTTTAATGCTGTACAACATGATTATGGCATCAATGTAATTTGAAATCAACTAAAATTGCACGAATTAAATCGAACCCCAATTACAAAAATCAAGCTAATATACAGTTTCAGTGAAATCTAACTCCAAATTATTTTTATAAGTAGTCATAGACTTATTTAGATTATGTTCAGAGAGACCACATGCTGGTTCAAAGCAATCGTATTGTAGGGGTAGGGTTTGGCAGTGGGTGGGAAGTTAAAAAGAGAGAGATGGCAGAGACAGGATGTGATGGCAATTGGGAAGGGAAAGCGTAAGTGTCATCAGAAGGGGCAGGAATAGGATGTGCTTTCAGTAGCTGGTGGAGATGGAATGGGGCTTGTATGCTAAGGTCGCAGAAGAAGACAAGAAGAGAAGGAAAATGAAAGAGAAAACAAAAGAAAATCAGGAATAAGGGGGAAATATTTTCTCAGGGTAAGATTGTCTCATCATACCTCTTATTCAGACATTGGAATAAAGTCAGACAAATTGAAAGATGAGTAGCGAATATAGATGCAATTGAAAGGATTAAGGGAGCAATGTGATTCTGGAAAGAAGTTCAAGGGGTTTTAGAATGTTGCACTCTAGTTTGAAACAAAGGTTTGACTGCTATTCTCCTCAATCAGCACCACTGCAAAAATATTCAGGTAAGAAAGATTAATGAAAGGGCTAGAACTCTACCATGGTTTCTAAGAGAAGAGATTGGTGATGCAAAGGAGAGAGAATAAGCTATCTTTAAACCACTGGTGAGAAGCCATGATCTTGCATTCCCATGATCTCCCCAAGCAATTCTGGCATCATGCCCTTGAATTAACTTCTCCTAGAGGTCTATGAACTACCAATAAGCTAAACCATTTTATTCTGTTTTCCTGTACCTGGTTCTTAATCCATATGCTTCATTATTGTGATGTCAATCTAAGTCAAGTACTTAAGTATTTCTGGTTCAATTCTTTCTTTCTACAAAGAAAATTACATAATTTTAGTAGAGCTACTAAAATTATGGACCACAGAGACATCATTAGAATATCAAAAAGTTAGCACATGAAACTTGACTCCTCACAACACACTCACTTCAGTACTTGAAATGCTGCTGCACAACCAAATAATCTTATCCCTCTATCTGAGTTTGAAATTTGAATAACATACTTTTAGTTCAAGAAAAGGCTTTAGGTGAAAGAAAATATACTAAAGCAAAGCAGGACATATAAACAATCATATTTTGCTTACTGGCTTATGAAAGTAAATTATGATTGGATCCCAATGTTGGTTAAAAAAGCATGGGCATTCCTTCAGTTCGGACAAACTATTTTATATAGTGTAGGATGCAATCAGTAATTCTTTAAGCATTTCTCCCATCTATCTATATGATGAAGAAAAGAAGGAAAGTTGCTTAATTTTAACCCCATGATACTTCCATTTCGAACTGAATGTCTGTTTTTTTTTTTTTTTAAACCCTTACAATAGACTGCTTTTGAAAACATAAGTAGTTAATCAAGGCAAAATAATCTTCTTTTCATAGTTCAAATATTAAAAAAGTAACTCTTATAATCACACTTGTTTCTCACACACCCTGTGTAAAAATCATATATTTTCGACTCATAAAAAAAATATATATATTTGCAAGCACATCTAATTTGGGAGAAAAAAATTCCATTGGAATAGAAAAACGTACTTCAAAATGATTCTTGATATGTTCATGAAAATCAAACCAGTAGCAAATTTCATAATCGATTATTTGCAGCCAATTCTTCCTTTATTATGCTTTCCAACTCAGGTAGAATTGCTCCTAAAACATTGGGTTTCAGAATGCAGTACCATTCTGATCATTCAAAGAGTGTATGATGCAACAAAACATCATAGTACTCCCAAAACTCCCACCCACTCCCCTTCCCCTTTCAACTTTTTTGCATGTCCCATCTTTGGAATAATTATCCTCTAGCTTTTCTTCAAATAAAAATTAAGAATGTACTTCTTCAGCAGTAAACCTCCTAACCAATGGATGCAAACTCACAAATAACAGTTCGACAGTTTTTCATGCATTGAGGAGAAAATGGTGCCAAAGGGAAAAGATCTAAAGGGCTCACTCTCTCTCCCACACAATAAGGGACCAAAAACCGACATCATCATTAGAAGTTGCTTCAATATCCTCACAGAACGAACACGCAGTTTTTCTTAATATCGTTTTAACCAAAAAATCCGGAAATGAAAGAATTTAGCATGCAAGACATTGCAATTTGAAAGAAAACCGGTATCTATAAGCTGAAAGATATTTTCAACTTTCAAATAAATATCAAGGCAGAGTTCTAGACTAAATTGAACTCTTCAAGTAAACTATGTCTCACAATTGAGCTATCAATTCATAAAGAAAAACTTGATCTGCAATAAGATAAATCTTTTGTAATACAAGTTCAAGCAGAAAAACTTAAAAGTTTATAATCATTTCAAATTGCTTCCAAGATAATGCAAAACAGAAGACGTTAAAATAAAAGGGGCATGGAATAAACTTCACCATTTTTTGACTCAGTGTCTCTAGTTCCACCATGTATAGAACAACTATCTTTATCCATAGCTGAAGCTGATGTCTCTTCAAGTGATTTTACAAGATCATTGTAATCTATTTTTTCTTCTAACACCAGCACTGCACTAATTTAAATGTCAAAATGAAAATGGTCAGACAAATTGATTCAAAATGAGCCATTATCTTTTGAAAGCTACCATTTGTCCTCTGTAGAATATGAACAAAGGACACACAGTTGGGCAAGAATTTGACACTCCTTGGACCAATTAAGTACAGAAAAAACAAATATCAAAACTTTGGATAAAACTAAAATATATACCAAAGACAAGCTCCTTTTAGTCTGACGCAACTTGAAACCACAGATAATACTAGGGGTAAAATTTTATTGTACAGTTAGAGAGAATGATAAAGATAGATGAAAATTATATTTTATACATAGGGGTAGCTAAATGGGGTAGAAAAATAAAATATCAATACAACAAAGAAGTTATATTAAATAAGAATGAGTTACAACTTCTTAGAAGGCACCATTTATTTCTTGAGATATAAAGGGTGAACAACAACTTCTAGAGTTAAGTATTTCTACAAAGAACATGAACTTGTAACTATAGTTAGTGTTCAATGTTTATATACAAGCACATAAAATGATACTTAAAAACATAGAAATATTAATTTGGAAAAACCCAAAATTGTTCACCAACTTCTAGAGTTAAGTATTTCTACAAAGAACATGAACTTGTAACCATAGTTAGTGTTCAATGTTTATATACAAGCACATAAAATGATACTTAAAAACGTAGAAATATTAATTTGGAAAAACCCACAATTTCCATGTACCCCATCTGTGTCTATGCTTTTTAGTTTTATAGGTAGACTCTTTTACAAGTCATCAATTCACCAAGCTGCAGGTTACTGTGCAAATTTATTGTCAACAAACAACAGAATAAAAAAAAGGAAGCCATGGATGGGCTTAAGAAAGCGCAGCACAAGAAGCCTTTCTGCCAAAGCCAGCTGCCTGTTTGCATTACTTCATCCCTTGAACAAGCATGGAAGAGGATTCACAAGAATTTTTTTTTTTGGAGGGCAAGAGCCGGGGGGGTGTTGGTGGTGAAAAAAAAGATTCATGCAGAAGCCGTTCAAATTTGTTATAATAAGTTGATTCCAATATTAGGTGTTTTTATCTTCTTTTTACCCCTTTTTTAAGCCAAAAAGAACTTGTTTTTGAAAGCAAACTGTAGGTGCTCTTCCAAGATTAGTTTTGCCAACTAAGCTTCAACAAAAAAGATACTATTCATCCCCCCCCCCCCAACCGAAAAAAAAAAAAAAAAAAAGAATATGTAACAAAAAAAAGAAATTGTTATTCACAACACAATTGTGTAAAATTGTCTGAATTTCTTTTTTTTTTTTTGTTTTTCCCAAATTAAGATCAAGGCTAGAAAAGGAGAGATTTTTCACCTGTTATTTCTATAGAAGATGCAACACCCATCACGCTTTTGTCCACTTCTTTGAATATGGATACTTGAATACCCCAGGCCCTCCATATTCCTTTTGTAGAAGCTATCATACTCATCTACCTCCTAATAAACATATACATTTAGCAAATATATCAACGAATTAATAAAATATCATGGAAGGGAAAAAATACCATAAAGAGATCAACAACAACCATTTTTCTTTTTTCCACTTGCAGTTAATGATTTCTGAGGATCAAGTATTGGAATAAAACTTGGGGAAGGAACCTGTAAGCAAAGGAAATCTGCACGAAGGTTCTTGAGAACAGCCAATATTGCCCGAGAACGAGCTTTCCATCTAGACAAGCACAAAGTCAAATATTAGCTTAGAGGTTACAATAAGATATGAAACTAAAAAAATATTTCCACAAAAAGGGCTTGAGAAGGGGGAGAAAAAATTGATCCCATTCACAGACCATGGTAATCTATTTACATTATTTCATAATGCCTCAAAACAGGAGAAACTTCCCCTTAATTCATTTGTTTGTTAAGTTCCTGTAAAATTCATGGGGTATTATTACTTATGTTTAACAAAGAGAAATCAAGAACTTGAAACTTTCCGTGCATATTATCAAAAGATTTATCTGATTATGGTGCTGCAGTGAAACAAAAGGGTAGAAAAGTATTCACTACTACAAATTGGGTGGTATGATTATCCAAGACAATTAATGATATGGAAATAAAGAGGGAGCTTAAACCTAAGGCACATACTTGAGGCAAGATGAGGGAGAGTGTGGGAAAGAAACACTCTTAACATACACCTGCAATGAAAATGATCGCAGAATCAATACTGATTGAAGAAAAAAGTTAAAACCTTTTCAATCATACAAACAAAAGCATAGAGCAACTTTCTTGATTGGGTGGTGAGACAGCAGATGATGCTCCTTCATTAAGCATTTTCCAGATTTTCATGTTTTAAAGAGAAAAAGGTACAGGAATACTGTTGATGATGCCTGGATGAAAACTAATTGCTCACAACTAGTACAAAAATCTGAACACCACCTGTGAACTAACATGGTTAAATATTTGCATCAACATACATTTTGACATCAATCAAGGCATCAACCTATTAAGTATAATGACGAAGCTTTTCTTCCAATATTTTACAAGTATTGCATGAACCTAATTTCCATGAGAGGAAAACCATATTCAGCTAATTGTCTTTCTTGTTATTAAATTTAAAAAAAAAAATGAGGAAGACAGTATGTACACGTAGTGTGAAACCAAGAGAGCAATTACCATGCTCATTGACCATGAAGTTTAAGGTCAACTGGTTTGATATTTATAACAGGATCATGGTACAGCTTGACAAGGTTATCAAAGGTAATTTATGTATTTTGTGAATTTGAGAAAATATCTCAAAGCTATCAATAAAGAATATATTGTCTAAATCAATTAAACAAAAAGCTTTCTAATTCTTCTCCCTTCAGATGTCCTTTTCCTCTTCTTCAACTAATTTTAGAACCTTTACCCCAAAAAGGGATAGAACACACAGACACACACATATAGGTGTGCGTTTACATATAAGCAATTTCTCTCTAATAACAATTCTTCTTGAAAGAATCCATGAACAACTTATTTAAGAATTCGGCAGTTTTGTTACTTAGAATACTTTTTTCCTTCAAATTTTGTTTTTTGCTTCTTGTTGCTACATAGTTGCCAGTAGCCTGGGACATTCCATCCTCATTCAAGCAATTTGAAAATGCATTATACAAGTCATCATTTTGTTGCCAAGACAATGATTCAGCCAAAGGCAAAAGCAATATAGTGCTACCGCTTCTTTCTATCCAATGATGCAAGAGATTCTAGCAAGGCTTAATTGCAATAATTCTAGTAAACAATACTATGTACGTGGGATACATCACTTCTCATCATTTTTTGTTAAATTTTATTTTCAGCCCATCTCCAGATAATTTCATACCTTATTGAACATTTACAAGGATGTCAAAATTTTGAAAGGTACACAGCCAAAAATCATAGAAAATCCTTACAATATCTGGGACATATTCCTCAACTACAAATTTGAACCTCAACTTTAAGCAGCCAAAAAAGAGAAGTATGTCAACAGTTCAATTACAAGATCTTAAGTGCATCGCATTTCCATTAAAATGTAAAACCAAGGATCAAAACAAGTAGAGTGAAGGATAATTAAGTGGCTAATCACAACCAAAGCAAATGACCAGAAAAATAAAGTGAAAGGAAAAATAATAATTTCAGCCAGCTTATACATGTAAAAACATCTCCTTACCTGAGCCAAAATGTTATATGATACAAGACTAAATTTCAAGCCTGAAAGATAATACAGTAGACGCATCAAACAGCAATAAAAAACTCAAAATACACATGCAAAATAAAGAAGAGAAATCAAAGATAGAACACACATACCATCAGACTTACTAACTGAAGTAATTGTACTCTGTTCCACAGGAACAAATTTTGGGGTCAAAGGCTCAGGTGTTGTGCTCATCTTGCACAAACAAACTGTGCTGCATTTTGTCATGAAAATAAATTTTCAATCCCTAAAGTATCTAAAACAAACATGGGTTGAATCTTTACATTTATGCTCAATCTACTATCCAAAAGAAAGATGAACAAGCTTTACATCATTGTGACATGGCAGAGGCAACCTCTGGCATTTACAAGAACTTTGGCTGGCTGTGTTCAAGAACACACTCTTGCAATTATTTGCTCAGATATCATACACATAATCGCATTTTCTTTGCACATTTTGTAATAATTAATCAAACAGTTTTCCATTAATAAAAGGCATCCTTTGGATGGTATCTAGTGAAATTTATAGCTTCAGGAATTATCGGCCAATCTTTAATGCATAGATTGTAGATTAAAAGGAAGAAAGCAACTGATCCCACTAAAATCCTAGGAAAGTTGTCTAGATTCAACGAAGTAGAACACTAGGAAACTTATCTAATTCATTGAATAAACTCGAGTGTACCTTGGCAAGGAGAGAGGAAAGGCGAAGCGAGGAAGAAAGGTGGCCACCCTCGGTCTGAGCATTATTGAAGTTTCAAGTTTAGATTGAGGCCAATTTCTAGAGAGCCGTTCCTTGAGTTCTACAGATTTTGCTGAGAAGGCATGGGTTGGATTTTTTTACTGTCTCTGCGACCGAGAAGCAGCAGGCCTTCATTGGGCCGTCAGCAGGCTACCGAATAGTACGAGACAATCAAAATATGAGTTTTGTATTTGGCTTTTCATATGCAACATGTCAGCCCAATCCGCGTCATTTACAATGAAGTGAATCTGTCATTTAAGCCCATAAGATCAGTGCTTATATTATATATATATTTTTTCCCTTCCCTCAAAGTGTGTTTTAGTGAGGGTCTGACAGTCCCTTATCAATTAACTACAACAAAAAAAAAAAAATATATATATATATATATATACACACACACAATAAGGGGACTCAAATTGCCATTAGATTTAATACGAAGAGTTGGATTGTGAAGCCTAGCTGTATTTGTAGTACCCCTTACCTCCAAATGAAGAAAGCTGAAATTTAAAAAATGAAATTAAAAAAAAAAAAAATCGAGATGCCTTCGTGGGAGAACTATAGTTTGCCAAGAAATTAGCAAATGTGTTGACCTTGTATATTATTCAATTGAGCATTGTGTAATAAGGAATCAGACCAAATTCGTAAAGGAGGCAAGATGAATATTAATTTGTTTTTGAATGAAATTTAATAGACTTTAGTCCATTTAAATTGAAACCATGTAAATTCACGTATTAAATACATTTAAAATAGATGGTTCATATATCAATATCTATCTTTTTTTTTTTTTTTGGAGGGGATTTCTAATTGGAAAGCAATTTTTTATAACTTTAATTTTGTTAATTAAATATAGGCTTTTTATCTTCTAATATATTTACTAGTACATTCTCTGCTACACCACTGACAAAGTAATGTATATCTACTCATTTAACTGTTCTTAAACTTCTTCTAACCTAACACCGTTAGAAATTAACATTAGATTATTTGCGACAAATAGAAAAATAAAATAAAACAAAACCCTGCAACACACCGATGCCAAAGAGGAAGCTACACCTGTAGATGATTCTAGGCTGTGGTTTGCATCTAAACATGGGAGAATGAAATACAAGCTTGATGGTGCAAGGGATCCAAGATAGGGCATCTACGGGAGCCATTATATGGAATGACAAGGGAATAAGTTTAATTGGTATGCCTAGGAAATCATTGCACGTGTTACAGGTCTACTTGTGACGGTCCATTTGCAGGGGCATGACCACATCACATGCCTAATTAAAATGCCCAAGGTGTAAACAGAACACTCGTTTGTCCCCAAACTTGTCTAGGAAGCAAGAAAGACTAAACATTCAAAAGCGTGCTTGGTCACTTTGTATGGTTTGGCTAATCATTCCTAGGAGTGTACATATCCATGTCAAGGATTGTCTAGCCAAGTTTGAAGACACTAGAATCTCTAGACAAAGGTTGAAAATGGATAGCCGGGACGTCGAGCCAATGTGTTGAGATGAAAAGGGAGACCTCGTGCCCAAAGCCAAGCAGGTGCCATGTCTAGAGATAGAATTGTGACGGACACCCAATTCTCGGACCATGCCCAGCACCAACACCCAGATCATGCCCATGCCTAGAAAGTGCCAACACGTAACAAACAGTTGACATCAACTCCCTTCATTTTCTTGTGTAAATATGTAGATAGGATTTCTTTGTATTTTTTGTAAATTTTCTAAGGCCTTGAGGTTATACATGTAAATTGTCATATGTAGATTCGTTGTAGATAGTTTTAGAGAAAATTGATAAACTTTCCCCACCTACTCCGAAAATCAATGCCTACTATTGTTTCTTGGAAAAATTTTATCAAGACTATTATAAGGGATAAAGAAAATTGGGATCATGTAGAAGCAAACATTTTTAGTTGTCGCCTATGGTGGCTTCCTCACTAAGGCTTGTTATAAATACATCGTTCAAATTTTCCTATGGATGAAACCAGTTCTTTATGCAAATAAATATGTACATTCCATTTAATGTCAGTTAAGTTTCATTCACTGCCATTTCCAATCATTTCCATTGCAAATATTGTGTACAAACTCTAAGCAAGCTAACAAGCATTCAAATAAAGCCGGTGTGACTTAACTCATGTCTAGCCAAGTCATAGGAAATATAGTTAGTTTACGTGTGGAAAGACGATTCGTAATAGCTAGTATTAGAGCATAACAAAAGGAAAGGAAGAAAGTCCAAGTTCGAAATATATTGGCCCATTGTGAGGCATAAGAAGCAACAAAGATCGCGTGGATACCTTTGAGGTCGTTAACTTCATATCATCTATTATGGGGATAGTGAAGAAGAGGGTGATTCCATGGTAAGACAGTTATCCTTTATAGAGGGGGATATTATGAGACAGAGTGGTGAACTAGAGGTGACTAGTTTTAAGACGAGGCATATAATACAAGATGTTCAATTTCACAAAGAGAGACTTGGATGAAACGATGCAGTAGTAGAGAGCAACTCCACTACTATTGCTGAGCTATGAGCTATATTGGAAGACGTGTAGGCATAATTGAGGACCATGTCCTCAGCCATTAGTTGGGTTCTTTTATTAGAAGTCATGTATAACTTATGGGCCATATAAATATGTTTTGAGCACATTACCAATGTTAAATAAACTTAAGGGTCACACACTAATCAAACAATTTAAGTTATTTTTTTGGTATCCAGATTCGATGTATTTGGAAATATATCCAAATTCATTATATCTTGAAAGACGTCTAGGTTTGATGTATCTAAAAGATGCCTAGATTCTTTGTATTTTGCTTGGTAGATTAATCAATAAACTAACAAGATTATCTAAGAATCTTATCATATCTTTTTGAATTTGATTTGATTTCAAATAAAATATGATATGATATTGCTAGAGGTTGTTGAGAATAAGACTCTAAGACATTTCTAGAATCTTGATATATAAAAACTTAGCTATCTGACTATCTGGGTTACAACCTAGTTTTTCTCAGAATAGATAACTGAAAAAGAAAAACACTCCAGAATAGAAAAAGCCTTGAGATCGAGGGCGCTAACACACTCTAGTCAAGAACAAAGTTTGCCATATGCAACTTGTAGAGGGTGTTCGCAAGAAGTAGTGCTTGTTTTCTGCTCTAAAACTATATTCTATAAAGCATTCGAGGTATGATACCCTAACCTAGTTGGTCTTGCTATTTAACTTAGATCCTGTGAGGATTTCTAGATGGTATTTTTTCTATGTTTTGGAGTATTCAAAATCCTTCACGAAGCTTATTGAAAACTAAGGAAACTAAAACAATAAGGTTGATCCATTAATACGATAAGAATTTCTTAGCTTATCTACTTTAAACAATGGAGATGTCAGAGAAGGACAAATAGTTTTATTTTCATCGAGGGACTGAAACCTTAGGCTAGAAGTGAACTCCACAATGCAAATGCAAGAGCTATTACATACAATTATAGTTGCTAAAGGGTTAGTCAATTTCCAGATAAAGGGGGGGAAGGATAAAGAGCAACTTGTCCCTACTCAAGCAAAAGAAGGAAATAATAAGCCTTTTGGGGCTGGCTTTGCAAAAGGTGGGGGAGATAGAGCTCTTGCCCAAAGAAAAGGATTCCTAATGCGTCAAAATAAAGAAAATCGTGGAAAAAAATAGAATGAAGATGGCAAACCTTTTGGTTATTTTTTATGCAATGGTTCTCACCTTTTTTGGAATTCTCTACAAAGAGCACTAGTAAATGCTATTTATGAGTCAAGAGAGCTTGAAACGACCCCTTTAATCTTTGGGGGTAGGAAACTCCTAGAGATGGACTAATACTTAAAAAAGGGAGAAGTTGCAAGGGAATTCTCTTGTAGTTGTAATGCACTTTCTTAAGAGGGGCCTGAGGTAGTCAAACTAGGGACTATTGATAAAAAGTTGAGAGCAAACCTAGAAGGTTCTCCCAAAACTTACAAGTGTTGACCTCAAGATAAATGGGAGACCCATCATGTAATGGTGGATACTGGAACTACCCATAGCTACTTAGTAAGCACAAAAGTTGAAAGGTTGGGTTTAGTACTAGAGAAAGGTACCGGTAAAGTGAAAGCTATTAACTCAATGTCACAGCCCGCCATCAGGGTCAAAAAGTCATTGAGTGTGAAAATATGGCCCTTTGAAGGAAGGACCAACTTCATTATCATATAGATGGATGATTTTACACTTATCCTTAGACTCAAATTCCAACGAGACATAAAGACTATATTTTTACCTTACAGCGATTCACTTGTAATGATAGGGAATAAATCAGGTGTCATACCAGCCATAATTAGAAGGGCTTCGACCAAAAATTTATCAGCCTTTTAATTGAAGAAGAGCCTTAAGTGCAAGAAGGCTGCGTACTTAGCACACTTAAAATTAGGAAGAAGTAAATGAGACATCAGGTCACATACTAGAGTCTATAAAATGATTGTTGGAGGAATATGAGGATGTGATGCCTGATAAACTTCTGAAGGAACTCCTATCTTAAAGGACAATAGACCATGGGATTAAATTGGTATACAGTACAAAGCTATTGGCACGCACACCATATCAGATGTCTCAGCCTGAGCTTGTCAAATTTTGAAAGCAATTGACAAAGATGTTCAAATCTGGTATCATAATGCCAGCCAAAACTCTATATAGAGCCCCAGTCCTGTTTTAAAGGAAATCAAATGGTTCTGAAAATCTTTAAGGGGGTGAATAAGATTTTGGGCAAATAAATGCCAATTTAAAAATTGGGCTGCCTTTTTTAAAAAAAAAAAACCAAATGGAGCAGATGTTTTGCGGCTTCAAGAATGCAGAATGCAATAAAGATGGTATGAAATAAAGATGGGTAGTTGAGGGATCAATGATAAGTTTACTTTAGAATGCAACAGTCATAAATAAGCCATTAATTTCAAGAGAAATAGATATAACATTTAAGATTTAAAGATAGTGAAATTGCAATGAAGAAATTTAAGCAAATATCACGAGAAAATACTCAAGGATTTATAGTGGTTCGATCCTTATATGATCTACATCCACTACCTTAAGTTCTCATTTAAGTATTTCAACACTATTCACTAAAACCTTTTTCGAAATCAATGGTGGTAGGTGACACCAATCTTATCCAAGAGGATCACCACACTTGGTTTTACTCTTAACCTTTTTAATCACAACAACCAAGGCTCACCCTAACTGGGTTTTACATCTTTAATATTGATACAAGTTAGATGGACGAAAGATTTTAGAAATAGATCACAGATTGAGCAAAATATGAACAAATAAGCACCAATACCTTTTACTTTTGGAATAATTTTATTTCATTTTGAAGCACAAATGAAAACGGAGATTTTTGTATTCTAAAGTGTAAGAATGTTTTTTGAGAAAGACAGCACAAAAATCTGCTTCAAAATGAGTTCTAAAAGCTTTTATAGGAGCCAAACATGAAGTCCCAACGACTAGTAACAACTAGTTACATTCTGTCGGGATTTTTAAGGTTTTGGATTCACAAAGTAGAAGGATGTCTGTCCAAAAGGAGAGTCTAAAAAGGCATTTTACACAAAGAGATATATTTTGAAAAATGCTACAGATCATTGAATGGAGTTTTGGATATAGAGGTCCATCCAAACTATTCAATCCAAACATCTGAAGACTTCCTCTTTGAAATCATTTTATTTAAAAGTAAATTGAACATAAAGTAAAGAGACATAGGAATTTAAAAATTATATCTTAACAATGATTCCTAATCTATAGTTCTTTCACAAAGACTTCATGATTTGAAAGCTCTTAAGCTGAAGTTATACTTGACTTGGATTCCATTGCTCAAGAGTTGCTTAGTAGTCTTATTTACATGTATTTGGAAGACCTGAGGTCAAACATGTCATAACACATATAAATAACATAAGTTAGTCCTGATCAATGTTTGTTATAAATTAAAATATAGAAGAATGCTTTTAGGGCTAACAATCTCTCCCTTTTTGAGCGATGACAAACTTGATGGGATTGTGACATGAAAATAATGATATGTACAATATAGACATGTTAGACTGAGATAAATAAGAATGATTTTAACTGACATGCATTCTCTCATTATAGGACTCAAAAAGTACTTATGAGTTTAAGATAAGGAAAAAAATGAAACATAGTCTCATAAACATGGCTCAATGAGCCACGGTCCAACCAACCTCCATGTCTTCCTTTCTTTCATAAAAGGACTATTTTACAAGGAAATAGCCGCAAAAAGGTTACACAAAAAAATGTATAGTTATGTATATAAATGAGTGTAGAAGATAATTCATAAGATATTATACTCTCCCTATGTATGTGCATTTACTAACAGAGGATAGAGAGATGTTAGCTATAAAGTGCGTTTGAAAATAAGACTGGATTTCAAGATTTTAGACTTTCAAAACGTGTTAGTGTTGTGCCCTAGAGGCAATCACTTGTACATTGTATATGACACATTTTATTTTAATAAAAAGGCATTATTTATCTTACAGTTTCTTTGTTTACTTTTAAGTAATATAACTGTTCGATAAAGTCCTTAGTACAACACTGTGTTAAGGAAATCATGATATAAGATTCCTACTACACTGTATAGTGTTAGTACTTAAATAGTCCCTGGTCATAGTATTAATGAGGCAGGACATCATTAATGTGTTAAGACTAGCATGTGGATGATTCTCATATCCGTAAATATTGGGATACTCAAAGTTAACACATGGATGCTTGTTAATAGAACAAGTTCATTAGATGACCTAGCTTTAGGATAATCACATGGATAACTATTTAGTGCCAGCGATATAATCTCAATATAGCAAACGTATAAGTATCCTTAGACTTGAAATCTCCAAAGTACTTTGTTTGCTGAGCTTTGTACTTTGATTTGAATCTCTGGAGCTCGATCGAGGGTCACCTATGGGATGGATATTGGGTACATTGTGAGGTAAACGAAAGTAGTTGAGAGGGTCAATAAAGGATTCACCACTCTTAATAGTAGGGGCGAATATCTCACAACCACTTGTAGGATTTACTACTCGAAAAGTCCTTGGTCAAGGCGATTGTGTATTGGAAACAGTTCCAATTCATACACATCTAGAGTAGTGGGTTCCTGGAATAAGTACTATTATATTCGGGCCAGAATTAATTCTGGAGGGAGTTGGCACTAATTCCATACTCCAAATTGAATGAGATATTGTATGGTGAAAGGAGTTAATTGTACTGAAGTTTGTTATTGAAGGGTTCATGTCAAGTCACTTGACTTCCTGGACTCTTGGATGGTCATGATGTGTTGCTAGATTCCACTCATGATTTGGGAATATACGTTTATTAATTGATGAATTAATAAACCAATCTTGATTAGAATTAATAGGATTAATTCTAATTAATTATGGATTATTAATCTCAAAGACGTTTGGATTAATTCATGTTCGCTATCAATTGACTGGAAAACCTAATAGGTCATACATAATAGAGGATTATATACTCAAGATATTATTTGATAACATAGAGGGGTTGATTGAGAAAAAGAGAAGTTGTTGTGGACAAATTATAATTAGTTATAATTTGTAGTCCAAGTTGTAATTGTGGAAACTGGATAATTCCAATTACAATTAGGAAATTCTAATTGTTTTAGAATTTCAGATTTTCAGTGGATTTTGGAACATATATTGGATATGCTCGAAACCCTAATCCAAGGGTGATTCACACAACAATAGGAGCTACAAAAACAAACGTCTTCTTCTTCTTTTTCTTCTTCTTCTTCTCTCTCTCTCTCGTTTTGCTGAAAATGAAAATAGCCCTAGCCACCATCTTTTTCTGCTAGCACAGGAAATCTTGGTGCTTGAGTATTCCTCTGTGTGAATTACTGTTAGAGATAATTACACACTGTGATTATAGTGGTTAGACGTCCAACTCTCGTGGATTTTGCATAAGAGGATTGCTGGATCATGCCTCAACTTGAAGAAGATCAAATTTGTTCTTTGGACGATCAAACAAAGGTAAAAGGCTGTTACCTTTATTGTCTTTATATCTTGTTTTCTACACATAGGCAGGTCTTGGGATGGTATTTCGTTTATTCTTCCGCTGCGCCGTATATGATATGAGCCTGAGATACCTAACAAAACGTGCATCCAAAATGGGTTAAAATGAGATAGAATATAGCCTTTTAAAGAGTCATTTTTGGACTGCTATTTTAGATTGAAGAAATTCGAGTCTAAAACTCCCCCTGTGTATGTGTAGGGTAAGAAAAATTTCAAGAGTATAGATCGATGATTTTCCTAGAATAGTCCGAACTCATTTTTCTTAAGAAATTTAACACAAGGATTTTACTATGCAACCACAAAAAAATAATACAGATTTCATAAATGTCCACTTATCAGTCACAGCATAATAAACTCTTACCCGCACTTCAATCTCCTTAGTCCATAATAACAACAACGTCTCAACATAGTCTCCATCAAGTATAGAACCCAATTCTTCATAGTCCGCATTCTCAAACCATAATCATAAATAGTCACAATTCATCTCAAACCATATGAATATATCATTCTCATGGATAGTCACAATTACAGTCACAATCCATCACATACATTCTCATAGTCACAATCACAATCAAAATTCATCTCAAACCATAATAATTTCTCCCCTTTTGTCATTAATAAAAAAAATGCAGAAGAGAAACAATAAGAAATCAAACAGAGATATGGTGCAGATTGTCAATCCCTGGTTGAGATAATAATCATATAATCAAAAGGATCAGTAGGAGATTAGTGCAAAAGTAAAATTGTTTAGACAGAAAAAAAAAAGGTTCAAACACTAAAGCAGAAAGCATAAAATTGTTCATTAGAAGAAATGTTACATAGGAGGTCAGTAGGCAGTAGTCATGATTTGCAAGTTAGGAAATGTGGATGGTCATAGGCTTAGTACTGGCACCCTTCTTGTAATGTTGTCCAGCAATTCTGCTAGACTTTCTCTTTACTACCACATACTTCTGGCGTTTTCTAAAGGAGCTTCTAGGTATAGTTGGCTTAGGGGCTTGTAATATAGCTGTAGGGGCAGTAGTTGTGGGAACTTCACTCTCATTTCCTCTATCTTTCTCACTTTCTTCTGCTTTCACTGTTTCTTTTACCTTTTCCTTTTGCTGTTGCACCTCTTGCTCAATTTGTTTACCAGTCGCTTCTTCAACTTAGGGATAGGTAGTTTCCTTTTTAGGCATTTGTTCCTAAGAAAGGACTTATTCATCGCGGACTCCCTCAATAGTATTTTCCACTCTTTTTCCCTCCACATTGCTCAATCTAGTTCCTAAATTTTGCTACTCAATCATAACTTCTGTCCAAAATCCATCAAAATTTTCAACCAAACTGTTTAAAGCATTAAAGATACTTTAAGTCAGTCCACTTTCCTCAGTCTCTTACTTGCCCTTATTTGAGGATTCTTCTCTCATTTTAGACTTTGCTTCTAGTTAACTTTTTTAAAATTTTCCTTCTAGTGAACTTTGCTTCAAACCTTCCAAGATCAAATAGGTCAAACTCTTTTGGGAATTTGTTTATTTCAAAAAATTAAATTCCTCTATGTCTAACTCCAAAAATTCGATTTAACATCATATAGTCAAACTCCATGTTAACACAGCCTACTTTAGAGGTGTATCATTTAACCATAAATCCTCTGCCAGTTTCCTTAAGCCTTCCTTTTCTTAAGTTCGCATAAAATTACCAAACCCGAAAGGTGTGTAGTTTTTCCTCTACTAACAGCAAAGCCCCCAATCCAAGATTTTCAAACATACACAAGATGTTAGAAAAATTTAGAAAGGCCTCAGCATCAACCCAATAACCAGAGATTACAGTCCTATTTCTAGATATCCAGTCATTAAATTCAGACTCACATTTCAGATCAAGAAATCGAGGTACCTACTAGTGTTTTACCATAGAGGCAATCACTTGTACGTTGTATATAACATATTTTATTTTAATAAAAGACATTATTTATCTTACAGTTTCTTTTGATTACTTTTGTGTAATATAACTGTTAGATAAAGTCCCTAGTACAACACTGTGTTAAGGAAATCATGATAGAGATCATGATATGAGATTCCTACTACATTATATAGTGTTAGTACTTAAATAGTCTCTGGTCGTAGTATTAATGAGACAGGACATCATTAATGCGTTAAGACTAGCATGTGTTGGACTTTCTGATTTGATCAAGCGGCGGTTCTCATATCCGTGAGTATTGAGATACTCAAAGTTAACACGTGGATGCTTGTTAATGGAACAAGTTCATTGGATGACCTAGCTATGAGATAAACACATGGATAACTATTTAGTGCTAGTGATATAATCTCAATATAACAAACGTGCAAGTATCCTTATACTTGAGATCTCCAAGGTACTTTGTTTGTTAAGCATTGTGGTTTAATTCCAATCTCTGGAGTCAGATTAAGGGCCGCCTATGGGATGGATATTGGGTACATTGTGAGGTAAACGAAAGTAGTTGAGAGGGTCAACAAATGATTCACCACTCCTAATAGTAGGGGCGAATATCTCTCGACCACTTGTAGGAATTACTACTCGAGAAATCTTTAGCCAAGGTGACTGTGTATTGGAAATAGTTCCAATTGATGCACATCTAGAGTAGTGGGTTCCTGGTACAACTACTATTATATTCAGGCCAGAATTAATATATTCTGGAGGGAGTTAGCACTAATTCTATACTCCAAATCGAATGAGATATTGTATGGTGAAAGGAGTTAATTGCACTGTTATTTGTTATTGAAGGGTTCATGTCAAGCCACTTGACTTCCTAGATTCTTGGGTGGTTATGATGTGTTGCTAAATACCGCTCATGATTTAGGAATAGAAGTTTATTAATTGATAAATTAATAAACCAATCATGATTTGAATTAATATGATTAATTTTAATTAATTATGGATTATTAATCTTAAAGACGTTTGGATTAATTCATGTTCGCTACCAATTAATTAGGAAACCTAATAGGTCACACATAATAAATGATTATATACTCAAGATGTTATTTAATAACATAGTGGGGTTAATTGCGAGAAAGAGAAATTGTTGTGGCTAAATTATAACCAGTTATAATTTATGGTCCAAATTATAATTGTGAGAACTTGATATTTCCAATTAAAATTAGGGAATTCTAACTATTTTAGAATTCTCAGTTTTTGGTAATATTTTCGTGACATATAGGATATGCACGAAATTCATAGTGGGTAAGACACACGAAACAGCTTCCTAAACCATCTTCTCTTTCTCTCTCTCGTTGATCTTGATCAAACCCTAGCCGCCACTTTGGTTTATGCTAGCACATAAACATCTTAGTGCTTGAGTGTCATCCTCTGTGTGAATTTCCGTTAGAGATAATCACACATTGTGATTATAGTGGTTGGACATTCAACTATTGTGGTGTTTGATCAAGAGGATTGCTGGATCGCACATCGACTTGAAGAATGAAAACTTTTGTTTTTCAGACGCTAAAAAAAAGGTAAAGCTGTTACCTTTGTTCTCTTTATGTCTTGTTTTCCACACATATGCAGATCCTGGGTTGGTATCTCGTTCTTATTTTTCTGTTGTGCAATATATGATATGCGTGAAATACCCAACAGTACCTTTGTCTCAGAGCTTTCCTCTACAAGAAGCTCTGTTGATGAGTCAGATTGCAAAGTTGTTTCTTCAGCAACGATTTTCTTCCCTTTCTGTTTGGTGGCCAATTGTGCGGTGGCAACAGCGTGTGTGTTAGCCATAGTTTTGCTCTTCTTGCCTTTCTTTATCTTTTGTTCGGTTCCTTTATCTGAATTTGGTAGTTTTGCCATAGTAGTAGCTAGAGGAAGATGAGAGATTTTTTGGTTTCAGTGGAGAAGGTGAAGATACGAAGTGTGAGAGAAATAGAGAGATCAATGGCATTTTTCAAATTTCAAGAAGAGAGAAAAGTAACTTTTTGTGATTTCCTAGGTTCTTGAATAGATAAGTACAATCAAGTACCCTCAATTAGATATTACAATAGAGGTAGGATCACCCATTTTGAAAAGCGTGGATATTTGAAAATTCAAAAGGTAGGTTCTAGACTCACGTACTTTTTCATCCAAATATTTAAAAGAAAAATTGGACTTTACACGATTCTGGGCTAATGCTATTTTGGATTTAGATTGAGTCCAAATTAGTTCGTCCAAAAACTAAATAAGAAATATTTTATCGAAGGCATTTTGGATTCATATTTCTTAGATATTGCATCCAAAATCTCCATCTGAAAGGTATATCTTCAGAAGTTCTCCAAGAATGAGCAAACAAATCCTAGGTAAAATTGTAAGTTACATAATTTTGGTGATTTCCAAACCTCTTCTCAAATGAATAAATTTATCTTCGGCCAGAGGTTTAGCAAAGATATCTACAAGTTGTTAATTAGTTGGAATATATTCAACCCACACATTACCCTTAAGCACATGATCTCTAATGAAATGATGCTTAATTTCAATGTGCTTAGTTCTAGAATGCTGAACAGGATTTTTGGCAAGATTAATAACACTAGTATTGTCACATAGGCACATAATTAAAATTTAAATCAAAATCGAGCAAGGTGTTTTTCATCCACAAAATTTGCGTGTAACAACTACCCGCTACTATGTATTCAGTTTCAATTGTTGAAAGGGAGACACAAGCTTGCTTCTTGCTATACCAAGAGACAAGAGAGTGTTCAAGAAATTGACAGTGTCCACTATTACTTTTTCTCTCAACTTTGCAACCAGCATAGTTAGCATCCGTATATCCTATAAGATTAAATGAACTAGTTTATAGATACCACCAGCCATAATTATATGCTTCAATTAAGTATCTAAGGATCTGTTTTATAGCACATAAATGAGATTTCTTTGGACATGATTGAAATCTAGCATAAAGGCATACTGAGAACATAATATCTAGTCAGCTGGCAGTAAGATAAATGAGACTTCTGTTCATACCTTGATATTTCGATTCATCCACTTTCTTATCTTTTTCCTCTTTATGAAGCTTTAGTGATGTGCTCATAGGTGTACTTATTTCTTTTACTTCATTCACTCCAATCCTTTTGAGCAATTCCTTGGCATATTTGGATTTATTTAAGAATATCCCATCTTTAGTTTGTTTGATTTGTAGGCCGAGGAAGAAATTGAGTTCTCCCATCATGTTCATCTCAAACTCTTATTGCATTGTCTTGAAAAATTTTTTGTATAAAGAATCATTAGTAGCTTCAAAAATAATATCATCAACATAAATTTGCACAATTAAGATATCATCAGAATTTTCAAATTTGATAAATATTGTAGTATCAATTAAGCATCTTGAAAAGCTTTTTGAAAGAAGAAAATTACTAAGTTTCTCATACCATGCTCTTGGAGCTTGTTTTAAACCATAAAGGGTTTTGGAGAGTTTAAAGACAAGGTTTGGAAAGCATTCATGAATAAAACCAAGAGATTTCTTAACATAAACTTCTTTTTCAATAAAACTATTTAAAAAGGCACTTTTGACATCCATTTGGTAAATCATAAAACATTTGAACAATGTAAAAGCAAGTAGCATTCTTATGGACTCTAATCGAGCAACAGGTGTAAAAGTTTCAACATAATTAATGCCCTCTTCTTGATTGAATCATTGGGCAACTAATCTGAATTTATTTCTAATAACAACACCACATTCATCAAGTTTATTTCTGAAAATCCATTTTGTACCAATTACGGGATGATCAAGAGGTCTAGGAACAAGCTTTCAAACTTGATTTCTTTCAAACTGATTTAATTCTTCTTACATGGCCAAAATCCAAAAATCATCACGTAATGCCATATCAATGCAATTTGGTTCAATACTTGAAAGTAAGGCAAAATTCTTAACAAAATACTGTCTAGTTTTAATTCCGTAGCTAGGATCACCAATGATATATTCTTTTGGATGGATAGTTTTGTACTTCCAATCTCTTGGCAGATCTTAATTTGTGGCCTTTTCAATCCTTTGTTTGTTTTCTTCAGCTTGTTGTTCTTCTAACTCTTCTTCTTTAGCATGAATGTTGAGTGATGGAGTTTTGTGCTACTTACTGCCTTTTTCTTTTGTGGTTCCTACATCATCATCATCATTTCTAGAAGAATATATATTTGATTCATAAAACATAACATGTACAGATTCTTTTATACACAGAGTTCTTTTATTGTACAGTCTATGTGCCTTTCTATAATAAGAATATTCAAGAAATATACCCTCATCAGATTTGCTCTCAAAATTTTCAAGATTGTCTCGAGTATTAAGGACAAAATATTTACATCCAAAAACTTTAAAGTATGAAATGAATGGAACTTTATCAAATATGAGTTCAAATGGTATTTTCCTAAGAAAGGGTCTTAGCATGACATGATTGATAATGTAGCAAGCTGTATTTACACCTTCAGCCCAAAAAAATTTTGAAAGAGAGTTTTCACAAAGCATTGATCATGCCATTTCTTGTAAGGTTCAATTTTTTCCCTTAACCACACCATTTTGTTGAGGAGTTTTTTATAGCTAAAAATTTGTGTGAAATACCACTTTCCTCATAGAATTTTGTAAAGTTATGGTTGTGAAATTCTCTAGCATTGTCACTCCAAATTGAAATTAATTTGCAACTGAGGAAATTTTGAACACGTTTGAGTAGTTTTGAAAATTCAGAAAAGACTTCATCTTTTTTATTAAGAAATAAAATCCAAGTGAATCTTGAGAAGTCATCCATAATTACATAGGCATACCTCTTACCACAAAGATTAGTAGTCCTATTGGTTTGAAGAAATCCATGTGTATGAGTTTAAGAGGTTTTGATGTTGAAATTATATTTTTTTTTGGTTTAAAAGAGATTTTGGTTTATTTTCCGAATTAGCAAGCATTACATACCTGATTTTTATCAAACCTTATTTTAGGCAGTCCTCTAACAAGTTCTTTTGAAGATAATTTGTTTAGCAAATCAATAAATACATGACCTAACCTTATACGCCAAAGATAGCTGTCATCATCATTTACAGAGAGACATCTAATATCATGAGCCACAAGATCATCAAGATAAAGTATACACGCATTTCCAACAAGGTTAGCAATAAAAATAGTCTTATTGCTGGAACTATCCAAGATGATGCAAGAGCCTTTTTCAAATACAACTTTGCAGCCGTTATCACATAGTTGGTTAATGCTAAGTAGATTATACTTTTACTCATCAATTAATAGCACATGTTTGATGATAGTTGAAGATTCCTTACCAATGTTATCTATGCCAAGTATTTTTCCTTTCTTTTTGTCTCTAAATGTGACAAGTCCATACTTGTAGCTTGAATGTTTTCCAGTAGTCCAGTATTTACAGTCATGTGCCTTGAGCATCTACTATCCAAAAACTATTTTGTGGAGTTCATCTTGTCCAACAAATGTTCCTATACATAAGATGGCAGAGTGATTTTTGGTACCCATACCTTTTTAGATCCACGGGGGATAGTGATAGTTCCTTTTACATTCCAAAATGTTTTTATAACAGATTCCACATTCTTCCTAACATGACAATTAGATGCTTTATGTCCAGATTTTTCACAATTTGTGCAACAACTGTGTGTCATATATGATGAAACGGTTTTTACAAAGTGAAATTTGTAATTTTTAGCTTTGATCTCATGCTTATAGCTTAGACCATTTCAGTTTCTAGCTATATGTTATGCACAAAGTAATTTTTCCAAATGCCATTTGTAAACTTTTTAATACATATGGTGAGATCATCAACTCTATTTTTCATATCATCAAAATTGCTAATCGTGATTTCAAGAGAGCGAAATTTGTTGCACAAGCATTTATTTTCTAGAGACATATGATGTATGGAAGTAATGATAAAATCATTTTCAACATTTGAGCACATATATGACTCAAGTGAGACGTTGTTCTCATTTAACATCTTTGCATTCTCATCGATCAAAGAATCAATTTTCATCTTCATTTTTCTAAATAGTTTTTTAAGTTCGTGAAACAAGTCAAAAAGTACTTCATTTGGATCATCATGCTTTTCACAATCAGAATCATGCAATTTAGATATCAAATCTAGAGAAGTAGGGTTTACTTTATCCTCCATAGCCATAAAGCAAATGTTTGCTTTTTCATTTTCAGAATCACAACTTTCTTCAATTTTGATTCATCTTGATCCCAAGTTTAAATCAATCATTTTTCTTTCTTCAACTTTGCGTCCTTCTTCTTCCTTTCAAATTGCTTAGCTTCATTTCGTTTGCTATTAGACAGTCAGCGATGAAATGCTCCGTGCTTTTGCATTCAAAAAATTGAGGCTTAAAGGAGGAAGTTTGTCCTTTCTTTTTCACAATCTCTTGCCCTTCTTGAAGTGGCATTTTCTGAACATTTTTCTAAACTTTTTGGCAACTATAGCCAATTCTTCTGTGTCCAAATCACTATTATCGTCAAATTCTGTTTGATCACTGTTAGCTTCTTTATCAATTGTTTTTAAGGCAGTTCCCCGTTTGCCTTTATCACCACCTTCATACTCTTGAAACCTTTTAAATTTCATTTCATAGGTCAAGAGAGAGCAAATTAACTCTTCAGTAGGTAAGCTATTCAGATTTTTAGATTTCTCCATAGCCAAGGTTTTTGGCTACCAACTTTTTAGCAAGCCATTAAGCAGTTTTTTGTTTTGCTCACCAAGGGAACAAGTTTTCCCATATGCCTTTAGTCCATTATAACATTTGTGAATGGAGTGAACATATCAGTTATGTTCTCACACAGCTTCATAGTGAATAATTCATAGTCTTGGACTAAAATTTCTAGCTTTGATTCCTTTACTTGATTAGTTTCCTCATGGGTAACCTCGAGCAATCTTCACATTTCGTAAGCTGAATCACACCTACTAACCCGGTTGTATTCATTAGTATCAAGAGCACAACACAATATATTCATTGCCTGAAAATTCAAAGATATTTTTGAAATATTCTCATTGTCATATTCATCACTCTATTTAGGCACTTTTTTATCTTCAACAAATTTTAATGGGATAAATAGTCCATTTTCAATCAGATTCTACAACTTAAAATTGATTGAGCAAATATAAATCTTTATTCTATTTTTCCAGATTGTATAATTGCTTCCATTGAATAAAGATGGTCTATTTGTTGAAGATCCTTCGATGTAAGGCAGAGAAGATTTGTTTGCCATCTAGATCTTTCCTACAAGGTTGTTAAACTAAAGATAATGTAGACTAACGCTTTGATGCCAATTGAAAAATCTTAGGGGGTGAATAAGATTTTTGGCAAACAAATGCCAATTTAAAAATTGGGCTGCATTTTAAAAAAAACGAACCAAATGGGGTAGATGTTTCGCAGCTTCAAGAATGTAGAATGCAATAAAGATAGGCAGTTGAGGGATCAAGGACAAGTTTACTTCAGAATGCAAAGGACATAAATAAGCCATTGATTTCAAGAGAAATAGACACACCACGTAAGATTTGAAGACAGTGAAAATGTAGTGAAGAAATTTAGGCAAATAGCATGAGAAAATACTCAAGGATTTATATTGGTTGGATCTTTAAATGATCTATATCCACTACCTTAATTTCTTACTTAAGAATTTCAACACCACTCACTAAAATCTTTTTCAAAATCAATGGTGCTAGGTGACACCAATCTTATACAAGAGGATCACTACACTTGGTTTTACTCTCAACTTCTTTAATCACAATAATCAAGGCTTACCCCAATTGGATTTTACATATTTAATTTTCATAAAAGTCAGATGGAAAGAAAGATTATAGAAATAGCATACAGATTGAGCAAAATATGAATAAACAAGCACCAATACCTTTTACTTTTGCAACAATTTTATTTCACCTTGAAGCACAAATGAAAATGGAAATTTTTGTATTCTAAAGTGTAAGAATGTTTATGAGAAGCACAAAAATATGCTTCAAAATTGAGTTCTAAAAGTTTTTATAGGAGCCAAATCCGAAATCCCGACGGCTAGTTACATTCTGTCAGGATTTTCAGGGTTTTGGATTCACAAAGTGGAAGGATGTCTGACCAAATGATGAGTCCAAAATGGCATTTTACACAAAGAGATATATTTTGAAAAATACTATAGATAATTGGATGGAGTTTTGGATTCAGAGGTCCATCCAAACTACTCAATCTAAACATCTGAAGACATACTTTTTGAAATCATTTTATTTGTGAATAAATTGAACATAAGGTAAAGAGACATAGGAATTTATAAATAATATCTTAATAACGATTTCTAGTCTATAGTTCTTTCACAAAGACTTCATGATTTGAAAGCTCTTAAATTGAAGTTATACTTGACTTGGATTCTGTTGCTCAAGAGTTGCTTAACAGTCTCACTTGCACGTATTTGGAAGAACTGAGGTCAAAGATATCCTAACACATATAGATCACATAAGTTAGTCCTATCAATATTTGTCATAAATCAAAATACAGAAGAATGCCCGTAGACTAATAATCTCCCCCTTTTTGAGTGATGACAAATTTGATAGGATTTTGACATGAAAATAATTATATGTACAGTATAGACATGTTAGACCGAGAGAAATAAGAATGATTTTAACTGAAATGTATTCTTTCGTTATAGGACTTAAACATCTTCGAAATAAATGCCATTTGTAAACTTTTTAATACATATGGTGAGATCATCAACTCTATTTTTCATATCATCAAAATTGCTAATCGTGATTTCAAGAGAGCGAAATTTGTTGCACAAGCATTTATTTTCTAGAGACATATGATGTATGGAAGTAATGATAAAATCATTTTCAACATTTGAGCACATATATGACTCAAGTGAGACGTTGTTCTCATTTAACATCTTTGCATTCTCATCGATCAAAGAATCAATTTTCATCTTCATTTTTCTAAATAGTTTTTTAAGTTCGTGAAACAAGTCAAAAAGTACTTCATTTGGATCATCATGCTTTTCACAATCAGAATCATGCAATTTAGATATCAAATCTAGAGAAGTAGGGTTTACTTTATCCTCCATAGCCATAAAGCAAATGTTTGCTTTTTCATTTTCAGAATCACAACTTTCTTCAATTTTGATTCATCTTGATCCCAAGTTTAAATCAATCATTTTTCTTTCTTCAACTTTGCGTCCTTCTTCTTCCTTTCAAATTGCTTAGCTTCATTTCGTTTGCTATTAGACAGATCGACGATGAAATGCTCCGTGCTTTTGCATTCAAAAAATTGAGGCTTAAAGGAGGAAGTTTGTCCTTTCTTTTTCACAATCTCTTGCCCTTCTTGAAGTGGCATTTTCTGAACATTTTTCTAAACTTTTTGGCAACTATAGCCAATTCTTCTGTGTCCAAATCACTATTATCGTCAAATTCTGTTTGATCACTGTTAGCTTCTTTATCAATTGTTTTTAAGGCAGTTCCCCGTTTGCCTTTATCACCACCTTCATACTCTTGAAACCTTTTAAATTTCATTTCATAGGTCAAGAGAGAGCAAATTAACTCTTCAGTAGGTAAGCTATTCAGATTTTTAGATTTCTCCATAGCCAAGGTTTTTGGCTACCAACTTTTTAGCAAGCCATTAAGCAGTTTTTTGTTTTGCTCACCAAGGGAACAAGTTTTCCCATATGCCTTTAGTCCATTATAACATTTGTGAATGGAGTGAACATATCAGTTATGTTCTCACACAGCTTCATAGTGAATAATTCATAGTCTTGGACTAAAATTTCTAGCTTTGATTCCTTTACTTGATTAGTTTCCTCATGGGTAACCTCGAGCAATCTTCACATTTCGTAAGCTGAATCACACCTACTAACCCGGTTGTATTCATTAGTATCAAGAGCACAACACAATATATTCATTGCCTGAAAATTCAAAGATATTTTTGAAATATTCTCATTGTCATATTCATCACTCTATTTAGGCACTTTTTTATCTTCAACAAATTTTAATGGGATAAATAGTCCATTTTCAATCAGATTCTACAACTTAAAATTGATTGAGCAAATATAAATCTTTATTCTATTTTTCCAGATTGTATAATTGCTTCCATTGAATAAAGATGGTCTATTTGTTGAAGATCCTTCGATGTAAGGCAGAGAAGATTTGTTTGCCATCTAGATCTTTCCTACAAGGTTGTTAAACTAAAGATAATGTAGACTAACGCTTTGATGCCAATTGAAAAATCTTAGGGGGTGAATAAGATTTTTGGCAAACAAATGCCAATTTAAAAATTGGGCTGCATTTTAAAAAAAACGAACCAAATGGGGTAGATGTTTCGCAGCTTCAAGAATGTAGAATGCAATAAAGATAGGCGATTGAGGGATCAAGGACAAGTTTACTTCAGAATGCAAAGGACATAAATAAGCCATTGATTTCAAGAGAAATAGACACACCACGTAAGATTTGAAGACAGTGAAAATGTAGTGAAGAAATTTAGGCAAATAGCATGAGAAAATACTCAAGGATTTATATTGGTTGGATCTTTAAATGATCTATATCCACTACCTTAATTTCTTACTTAAGAATTTCAACACCACTCACTAAAATCTTTTTCAAAATCAATGGTGCTAGGTGACACCAATCTTATACAAGAGGATCACTACACTTGGTTTTACTCTCAACTTCTTTAATCACAATAATCAAGGCTTACCCCAATTGGATTTTACATATTTAATTTTCATAAAAGTCAGATGGAAAGAAAGATTATAGAAATAGCATACAGATTGAGCAAAATATGAATAAACAAGCACCAATACCTTTTACTTTTGCAACAATTTTATTTCACCTTGAAGCACAAATGAAAATGGAAATTTTTGTATTCTAAAGTGTAAGAATGTTTATGAGAAGCACAAAAATATGCTTCAAAATTGAGTTCTAAAAGTTTTTATAGGAGCCAAATCCGAAATCCCGACGGCTAGTTACATTCGTCAGGATTTTCGTGGTTTTGGATTCACAAAGTGGAAGGATGTCCGACCAAATGATGAGTCCAAAATGGCATTTTACACAAAGAGATATATTTTGAAAAATACTATAGATAATTGGATGGAGTTTTGGATTCAGAGGTCCATCCAAACTACTCAATCTAAACATCTGAAGACATACTTTTTGAAATCATTTTATTTGTGAATAAATTGAACATAAGGTAAAGAGACATAGGAATTTATAAATAATATCTTAATAACGATTTCTAGTCTATAGTTCTTTCACAAAGACTTCATGATTTGAAAGCTCTTAAATTGAAGTTATACTTGACTTGGATTCTGTTGCTCAAGAGTTGCTTAACAGTCTCACTTGCACGTATTTGGAAGAACTGAGGTCAAAGATATCCTAACACATATAGATCACATAAGTTAGTCCTATCAATATTTGTCATAAATCAAAATACAGAAGAATGCCCGTAGACTAATAATCTCCCCCTTTTTGAGTGATGACAAATTTGATAGGATTTTGACATGAAAATAATTATATGTACAGTATAGACATGTTAGACCGAGAGAAATAAGAATGATTTTAACTGAAATGTATTCTTTCGTTATAGGACTTAAAGAGTGCTTATGAGTTTAAGATAAGAAAAAAAATGTAACATAGTCTCATAAACGTGGCTCAATGAGCCTATAATCCAACCAATCTTTATGTCCTCCTTCCTTCCGTAAAAGAACTATTTCACAGGGAAATAGCCGCAAAAAGGTCACAAAAAAAAAAAAATATATAGCTATGCATATAAAGGAGTGTAGAAGATAAATCATAAGATATAATACCCTCCTTATGTATGTGTATTTACAAATAGAGGATAAAGAGATGTTAGCAATAAAGTGCGTTTGAAAATAAGACTGGATTTCAAGATTTTAGACTTCCAAAATGTGCATCTAAAATGGGTAAAAATGAGGTAGAAAATAGCCTTTTAAAGAGTCATTTTTGGGCTGCTATTTTGGATTAAAAAAATGTGAGTCTAAAACTCTCCCTGTGTATGTGTAGGGTAAGAAAAATTTCAAGAGTATAGATCAATGATTTTCCTAGAATAGTCCGAACTCATTTTTCTTCAGGAAATTCAACACAAGGATTTTACTGTGTAACCACAGAAAAATAATACAGATTTCATGTATGTCCACTTATCAATCACAACACAATAAACTCATACCTGTATTGCAATCTCCTTAGTCCATAATAACAATAACGTCTCAACATAGTCTCTATCAACTTATAGGACCCAATTCTTCATAGTCCGCATTCTCAAATCATAACCATAAATAGACACAACAATTTATCTCAAACTATATGAATTTATCATTCTCATAGACAGTCACAATCCATCGCATACATTCTTATAGTCACAATCACAATCAAAATCCATCACAATGCATCTCAAACTATATTAATTTCTCCCCCTTTGTCATCAATAAAAAAAATGTAGAAGAGAAACAATAAGAAATCAAACAGAGATATGGTGCAGATTGTTAATTCCTGGTTGAGATAGTAATCATATAATCAAAAGGATTAGTAGGATATTAGTGTAAAAGTAAAATTGTTCAGGCAGGAAAAAAAAAAAAAAGGTTCAAATGCTAGAGTAGAAAGCATAAAATTGTTCATTAGAAAAAATGTTGTATAGGAGGTCAGCATGCAGCAGTCATGATTTGCAAGTTAGGAAATGTGGATAGTTGTAAGCTTAGTGCTGGCACCCTTCTTGAAATGTTGTCTAGTAATTTTGCTGGACTTTTTCTTTACTACCACATACTTCTGGCATTTTCTAGAGGAGCTTCCAGGTATAGCTGGCATGGGTGCTGGCAATATATCTGTAGGGGCAGTAGTTGTAGGAACTTCACTCTCATTTCCTCTATCTTTCTCACTTTCTTCTGCTTTTGTTGTTTCTTTTTCCTTTTCCTTTTGCTGTTGCACCTCTTGCTCAGTCTGTTTACCAGCCACTTCTTCAACTTGGGGATAGGCAGTTTCCTTTCAGGCATTTGTTCTTGAGAAGGGACTTATTCATCGGGGGCTCCCTCAATAGTCTTTTCCACTTTCTTTCTCTCCACATTGCTCAATCTAGTTCCTAAATTTTGCAACTCAGTCGTAACTTTTGTCCAAAATCCATCAAAATTTTTAACTAAACTATTTAAAGCATTCAAGATGCTTTAAGTCAGTCCACTTTCCTCAGTCTTTTACTTGCCCTTATTTAAGGATTATTCTCCCATTTCAAACTTTTATTTTGTTCCTGTTTGGGCAGCAGGTGCAGTTTTCTTTTCTTCGGCCTTGATTTTGATCAGGTTCTCATTTTTCTCATCTGACACCTCCCTAAGTAAGACCCATTCATTGTTCACTTGTACAAATCCTATTTTCTTTAAGGATTCCGTGCTGTATACATTAACCTTAAGATGTCCAGGAGTACGAGTACTGAGATTCACGTTAAAATGCCTAAAAACTTTGGTCAAGAGATTTCCATAAGGTAGGGCCTTATGAGATATATTTCTCGATTGAAACATAAGCTTCATAGCCAGAAAGCTAAAAATGATCTATCTTCCTATCGACAGGGCCAACATCAGTATCATTTGCATAAAACTCACAAATGTCTTATGTCCAAAACTTAGTGCAACCATGGTGACACCATATAGTGCATAATCCTTCCAAAACCATTTAGCCACTTTGAGTTTCTATCACTTAAATTTTTAAAGTTTTTCCTTCTAGTAAACTTTCCTTCAAACCTTCCCAGTTCAAATAGGTCCGACTCTTTTGGGAATTTGTTCATTTCAAAAAATTGAATTCCTTCATCTCTAACTCCAAAAATTCAATTGAACATCCTATAGTCAAACTCCATGTCAACACAGCCTACTCTAGAGGTGTACCATTGAACCATAAATCCTCCGCTAGTTTTCTCAAGCCTTTCTTTTCTTAAGTTCACATAAAATTCCAGAATCAGAGGGGTGTACAGTTTTTCCTCTACTAATAGCAAAGACCCCCATCCAAGATTTTCAAACATATTCAAGATGTTAGAAAAATTCAGAAAGGCCTCAGCATCAACCCGATAACCAAAGATTATAGTCCTATTTCTAGATAGCCAGTCATTAAATTCAAACTTACATTTCAGATCAAGAAATCGAGGTACCTTTATCACAGAGCTCTCCTGTACAAGAAGCTTTGTTGATGAGTCAGATTGCGAAGCTGTTTCTTTAGCAACGATTTTCTTCCTTTTCTATTTGGTGGCTGGTTTTGCAGTGGCAACAACTTTCGTGTTAGCCATTGCTTTGCTTTTCTTGCTCTTCTTTGTCTTTTGTTCAGTTCCATTATTTGATTTTGGTAGTTTTGCCATAGTTGTAGCGAGAGGAAGATAAGAAATTTTTTTGTTTCAGTAGAAAGGGTGAAGATACGAAGTGTGAGAGAAATAGAGAGATCATTGGCAGTTTTCAAATTTCAATGAGAGAGAAAAGTAACTTTTTGTGATTTTCTAGGTTCTTGAGTAGATAAGTACAATCAAGTACCCTTAATCAGAGATTACAACAGAAATAGGATCACCCATTTTGAAAAGCGCATATATTTGAAAATTCAAAAGGTGGGTTCTAGACTCATGTACTTTTTTATCCGAATATTTAAAAAAAAATGGACTTTACACGATTCCGGGCTGATGCTATTTTAGATTTAGACTGAGTCCAAATTAGTTCATCCAAATACTGAATAAGAGATATTTTGTCGAAAGGGATTTTGGCTTCATGTTTCTCAGATATTGCATCCAAAATCTCTATCTAAAAGGTACATCTTTAGAAGTTCTACAAGAATGAGCAAACAAATCCTTGGCAAAATTGTAAGTTACATAATTTTGGTGATTTCCAAACCTCTTCTCAAATGAATAAATCTATCTTTGGCCAGAGGTTTAGTGAAGATATCTGCAAGCTATTCATCAGTTAAAATTTATTCAACACACACATCACCCTTAAGCACATGATCTCTAATGAAATAATGCTTAATTTCAATGTGTTTAATTGAATGCTGAATAGGGTTTTTGGTTAGATTGATAACACTAGTATTGTCACATAGGATAGGCACATAATTAAAATTTAAACCAAAATCAAGTAAGGTGTTTTTCATCCACAAAATTTGCGCATAACAACTACCCGCTGCTATGTATTCAACTTCGGTTGTTGAAAGGGAGACACAAGCTTGCTTCTTGCTATACCGGGAGACAAGAGAGTGTTTAAGAAATTAACAGTGTCCACTAGTACTTTTTCTCTCAACTTTACAACTAGCATAGTCAGCATCCGTATATCCTATAAGATCAAATGAATTAGTTTGTGGATGCCACCGACCATGATCATGTGTTCCAATTAAGTATCTAAGGATCCATTTTACAGCATATAAATAAGATTCATTTGGAAATGATTCAAATCTAGCATAAAAGTATACTGAGAACATAATATTTGGTCGGCCGAAAATAAGATAAAGGAGACTTCCGATCATACCTTGATATTTCGATTCATCCACTTTCTTACATTTTTCATCTTTATTAAGCTTTAGTGATGTGCTCATAGTTCTTTTGCTTCATTCATTCCAAACCTTTTGAGCAATTCCTTGGTATACTTGGCTTTATTTAAGAATATCCCATCTTTGGTTTATTTGATTTGTAGACCGAGGAAAAAATTGAGTTCTCCCATCATGCTCATCACAAACTCTTGCTGCATTATCTTGAAAAATTTCTTGCATAAAGAATTATTAGTAGCTCCAAAAATAATATCATCAATGTAAATTTGCACAATTAAGACATCATCAGAGTTTTCAAATTTGATAAATATTGTAGTATCAATTAAGCATCTTAAAAAGCCTTTTGAAAGAAGAAAATCATTAAGTCTCTCATACTATGCTCTTGGAGCTTACTTTAAACCATAAGGGTTTTGGAGAGTTTACAGACATGGTTTGAAAAGCGTTCATGAATAAAACCAAGAGGTTGCTCAACATAAACTTCTTCTTCAATAAAACCATTTAAGAAGGTACGTTTGACATCCATTTGATAAATCATAAAACCTTTGAACAATGCAAAAGCAAGTAGCATTCTTATGGACTCTAATTGAGCAATGGGTGTAAAAGTTTCAACATAATCAATGCTCTCTTCTTGATTGAATCCTTGGGCAACTAATTTGGCTTTATTTCTAATAACAACACCATGCTCATCAAGTTTATTTCTGAAAACCCATTTTGTACTAATTATGGGATGATCAAGAGGTCTAGAAACAAGCTTTCTAACTTAATTTCTTTCAAATTAATTTAATTCTTCTTGTATGGCCATAATCTAAAAATCATCATGTAATGCCATATCAATGCAATTTAGTTTAATGCTTGAAAGTAAGACAAAATTATCAATGAAATACTGTCTAGTTTTAATTCTGCGGCTAGGATCACTAATGATTTGTTTTTTAAGATGGACAGTTTTGTACTTCCAATCTCTTGGCAGATCTTAATTTGTAGCCTTTTCAGTCTCTTGTTTGTTTTCTTCAGCTTGTTGTTCTTCTATCTCTTCGTCTTTGGCATGAATGTCGAGTGATGGAGTCTTGTGCTGCTTATTGCCCTTTTCTTTTGTGATTCCTACATCATTATCATCATTTCTAGAAGAATATATATTTGATTCCTCAAACACAACATGCACGGATTCTTTTACACATAGAGTTCTTTTATTGTATAGTCTATATGCCTTTCTGTTGTAAGAATATCTGAAAAATATTGTCTCATCAGATTTGTTATCGAAATTTTCAAGATTGTCTTGAGTATTGAGGATAAAATATTTGTATCCAAAAACTTTAAAGTATGAAATGGATGGAACTTCATCAAATATGAGTTCAAATGGTATTTTTCTGAGAAAGGGTCTTTTCATGACACGATTGATAATGTAGCAAGCTGTATTCACAGCTTCAGTCCAAAAATATTTTTAAAGAGAGTTTTCATAAAGCATTGATTTTGCCATTTCTTGCAAGGTTCTATTTTTCCCCTCAACCACACCATTTTGTTGAGAAGTTTTTGTAGCTGAAAAGTTATGTGAAATACCACTTTCCTCACAAAATTTTTTAAAGTCAAGGTTGGGAAATTCTCTACTATTGTCACTCCAAATTGAAATTAATTTGCAACCAAGAAAATTTTGAACACTTTTGAGTAGTTTTGAAAATTCAGAGAAGGCTTTATCTTTTTTATTAAGAAATAAAGTCTAAGTGAATATTAAGAAGTCATCCACAATTACATAGGCATACTTCTTACAACAAAGACTAGTAGTCCCATTGGTTCGAAGAAATCCTTGTGTATGAGTTCAAGGAATTTTGATGTTGAAATCATTTTCTTGGGTTTAAAAGAGGTTTTGGTTTGTTTTCTAAATTGGCAAGCATCATACACCCGATTTTTATCAAATCTCATTTTAGGTAGTCCTCTAACAAGTTTCTTTGAAGATAATTTATTTAGCAAATCAATAGATACATGACCTAGCATTCTACGCCAAAAATAGCTGTCATCATCATTTACAGAAAGACATCTAATATCATGAGCTACAAAATTATCAAAATAAAGTACATACACATTTTCAACATGGTTAGCAACAAAAATAGTCTTATTGCTGGAACTATCCATGATGATGCAAGAGTCTTTTTCAAATATAACTTTGTAGCCATTATCACATAGTTGGCAGATGTTAAGAAGATTATACTTTAATTCATCAATTAATAGCACATATTTGATGATAGTTGAAGATCCCTTACCAATGTTACCTATACCAAGTATCTTTTTTTTTTCTTTTTGTCTCCAAATGTAACAAATCCATCGCTTGTAGCTTAAATTTTTTCCAGTAGTCCTGTATTTCCAATTATGTGCCTTGAGTATCCACTATCCAAAAAGAATTTTGGTGGAGCTCATCTTGTCCAACAAATGTTCCTATACATAAGATGGAAGAGTGATTTTTGGTATCCATACCTTCTTGGGTCCACGTGGGTTAGTGATTGTTCCTTTTACCTTCTAAACTGTTTTTATACAAGATTCTACATTCTTCCTAACATGACATTTAGATACTTTATGTTCAAATTTTCCACAATATGTGTAACAACTGTGTGTCATATATGATAAAGCAGCTTTTACAAAGTGAAATTTGTAATTTTTAGCTTTGATCTCATGCCTATAGCCTAGGTCATTTCAGTTTCCAACTATGTGTTATGCACCAAGTAATTTTTTCAAATTGTTTTTGCCATTTGTAAACTTTTCAATGCATGTGGTGCGATCATCGATTCTATTTTTCATATTATCAAAATTGCTAACTATAATTTCAAGAAAGAGAATTTTGTTACACATGCATTTATTTTCTAGAGACATATGATGCAAGGGGGTAATGATAACATCCTTTTCAACATTTGAGCACATATATAACTCAAGTGAGACTTTGTTCTCATTTAACAACTTTGCATTCTCATATATCAAAGAATCAATTTTCATCTTTATTCTTCTAAATAGTTTTTTAAGTTCATGAAACATGTCAAAAAGCAATTCGTTTGGATCATCATGCTTTTCACAATCAGAATCATGCAATTCAGATATCAAATCTAGAGAAGTAGGATTTACCTTATCTTCCATAGCAAAAAATCAAATGTTTGCTTTTTTATTTTCAGAATCATAACTTTCTTCAGTCTCGAATTCAACTTGATCCCAAGTTCCAATCAATCATTTTTCTTTCTTCAACTTTGCATCCTTCGTCTTTCTTTTAAATTGCTTATCTTCCTTTCTTTTGCTACTGGATAGTAGGCGATGAAATGCTCTGTGCTTTTGCATTCAAAACATTGAGGCTTGAAGGAGGAAGTTTGGCCTTTCTTTTTTACAACATTCTTACTTTTTTTGAAGTAGCCTTTTCTGAACATTTTTCTAAACTTTCTGGCAACCATAGCCAATTCTTCTGTGTCCAAATTAGTATTATCGTCACAATCAGTTTGATCATTATTAGCTTATTCATCAACTGTTTTTAAGGCTGTTCCCCATTTGCCTTTGTTATCATATTCATACTCTTGAAACCTTTTAAGTTTCATTTTATGAGTCAAGAGTGATCCAATTAGCTCTTCAGTAGGTAAGCTATTCAGGTTTTTAGATTCCTCTATAGCCAAGGTTTTTGGCAAGGCATTAAGGAGTTTTCTGCTTTGCTCACCGAGGGAATAAGTTTTCCCATACGCCTTTAGTCCATTTGTAATATTTGTAAATCGAGTGAATATATCAGTTATATTCTCACTCGGCTTTATAGTGAATAATTTATAGTTTCGGACTAAAAGTTCTAGCTTCAATTCCTTTACTTGATTAGTTCCCCCATGGGTGACTTCAAGCAATCTCCACATTTCGTAAGTTGAATCACAACCACTAACCCGGTTGTATTCATTAGCATCAAGAGCATAACACAATATATTCATTGCCTGAAAATTCAAAGCTATTTTTGGAATATCATTATTGTCATATTCATCACTCTGTTTAGGCATTTTTCTACCTTCAACAAATTTTAACGGGACAAATAGTCCATTTTTAATGAGAAAATACTCAAGGATTTATATTGGTTCGATTCTTAAATGATCTATATCCACTACCTTAAGTTCTCACTTAAGGATTTCAACACCACTCACTAACACCTTTTTCAAAATTAATAGTGCTAGGTGATACCAATCTTACACAAGAGGATCACCACACTTGGTTTTACTCTCAATCTCTTTAATCACAACAATCAAGGCTCACCCCAATTGGGTTTTACATCTTTAATCTTGATACAAGTTAGATGGAAATAAAGACTATAGAAATAGCTCACAAATTAAGCAAAATATGAACAAATAAGAACCAATACTTTTTACTTTTGGAACAATTTTATTTCACTTTGAAGTACAAATAAAAAGAGATATTTTTTTATTTCTGAAGTGTAAGAATGTTTTTGAGAAAGATAGCATAAAAATCGAGTTCTGAAAACTTTTATAGGAGCCAAACTCGAAGTCCTAATATCTAGTAACATCTAGTTACTTTCTGTTAGGATTTTCAGGGTTTTGGATTCACAAAGTGAAAGGATGTCCCTTTAAAAGGTGAGTCCAAAACGGCATTTTATGCAAAGAGATATATTTTGAAAAATGTTACAGATCATTAGATAGAGTTTTGGATTCAGAAGTCCATCCAAACTACTCAATCCAAACATCTGAAGACCTACTCTTTGCAATCATTTTATTTGTGTGCTTCAAGGTAAAAGTAAATTGAACATAAGGTAAAGAGACATAGGAATTTACTAACAATATCTTAACAACGATTCATAGTCTATTGTTCTTTCACAAAGACTTCATGATTTATAAGCTCTTAACTTGAAGTTATACTTGACTTGGATTCCATTGCTCAAGAGTTATTTTGCAGTTTGATTTGTATGCCTTTGGAAGAACTGAGGTCAAATATGTCCTAACACATATAAATCACATAAGTTAGTCCTGATCAATGTTTGCCATAAATCAAAATATACGAGAATGCCCTTAGGGCTAACAGGCTCTTTTCGAATGTATGTGGACTACTGTGCACTCAATAAGATCACAGTCAAGAATAAATATTCGATCCCGTTACCTGTAGATTGTTTTGATTAATTGATTAAGGATAAGTACTATACCAAAATTGACCCTTATTTTGGATATTAGTAAGTAATAATAAAACAGGGAGACGAGTATAGGACTATTTATTTTAGTTAATAAGGATCTTTCAAGTTCTTATTATGCTTTTTAGGCTAACCAATGCTCTAACCACTTTTGAATCGTTATGAATGAAGTATTGTAGCACTTTTTTGATAAATTTGTAGCAGTGTATATGAATAACATTGTGATCTCTAGAAATAATTTAGAAGAGTAGAATAAACACTTACAAAAGGTCCTAACATAGTTGTGAGAGAACAAACTCTATGCTAAACTATTGAAGTGTTCATTTACCCAACAAAAGATCTATTTTAAGGGTACATTATTGAACTAGGACGTATCCAAATGAATCCGAAGAAGGTGTAAGATATTGAAGAATGATAACCACCTAAAAATATTTTAGAGTTTAGATCATTCCTTGAATTGGTGAACTACTATAGGAGATCTGTTAAGGACTACTCAAAAATAATCTCACCTTTTATTGATTTGCTCAAGAAACAAAAAAACGTGGAGTTAGGAGTGCAAATACCAATATGCTTTTGGGGAGTTAAAACATTACATGTCTATAGACCTAATGTTAGCTTTACTAGATCTTACGAAGCTTTTCAAAGTATAGACAGATGCTTTATACTTTCCTTTAGATCGAGTATTGGTGCAAAATAGCCACCTAGTTCGCTTTGAGAGCAGAAAGCTAAATAATGCTTAAAGGCAGTAAACTACCCACTAGAAATAACGTTTAGTGGTTCATTGCTTGATAGTTTGGAGACACTACTTATTGAGAGCTCCTTTCATTGTAAAGATAGATAACACACGCAATAAGAGCCTTCATGACCTAGCCCAAATTGACAGGGTGTTAAGCCCGATGATAGGAACTGTTGGCAAATTTGACTTCATGTTAAAGTATAAGTTGAGTGCATCTAATTAAGTAGTGAATGCTCTTAGTTAGAAGCCGAAGAGGGCAACAATATTCTAATTAGCTATCTCACAGCAAATGAAGTCACCACTTGCATAAGAACCCAAATTTGGGGATGGCTACCCAAAGATCCTAAAGCCAAATAATAAATGGACTTGGTGAACTAAAGGGAGACTTAAAGACTTTGGATGGAGGATGAACTTCTAGTTACCCAAGAAAACCACCTATATGTACCTAAAAGACGAGACCTATGCAAGATCATTATTCGAGAATATCATAGCACGATACAGGCCGGTCACTAAAGAGAAGAACATATGGCTGCCTTGGTGTAGCGAGGCTATTATTATCTATTGATGCAAGTGGATATGATAGTTTTTGTAAGAACATATCTTATTTGTCAACAAGACAAGGTAGACCAACAAGGAAAAAGCAGACTACTACAACCCTTGCCAATGACTAAGAAACCGTGGGAGAGTTTGGGAGAGAATGACAAATCTCAAGGCATTCCAACCTCTAATTGATGCTTACAATATAGCCAAAGTACTGAGGACGTCACCAAAACAAGCAGGGGAAGGATGTTATAGGCCGACCTATGATAGCCCATTTACTTGGGCATGACCTTGTCCAACCTCTAATTGATGCCTCTAGTGATTTATATTAATACACAATGTAATTAGTCAATCATCAATCCTTTTGATAAATTGTATCAAAACAAATAATATCACCAAGATTAGCATATCTAGCCTTTATCTTTCATCAAACAAACAAATGGGGGTTACTAAGTCATCTTTATCTAATTGTATAACATAAATGAAATTAGGATCTTCCAATTGCATTTTCTAAAAGTACACCTCCTATATCACATGTCCTTGTTATTATTATTATTATTATTATTATTATTATTATTAGATAACTCATCCAATCAACATGAATGAATCTAAGATTTTTCACGATATCCAATTTGTTTTGCTATAAATTTTATAATCTCTTTTGGATTTATTATATAACTAATAGTCATAAATGTTTCATTTTCTTGAACATTTGTTACTTTTTGACCAGACGTAGATAAAGGTGTTTACTTGAATTTGAAAGCTCATGATTATGATCAATGACAAAAAATAATACAATATTCACCATTATGTCGACAATTATTTTTCATCATACTTATTGTGTCTCAACTTGATGCTTTTAACGTTATAGTCTTACTTATCTTTGTTAATTTTCTTCACGATAATAGTAAAAGATTTTATTTAATATGATACTACTATATCGATATTTCTAGTCTCAAAACCAATTGCCTTTGCATATTGTTGATAAAATTTGTCGACTGCATATTCACTTTCAAACTCCATACCTAATTAAAATTGGTATCATTTCTTTGAAGTAAGATGAGGTGCAATAGTTTTGTCGCTCTCAATTTTCATGAGATTACCATGACTTGACTTATTTTCTTCCACCTTAATAGAATTTATCACTACAAACTATTGAAATCTAACTTTTGATATGGCCTAACTTTCTCACTTTAGAAGGGGGGAAGGATTTCTTTTAAGATTAGGAAAGAAAAGGATTAAGTTAAGAAAAACGTGTGGAGGCACCCCTTCTCCTGAAGTTCAACTCACATCCATTACCTAGAAGAAGAAGAAGGAAAAAAAAAAAAGAAAAAAAAGAATGAAACTAAAATATTATATTATTTATCTTATAACACATCGAAGAAATCATAACCATATCAAAATTGGCTTACTAAGTTAGTCTCTAGTATCTTTTTATTTGTGCAATTTACAAACACTAAGTATTTCATTGCATTTCTTTTCACATGATAAATTGTTTTGGGGGTGGTAGGGGGAGGTTGGGTGACTAAAAAGTAAGAATGTTTTAATTTTCATAAACTTACAACCTAATGGTCATCATCTTTTTTTTTTTTAATTTCTTTACTTACTTTTTAAATTAATAGGATAAGTTTGTACAAAACATGTGCAAGAAATTACCAAGAGAAGACCTCCAATTCAATTATTCTTTGCACACTTACTCAATAAGCAATCCTACTTGGATATATTGTTCTGCTCTAGCAAATAAAATAGAAGTTTAGAAATTCATCTAGTTTGCAATTGATTAAATAGGCATGCAGTTCTTAGTAAGTTTGCATGTGCCTTGAGTGCACTCTTAGCTAACCAGGAATTCTTCTATTATGGGCAAGTTAATTGGAGATTGATAAAACTTGATGAAAAAAAAAAGATACAAAATGAAGTTTAAAAAAAAAAAAAATCAGATCAATGATTTTATTACATATCAAGAAAATTAAAGAAACACATAGATAGAAAAATACTACCTTTCAAGAGACTGTAAGAAATACAAGTAGAGAATTGATTGATTGGAATAAGATTTGAGCGTGAGTCTACTGCATAGAGAGGGGGATCACCAATGCACTACAAAGGATTGAAATGTTTGTTTCCTCTTTAGCATTGGTGGCTTGTAGTTTTTTTTTTGTCATGAATAAACTAATATTACTTACTAATGGTGATAGATTAGATGAAGTCTAAGTAGAGTTAAGTGAGTAGACATGTATGACTTTTTTAATGGTGTAGTAAAGTATACTAAAAGATTTAAAATTAGATAGATATCAGTGGTGGGATTTATCTAGTAATAGAACTTATTTCTCAAAATAGAGATGAAATTAGAAGGGTATGGTTGCTTGCCTCATAAAAATTTTCAAAAAATTATGTATTTGTGCTATGTGTGAGGGTATATTGGAAAAAATATCAACAAAATCACACAAATATTCAAATTGTAATTAAAATGCCACCATTACCAAAATTCACTCACGTTAGGCAAGTGCACCAATCATGTAGTATAGAATCCTAATGGCAAGTATCGAATCCATGGGGAGGGTGGCAAGTACCCTTACTTCACTCTCATTACATTATTTAGCTAACAAAATAAAGTTATAAGAAAATGAAAAAAACTAAACTAAACGATGCTAGATTACCATGAAGAATACATTGAATTCATACATGACAAGTCATAAGGGTAAAGAATAAGAAGGAAGAGTCAAGCCATGCAAAAGAAAGAATTCTCCTAAATTTATGCCATATAAAGAACACTCTTCAAATAAATTAATTCCCAATTTAGGCACCGATTTGAATTCTAAATGTGAATTTTACTCTCTCTAGAGTTATAAAATTCCTAATTTCTACCTAATTAGTTTAACCAAAGAAAGCATTAAGAACAACTCAATTGCCCAAGGCATCCGAAAGCAACAAAATTTCTATCTCTGGGTAATTTCATTAATCCTTCAATTACTAAGTTCAAATCTTCAATTTCATCTCAAGTCAATTGAAGAAAATAAACATCAAATTGATCAAATTGGTGTTCAATATCTTAATCACACCTCTCAAAATTATTATGACAGAACAAATTAATTGAAGAAATTAATCGATCTCAATCAACCAATTCAACACAATAAAGCCCCAAGTAATTAAATACCATAGATAGAAGTTAATAGATCCAAAGTAAATAATTCAATCCAAAAGATAAATAAGGTATAATTCTCAAGTACAACTCAAATCATTGAATATCAACAAATTCCCAAGTAAAATATACAAAAAAAAAAAAAAGAAGAAAAAACTCATAAACAAGATTATCTTTTTTCTTCAGTGAATTCCATAGACAACCATCTTCTTCTTTTTCAAAATTACTTTGATCTTCCCTCTCTTTGGTGCCTACTTTGAGTTTTCCAAGGTCTCTATTGTTCTAGGAATTCTCAACCTTCTTTTCGAGATTGGAAAGTGAGTATTTATATGTGCTCACAAGCTATATCATCAAATCGTGCAAAATAGGGACATTATGCAATATTGAACCTTTCCACCTGTGTTGGCTTGATTGGCACTGCTTATGATTTTTTTTTTATTTGAATAGATGAGCAGCGCTACATGAATTAATATGAATGGTGCCGTTAGCTCACATAAGTTTGCTGGCTTGAAATCTCTAAATCTAAGCGGCGTTGCATGAGTTGGTATAGGAGGCACCGTGTAGATCTTTTTTAAGCTCCTTTCTATGCAATTTTCACCTTTTCTCTTCACACACACACACACACACACACACACACACACACACATCTTCAAACAACCAATCTTCATGAAATAAAGTAAAAATGTAGGGATGAGTAGCCATGTAAACATAATTTAATTGCAATTAAAGCACAATTAACATAGAAAATATACGCATTTTGAGCACTTACAATTTGCCTTAGAAAATTTAAATTTTTTTAGGAATCATCCCTTAATTTTTTTTAAAAAAATTATAATATTATTTTCTAATATATTTTTCTCTATAATTTGCCCCTAATCCCAAATTCCTAGTTCCGTCTTTACTCTTAAATCAAACAAATGATATTTTCTTTTACCGTCCCTTATTGAAGTTAGATGAATTTTCTACTCTTAAATGAATGTGAATGGATTCAAAAGGATATCCATTTAAATCCATTAAGTTTGTTGGATTTAAATGTTCATCCATTCGAGCTGATGAATTTAATTTTAATCATCTATATACATATATTAATAAATATAATTGGGTATACAATAGATCGTCGTCTAAAGCACCACCTCTATATTGAACCATGATTCATAATTTACTGGTTTTTAATACTTTAATAAGAGACAAATATATCTATGAAGTAATTTATAGCCATCCAAATTGCCACTTCAAACTTCCTTTTTTAAAAAAAATAATTTTTAGCTGTATTCACCATCTCACAGCGAAATCAGGTGAAGACAAACATGTGTCATACAAGTGCTTAATTTTTTGGGGGTACAATAGTCATTTCACATAAAAGTCCCATCTAGAAAACCTCAGCTGGCCCTCGTGTGCATATTTGAAGATTAATGGATTTCAACTATTCAAAAGTTTAAGTAGGGCTATTATTTCTTCCACTATGATAGCTCGAGGAGACAACAATGGCATCCATCAATGCTAGCTTCCCACGTTACAAGCTCCACCTATATATGTTTGTTGACGTCAATTTTAGTTGAGCCGTTGCAATGGTAACTTTGGGCCGATGCTGATAGAAATTTCTCCAAGCCGATGGTGATATTCTTCAGCCGATATACTTGGTCAACATCAGAATTAGGAGTCATTGAGTCATCACCCCCACATCTCGGCATGATCGGTAAATCACAACTACACCTAATCGCTAAGTTGGAGTCATGAAGCGAGATTGTCTTCACATACAGATAGTCGGTTACAATGCCACAACAAGCATATAATGGGCAAGGATTCCCAAAATAAAGACACGACCAAACATATCCAGAAGATTACTAATTTCAAGTTTTCAATTCCCTTTTATTTTGCATTTTCCTTGTCTTTATTCATCGCTTTGGTTAGTTTGCAAAAGTTTCGTTTATTCCTTTATTACCAGCTTTCTGTTTCATTCTACTTTGTTTTTAAATTCCAGTACTTTTGTACTCTATTCTATCAAAATCAATCAAAACACACTGATTCTAGTCCCTATTGGCTTCTTCATGTGATATTCCTACATTCTTGGACCTTTTCTATAGCAAGTTCAAGGAACTCACGTCTCTTAAAAGGCTCAACTCTTGCATTCATTCTTTCATCGGACTGTTTATGTTCATCAGAAGAGAAATTGATTGCCAATTCCATCGGCTCTCCTTTTGTACGGCAACATAAATTGGTACGCCCAGTGGAACCAAAGGTAGTTATTGCATGCAACTGCGGTCAGGACGCCTTATGTCAAATCCTCAGTAGCAGTCCTTAAGACCTTTATCGAATTCATCCAATTAGCCTACAATTCGGGTTTTACGGGGAGCTTTTAATCCTACAACAACGACTTCCAATAATACCCAGGTCACCATTCCTAATAAGGAATACAGTCCTCGTCTCCTCCTCAGGTGTCTCAGTTGATACATGAAGCTTTGATAATGAAATAGAGACCATGCATGCTGTAAAACTAAACAAGAAAAATAACGGACACGGTGCAGTGGAAGCAAAAATAATACCTATACGTGTCCTTTGTTGGTTTAGCTGAGAAGAAGAAGAGCTCATCACTGGAATGGCTACTAATCTCGACGATGATTTTGGTGAAAAATCAGCAATCATTCGACTTCTCTTTGGCATGAAAGTGAAGCTTTTCGCTTCTCAGAATATATTACCACCAAATCTAGTTGGCAAAACAACTTAGGCGAGGAATAATCCTTCTTGATCCTTTGCTATTAATTAGCAAAGTCAAGAAGAAGAAAAGGAAAGAGAGAGAGAGAGAGAGAGAGAGAGAGAGAGAGAGAGAGAGAGAGAGAGAGAGAGAGAGAGAGAGAACAGGGAGAAGAAGCTCTGGTTTCTATTTTCCTTTTTGCCGTGCGTCTGTGTATTTTCCAATAGAAGGCTATGGCTCATATTCACATCTAAATAACCAAACCCTGGTATTTTTTATATTTCAAACATCCGGAGGCTATCAACAGAAGAGGTTTAACTTAGCCTTAACTCTTACATTCCGTGAATAATAAAAAACCCTTTAGTCCAGGCTATTGCGCAAAAAATAATTTATTATTTTTCTTGGACCCAATGAGCCCAAAAATAATAACCATTAATTATTCATTTTCTGGGCCTATTAAAATAACTCAATAAATAATTAATGAGCTCAAATGAATTAAAATAATTATTGAAGCCTTTTATTAACTAGTTTAAGCCCAGATCAATTTTCTAATTATTCAGTTTGGGCTTAAGCCCTGAATAATTAATTGACCAATTAAATTAGATAATAAATTAAGACATAAATTTTCTCCGCCAAAGGCTTAGTGAAAGGATCTGCTATATTTTTTTCTGAGGTAATCTGTTCCACCATGACTTCCCATCTTTGGATGAAATCCTGGATTAAGTGGTACTTTATCTCCCATTTTTGTGGTTCCTTGGTTCTTTGGATTATGAGATTACACCAGTGTTGCCGTAATACATCACAACCAGTTTATCTATTTGTGGCATGACTCCAAGTTCCAAAAGGAACTTCTAGAGCTAAAATGCTTCCTTGGATGCCTCCAAAACTGCCACATACTTAACTTCCATGGTTGAGTCAGCAATGCAAGATTGATTGATACTCCTCTATGAAATGGCTTTTCCAAATAAGGTGAAGATATATTCACTAGTGGATTTTCTCTCATCCTTATTCGCTTGGAAGTTTTAGTCCGTATATCCTATAGGAACCAAGTTATTAGTCCTGTAAACTAGCATATAATCTCTTGTACCTTTAGGATACTTGAGAATATGCTTTACAGCCTGCCGATTAAACCTTCTTGGGGTTTGACTGATATATGCTAACTAAGCTTATGATAAAGTAGATATCTGGCCTAGTACATAGCATGGTATATATGAGACTTCCCACAACTGAAGCATAAGGAATCCTACTCATTTTATCTTTTTCTTCTTAAGACTTTAGACGTTCCTTTGAAGAAAAAGACAACCTATGTCTACAAGGGATCAACGCTGCCTTGCATAAGTCCATGATTAACTTAGTCAGCATCTTATCAATGTATGTAGCTTGGGATAAATCTAAGATTCTCTACTTCCTATTTCTAAGAAGCTATATTCCAAGAATGTAACTGGCTTCACCTAAGTCCTTTGTACTAAATTGACTAGATAGCCAAGCCTTAGTAGATAATAGTGTCCCTACATCATTTCCAATGAGTAGAATATCATCCACATATAGTACAAGAAAAACTACATTTATGCCTTCCAGTTTTCTATACACACATGGTTTATCCTCATTTTGAATGAAATCATAAGACTTTATAGTCTCATTGAAATGAATGTTCCATGCTCTGGATGCCTACTTAAGTCTATAAATGAATTTCTTAAACTTACAAATCATATGGTCTTGGCCTTTAGCAATAAAGCTTTCTGGTTGGGACATATAGATGTCTTCACTAAGAGGGCATTTTAAAAATGTTGTCTTGACATCCATTTGCCATATCTCATAGTCATAATGACATGCGATGGCAAGAAAGATACAGATAGACTTAAATATTGCTACCGGGGAAAATGTTTCCTCATAATCAAACCATTCTTTTTTAGTATACCCTTTCGCCACATGCCTAACTTTGAAGGTTTCACCTTCCCATTTGCTCCCCTTTTTCTCTTGTACACCTAATTACACCCAATGGGTTTTATCCTTTCAGGTGAAGCTACAAGATCCCAAACCTGATTGAAGTTCATAGACTTAATCTCAGCTTTTATTGCTTCATGCTAGAGGTCTGCATCGGTATCAGTAGCAATAGCCTCCTCGTATCTAGTAGGATCTTATTCTTGATGGTCGGAGACTAGGTCAAAAGCCTCTCCAGTTCATCTTTCTGGAACTTTAGATATCCTTCCACTACAACGAGGCTCTATTTGTACAAGTTCCTGATACTGTACCTCTTCTTGTTCTATAATTAGGTTATGAGAAGTTGATTCAGAAAATAACTTTTCTTCGAGTTCCAACCTTGTTGAACTTTTAGTGGATGTACTTTATTCATCCTCTAATTATCTAGCATTAGTACTTATGAGTACTGTTTGCTCTTTGGGATGATAACAATAACCACTATTGTACCTTTTGGATACCCAACAAAATGGTATAATTTTGATCTCGATTCTAACTTGTCTCCCTTAATTAGTACATAAACTGGACAACCCCGTATCTTGAGATGATTTGGACTGGGCACATCTTATAAAGAGTTCTAGGTACTGACTTGGAAGGCACCAAGTTCAGAATATATGTTACTGTTTTTAGGGCATATCCCTAAAAAGACACTGGAAGAGTAGCATGAGATATCATGCTTCGGACTATTTCCATCAATATCATGTTCCTTCTCTCAACTACTCTATTCTTGATAGGGGTTAAAATTACCATTCTTTTCCTAATTATTTGAGGGTGTTTTAAGATACATTTGTTGTAATAATTAGGCATATTCCTTTCTATTTGACATTTTGCTTGTAAAAGGTATTTTTGGCAAATGTGTGCAGATTAAAGGTAAAATCGAATAGAAAGTGCACACTACCAGAATAGACCTGGCGCCAGGCCCAGCTAGTGAATTAGGCACCGGGTCCATTCTGCTCTAGCAAAAGAAAGTGAGCGAGCTTCAGGGAAAATTTCAAAACAGACTTGGCGCCAGGTCTGGCAAGTGTACCTGGTGCTGGATATATTCTGTCTGCTAAGAAGAGACAGCAAAAAACAGAGCAAAAATAGGAGAAGAATAGAGTGCACCTAAAGCCAGGTGGGTCGAAGTTACCTGGCGCCAGGTATGTTTTGGAGGCGAAAATTCTATATGCGACTTAAGGCTTATCCAATAATTTTGGTATTTTCTAATCATACTCAACCAAGACTTCTTCAACCACGCAATTGGCAACCAAGAGACCTATAAAAGCACACGAGAATACAAAGGTTTTAGATATACAACATAGAGAAGTGAATTAAAGGGTAAAAATTCTAATTCTCTCATTGAAGGAGGTGTTCACCCAAGTCAAGAAGGATTGTTCAAATGGAGTCTTCAAGGAAGAATAAAGAGGCTTGTCTATGAGTTCTTTCTTTTCTTTTTATCTCATTTTTCTCTAGAAATGATGCATTCAATGCTTTTATTGTAATTTAATATTATTTTAGAATTCATGATTTTGTGTTAATTTAGTTATTTGATCATTTTTTTTGTTATTTTTGGTATTTGTTTACTTGATTTCATTGGTTATTGATGCGAGTTCTTCTAATTGACTTGAGATGACGATGTTAGGAGTTTCATTGCATTGATTTCATATTTGTCTAATCTTAATGGACTTGAGCAACGAAGTTAAGATTATAAGACTAAGTGATTAAAGATTAGTTGATTTCGCCTTGAGCAAATGGTTCTTAACTAATTTTATGCTTGTAAGGAATTGAGCCTAATGCATGTTTTGGTTATGATTAGCTTGATTGGCAATTCTATTAATATAATAAAAAAATAGGACTTCATGGATTGGAAAAAGAAGTGGGATTTATCTAAGTAGAATCATGACTTGTGAGACAGTTGAATTTTACTTTATATTTCTTCATGATGCCCAGATGATAATTATTTGAGAGAATTACTAATTGGTTCAGTGTTATGTTTTCTAGGCTAATGGTTTAAATTACACAAACTTACATCCTTGAGTTGTATATATTTTTTTAGTTTTTCTTTTTATTCTTTTCTCACTTTATTTGGGTTGGTTAAATAATGAAAGAAAAATGATTAGTGTACTTGTTCTTTTGAGGATTGATACTCGTTAATTCCCTATACTATGCTGGCAATGACTATACTTGCTCACATGTGTATTTTAGGATTAATATTTTAATTAAAATTTTATTAATGGATGGATTTAAAATTGATGATTCTATATACCTAAAATTTACGCATCAAGTTTTTGGTGCCATTGCCAGGAAACAATATCATGAAAATTTGGATTTTGTTAATTTAACCATGTCAATATATTTATATGTAAATATGTGAATATGTATATATATTCCTTGTATGACTGTGTGCTGTATTTTATTTTCTTGTGTACTTGAATTTTAATGTTTCTATGTGTTGTAACTCATTGTAACTTAATTTGTAAACATGTACTCTAACTAACTAACTAACTAACTAACTAACTAACTAACTAACTTAATTTTATATTATGATGTGTATATATGATGCTAACCAGTTATTTTGTAAAGGTAAGATGGCAAATTGGAGCTTGGGACGGTATCCTAACATATCTCACGAGATGACATCTCAATCATCCGACTCCATTGCCTTAGAAAGGGTGTTGGAAAAATTTACCACCCATATAACTAAGCATTTTTTTGAGATAGATGACACATTGAAAATATTTGAGGCAATAGTTAGAAATATAGAAAGGCAAATTTGGTTTTTAATGGATTTATTGATAAAGTCGCCATTAGGGATAGAAGCACAACATGATTCAGTTGCCATTACCCTAAGGAGTGGTAAAGAGCTGCCCAATCCCAGCATGGAACCAGTACCATCTAAAGAAGATGGGCCGGAACTAACCCCTATCGTTGAAATTTTTGAAAAACAACCTAAAAAAACCAGATTTTCAGCCATCGTTACCCTACCCCACTCACACAGATAAAGCAAGAAAAGATGCACAATTTGGCAAGTTTTTAGAAATCTTCAAACAATTGCATATAAACATCCCACTAAGTGAAGCCTTAGTGTAGATGCCCAAATATGCAAAATTTCTCAAAAGCATCCTTGTGAAATGAAGACTGTTCAGCTATCTTACAGAACCAATGGACTATGCCATGAAAATAAAGTGATCTAGGGAGTTTTTCTATTCCTTGTCTTATTGGTACTCTTATATTTTGTAATGCTTTAGCCGACCTAAGTGCTAGTATTAATCTGTTACCTTATAAAACTTTCACAAAGCTAAGCCTAGGTGAACTCAAGCCTACTAGGATGAGTATTCAACTTGCGGATCGATCTATTAAATATCCTAGAGGAATAATTGAAGATGTCTTGCTTAAAGTGGATAAATTCATATTCCTTGTGGATTTTGTAATTCTTGACTTAGATGAAGATTCTAAAGTTCCTTTAATCCTAGATCGACCTTTTTTAGTAACTGCTAAAGCTTTAATTGATGTTCATGGAGGGAAATAAACACTTAGGGTTGGGGAAGAGGAAGTCATTATAAAAATCCACAAAAGTATGCAACATCTTATTTCTTGAGATGATTCTTGTTTAAGGGTTGATATTATTGATGAATCTATCTTTGACTTTGTGTAGGAAGCATTTGTCCAAGGTTATATGGAACAATCCATTGTCTATTTTTAGGACTCAATTGAGGGCCATAGGTTGGAAAAAATTGAGGAAATCGAAAAAGGCGGTTTGGAAAGGATGAAGTCATCCACTAAGAAACCACCGGAATTAGATTTAAAAGACCTCCCCAGCACTTAGAATATGCATTTTTGGCAAAAGGTAAAACACTGCCAGTGATAATTGCCAAAGACATTACTTATGAACATAAGACCAAATTGGTAAGTCTATTGGGAAAATAGAAGGGACTTATTACATGCAAAATTACGAATATTAAGGGAATTAGCCATTCCTTTTGTATTCATAAAATCTTGTTGGAATAAAGAGCAAAACCCATAGTGCAACCTCAATGTAGGTTGAACCCAAACATGAGTGATGTGATAAAAGGTGAGGTGATTAAACTCTTAGATTTTGGCATCATTTACCCTATTTCTGATAGTATTTGGGTTAGTTCAACACAAGTGGTACCAAAGTAAGAGAGGAATGACACTGAGCCCTAATAAAAAAAAAATGAGTTGATTCCAATGAGGTTGGTAACTGGTTGGAGGGTGTGCACTAATTATAGGAAATTGAATGAGGCAACTAGGAAAGACCATTTTCCTCTTCCTTTCATTGACCAAATGTTAGAAAGGTTAGCCGGACATGAGTTTTTTTGCTTCTTAGATAGTTTTTTCGGATACTATCAAATTCCCATAGCACCGAAGGATCAAGAGAAGACTACATTTACATGCCCTTTTGGTATTTTTGCATATCGATATATGCCTTTCGGTCTTTGCAATGGCCTTAGAACATTTCAACGATGTATGATGGCTATTTTTGAAAGGCTTGTGGGAGATATCATGGAGGTATTTATAGATGATTTCTCTATTTTTGGTGATTCCTTTGATTTGTGTTTGACTAATTTAGAAAAAGGTTCTTCAACGGTGTGAAGAGACCAAACCCAAGCTTAATTGGAAAAAATGCCACTTCATGGTGCAAGAAGGCATAGTATTGGGACATAAGATTTCAAGGAAAGGTATTGAGGTTGATAGGGCCAAAATTGAGGCAATCGAGAAACTCCATCTTCTGACTTTCGTAAAGGTAATTCGAAGCTTTCTTGGACATGCAGATTTTTATAGAAGAGTTATCTTAGATTTCTCAATGATTTCTAAACCTCTTACTTCTTTGCTTGAAAAAGATGCTATTTTTTATTTTAATGAAAAATGTCTCAATGCTTTCAATGTGCTTAAAACAAAATTGATTAATTCTCCTATTTTAATTACACCAGATTGGTCTCTTCCTTTTGAATTAATGTGTGATGTAAGTGATTATGCAGTGGGCACAGTGCTTGGACAAAAGAGGAATAAGTACTTTTAATCAATTTACTATGAAAGCAAAGCTCTTATGGTGGCACAGGAGAACTATACCACAATGGAGAAAGAGTTGATTGCAATAGTATTTGCTATTGATAAATTTCATTCTTATCTTATTTTGTCCAAAGTTATTGTGTATACGGATCATTCCACCCTTAAGTACCTACTAAACAAGCATGATTCCAAACCAAGATTGATAAGATGGGTTTTATTGTTGCAGGAATTTAACTTGGAGATTAGAGACAAAAAGAGAGTGGAAAATTTGGCTGCGGATCATTTTTCTAGGTTGAAGAATCCCAACCTTAATTCATTGGCCAATGGAGACATCAAGACACCTTTCCAGATGAACAATTTTTACTTGTTAATGGTGAGATTTCTCAACTACATTGGTATGCGAATTTTGCTAATTACTTGGTTGCAAGAATTCTTTCGGACGACTTTAATGCCTAACAAAAGAAGAAATTCCTCTCTGAGGTAAAGCATTACTTTTGGAAAGATCTGTACTTGTTTCGGTGTTGTGCGGATCAAATCATTTGAAGGTGTGTGGATTCCTTGGAAAGCACCAATATCTTGAAATATTGTCATGAAGGACTCATGGAAGGCTACTACCAAGCTAACAACAATATCTTGAGTCCGGTTTCTATTGGCCAACACTCTTCAAGAATGCTCACAGGTTTGTTCAAAGTTGTGATAGGTGTTAACGTACAAGTAACATCTCTAAGTCTAATGAGATGTCATTACAAATTTTTCAAGTTTGTGAATTTTTTTATTCTTAGAGGATTGATTTCATGGGTCCTTTTTCTAGTTCTTTGGGCAACAAATACATCTTGGTGGCGGTTGAGTATGTATCAAAGTGGGTTGAGGCGCAAACCTTGCCTACTAATAATGCACGGGTTGTTATAAAATTTCTAAAAAAAAATTTCATCCTATTTGGAGTACCTAAGGTGCTCATTAGTGATAGGGGAACCCACTTTTGTAATACCTAACTAGATAAAATTCTCAAACATTTAGGGGTTACTCATAAGTTTGCTACTCCTTATCATTCGCAAACTAGTGGCCAAGTTGAGCTGGTCAATAAAGAATTAAAAAGAATTTTGGAAAAAGTGGTCAATCATACACGAAAGAATTGGAGTTTGAAACTAGATGATACTCTTTGGGCTTATAGGACTGCCTTTAAAACTCCCATTAGTACAACCCCCTATCGATTAGTGTATGGAAAATCTTGTCATCTACCGGTAGAAGTTGAACATAGGGCTCATTAGGCAATAAAGCTTGTCAATTTTGACCTTCATCTTGTAGGAAAAGAAAGAATTCTTAATGTGAATAAGTTGGATGAGTGGCGCAACGATGCCTACCATAATTCGAGGATTTACAAAAATAAGATGAAACGGTGGTATGATAGGCATATTCGTTCTCCCCATAAGTTTCAAAAAGGAGATAAGGTGCTAGTATTTAATTCTAAGCTTTAAAATTTCCCAGTTAAAATAAAATCTCGATGGTCGGGGCTGTATAAGATACATCAAGTTTGTCCATTTAGAGTTATTGAGGTTTCTCACCCAACTAAGGGAATCGTTAAAGTCAAATGGAAGTCGATTAAAACCATATTTGGGAGAAGAATTAGGCACTTTGGAGTATCTCGACGTTACCTTTGATGAGCCATGATCCGCCTTTGTTTCTTTGTCTTTCGTGTGCTTTATCTTTTCTTTTCTTGTCTATTTCTTTTTCTAGATTTATATTTTTTTTCTTTGTTTTGTTTCTTTTCTTTTAGTAGGTACTTGTGCAATGCCCCTTCCTTGAGGTAGATTCACATATGGTGGCATGACAATGTAATGGAAGTATTTTCTTCACTTCATTCTTCTCCTTTATTCATCTTGGTCTTCTTGGCTGTACTTTTATTATTCTATCTTTGGCTATTGAGGACAAAGTCCAGTTTAAGTGTGAAAGGGGAGAACAAGGCTGAAGAAGTGCTTTACCATATTATTTTGGTGAATATATTTTGTGTTTGTGATAAATTTTTTCAAAAATTTTAGTAGTTTCATTATTAAGCAAGATTGTAATTTTTTTTCTTACTTAGATATGAGTTTTGTCATTCATTAGGTGGATTTTGGTTAAATTGGTTTTATTTTATAAGATATTTGTCAAGACTTGAGAATTTTGATTAATCTTATTTATGCATTGGTGTTTGAATGTTATTTGACTTATCTAGTTAAAATATAGAAGATATGATGAATATAGGAAGAGTTTATTGGCTAACTCTTGTATTATGAGTTTAAATTATATATATATAAATATATATATATATATATATATATATATATATATATGAGGTGTAAAAAGATCTTTGAGGGTAAAGATTGAAGAGAATGCTGAAAAATTTGATTTGAGTTGAAGAAAAAAATAATGAGTGGAAACAACACTATTGTTGGTGTGAATTGAAAAAAAAAAAAATGTTCTTATTGATGATCGTTGAAGATCTTTAGCTGAAAAGGAGGTCAATCTGAAGAGAAGTTGTGAAACTCCATCTAAAACCAACCCCAGAGTAAAGGGGTCGGGATGCATATCCTATTTTCTTGCATGCATAAATATATTTTTGAATGATTTTATGTGTTTTAGAATCGTGATTTATAGTCTAGAAGGCTTAATTGTGCTTATTGAGTAGGAAGGACAAAATGGTAATTTTGCTTGAGGTGGAAATAGGGAGATAGCTTGAGAATTGAATAGGAAGAATATTTAGGAGAGAAAATAAGAACAAGAGTTGTTGTGGTTTAGTGGTTAGAGCTTTGGAATTTATCTCTAAGGTTTTGAGTTCAAATCCCATCATTAAAGTTTTAGCACGATTTAATTTTATTTTAGATAGGTGGATATTTTCGGCCATTGCATGCCATAGGGAGGAGTAGGAGTGTTGTCCTAGGGAAGACATGAAAGGAATGTCATAATTCTACTCTTGTACCCTACAAAATTCTTAAGGGATTCATACCCTTTTTGCTCTCTATCTTACCTTAATTCTTGATCAATTAAATTGCTCAATTTATCCAAGCCATTTTTATTTCCAGAAAATTCCAGCAAGGTTCTGTGATTTTGGAGCTTCGAAAATGCCTCTTGGAGGAGGGAATTTTAACTGAAAATGGGGAAGGAGTTATGGAAAGGTTCCCAAGGGAATTAATCTCCATGGTTGAACCTTCAAACTCTACCTTATAAGTGTTCATCTTTTTCATGTAGTAATCTGGAAAGTCTTTTCAGCTTCTTGGTCAGTCAAATTTTCGAAATCTTCAGCCACATTTCTCACTCAAATACTGCCAGAAAAATAGCCAATTTACTCAGCTTGAAGACTGAAAACTTTAGCGAGAATTCGGACTGCACAAAGCTGTGCAAACTAGAAGGAAATTCTGGGCAGAATTCGCAGCTTGGCAGTCCAAAAATCAAGCTATTTCTTCTAGCTTTCAAATCAGTAATTCATCTCTGTCTTTCCTCCATAAGAAATTCTAGAAACCAGCCTTAAAGGACCCTCCAATACCCCTTCAAACCTTTTGTAAGTCAGCTGGAACATTGCAGAAAAATCTGCACAAAAATTCCAGCAAACCTCTTGAATGAACAACCAGAAATTCCAGCCTTGTTCCTTCTCCAACCATGTCCAAAAAACCATTCCAACTTTTTGTGAAACTAGCATAAGTCAGGCATGAACTAAATTCCTTCACCCCCTCCATTGATCTACTCGAATGAAGCTCCATGGCTACTCCTTAAATCACTACAATCAAGCCTCCAATTAAAATTCAAAATTTCAGCAAATTGCTCCATGAAAACTCCTTGGATTAAGCTTTAAACAACCAGAAAATCTTCCACCATTACACTCTGAATTTTGACCACCCTATAGCTCATTCAAACCTCATTCAACTCAGCAAAACTCCAGCACAATCCAGTCGGCCATAGTAGCTCCAAGAACCTCCATCAACTAAGCTATTCTTACTATATTTTCTACCTTAATTCACTCCTTAAATTACTCCTTTTGAATTTCAAACAACCAGCTTTCCTTCTTTTCCCTAATCTAAAAATTCAATCTCAAGGAAACCCTCAATCATTCGGCCAAACACTTTCAGCAATTTCGTCCAACACTTCTCTCCATTCTCTCCATTTTTCCAAAGCACACCAAGAACACCAAGAAAACATACCACCATTCTCCAAGCCTAAGACCACTCTAAACACCTCTAATGTTCTCCAAAAACTCCAGATCATATCTACTCATCCTCTAGAATTTATAACATCAAACGCTGAAAACAAGATTCTACTTTTGGATAAAAAACCAGATTTTTTCTTGAAGATTCAAGAACTCTCTCAAGGTAACCATGAATGATTATGTTCATCTTCCATTCCTTTTCAATCTTTAAAATAAAGTACTAATGCTCTCTTTCTCTCTCTCTCTCTCTCCCTCTCGGCCGAAATGGTTGTTCCAACCATGGCCATTTTTCTTCTTCCTCTTTGGACGGATCAAGCCTTCCAAGCGTGAGGATTCTCTTGTGACTTCTTCAAGGTAGTCATCATTCAAGTAAGCCTCTTCAACCTTCTCTTTAAATTCTAGATTCATGTTTGTTGGATGTTGTTGGAAAAGGATGGATTATGATTGGAGATTGAGCATGTGTTTATATGATGGAGTTGAGATTAAAGTATGAGGATGATTTGTCTTGGTTGAGTTTTATGATGTTTTGGGGTTTGTTACATGCTTTTCATGTCGTGAGTTAGTGTGGATGATTAAGCATGATAGATATTATGTCACCATTGGTGAATAGGGTCTTATGTTCTTGTATTCTTGTTGAAGCCATGAATATGATTATGTTTAGCGGAGTTTGGATCATGTGATCGTAGATTTGGATTTATGCTTTTATTCAAGAATTAAATGGTTTGTGGATCGGTGTTAGAGTCTATGTTCATGATTATGGTTAGCAATAGGAGAATTATGATCATGACCTTGTTATTCCTAAATTATTTAAATTAGTCAATTTTAATACATTAATAAAAATTAATACTACATTTTCTTCTAATGATTTCGAAAACCCTAGGAAAATGTGGAATTGGACTGTTATAGGAAATAATGATATTTTAGCTAAATAAATGATATCTTTTATTAAAATTAAAATATAAAAATATTATATATGATAATAATATTAAATAAAGCCTTTTATATAAATAATCATAATAGGTAAAATATTAATCTTATAAGTTATATATATTCATAAATACTATCAAAATTTATTTATTATCTTTTAATCAAAATATATTAAAATTTACTTATTAATTTTATTTATCAATTATTTTCTAACTGTTAATTATTAATTAAGAGAATAGTAATAGTTTATTATTTTAATAATATCATCTAGGACTTAGGACCCTTTATCAAATAAACCCTAGTTTATTTATAACAAGATTGAAACCTTCAACTTATTAGTAATTATTTCACAAACCCTAGTTATTTTATTATCAAGCTAGATTTATTTTATAAAATTCTTTTGAGTATCTAGTCTTAAAGTTTGGAACATTAGGGTCATGATTGTAGGAAGTTGAACTAGGATTATTTATAGAAGCAAATTTGGCTTGAGTTTACCCCAGGTGGGGTTAGGTCAGCTTTGGAAGATCTTTGAGTTAGCTCAAGCAAAGGATCAGGAAAGCTCTTGCATAAAACTTGTTTGTTGTAAAACGTCACCATGGCAAGTCAAACACGAAGAATGTGAACACTTATTTTGTAAAGGCAATTAAGGACTGTTTCTTTTTTTGTTTTAGTCAAACAAATTATTTGAAAATCAACAAGCCGTTTTGCTCAAATACCAAACTGTTTCTAAAACCAATTTTGATATGCACTTTAAAAACCCTTAATTGTCATTTTTCAAGTAAAGCTATGCTTTATCGGTTTTCTCCTAAGTGGGACAATCAACGTTGAGTACTCAATAAGGATAGGCTAGTAGTACTAGTTTTGAAGAGTAAGAATGAGTCTTCTGGTAGGAGGCCACCTCCAGAAGATGAACTCAACTTGGAAAAACGACAGTACTGCTTAGTCATGCCGGTTCGAGCTAGCAAGTTTCAGTCATATGGACTGTGTGTTGTCGGAGTGGACAACCAATTTTATTTGGGTGTAGAGAAGGAGGAGTATCTTACCCGATAGGCCGATCACCTACCTTTTGTCAGTCTGCACAAAGTGTGGCATTCTGACCGTTGTATGGATGTGGGGCCCAACGTGTGGCACCCATGGTCGCCTAATCGAGTGATTGTATTTATTGTGCACTTGTATGGTTTGAAAAGAGGAAAACGCCACTCTTTATTTTAACTTTATTTATTACTTGCCAGCATTTTCCCTTCTGAAATGTTTCAACTTGCATAAATGAACTGTTTTACCTGAACACTCAAAGCACACACAGACTTACTGAGATTTTTATCTTATCACCCTTTTTACCATGATTTCAGGTCGATCTTGCTGTGGAGATGAGTAGCTAGTTGTTACCTGCTTTGAAAGATATTGTGTTATTTCTTTTATGTAATGCCTTGAGAGATGAGAGTGAACAATTTATTTTGGATTCATTCTGAAATTTTTGGGTTGTAATAAGTTTTAATTTTAGAGTATTGTTTCATTTTTGTTGTGTGATCTAGTTATAAAGACCCCTTGTCCTTTGGATGGGGCGACATCCCCAGCCCTGTTGGGCCTAGGTTGTGGGCTGTTACAGAAGTAGCAAGTGAATTCGGTGCATTCTCTTGAGGTTATCCCAAAGGCAAAACGGTAAGAAAGAGCATAGGAAAAAAAGAATTGTTGAAAAAAAAAATGATGAGTGATGACTGAAAGGGGGTCAATACGGTGTGTAAAGAGAAATTCATGCACTTGAGGCTATCAATTCCCTAAATTATTAAAAAACTTTGAGAGAAAAAATATTGGAGTGCTTTCCCTACATCATAACTTGAGTGTGCCATTTTTTGATTTATAATGTTTAAGTTGGTAGATGGTTTGACTTATGTGATTCATGTTATCTATGTTTTTACTTGAAGAGTGAAATAATTTTCTTAGACTAAGGTATACACTTTATAAATTTGACTTTAAGAGTTTTTGTGATGTCTTGTCCAATGTTTCAAAATTTGAAATTATTTTCAAAGGGTATGAATAACAAGGGTTGCATCTAAAGTTTGAAAGGAAGACATGATCTTTGCTATGATGAAGAAACTTTTGAATGAGAAAAAAAAAACTTATGTTTTCTTGATAATTTTTCTTAGACTAAGTGTTTTGCTTGAGGACAAGCAAATGTTCAAGTGTAAGGGTATGTGATAGGGATTAAAATCACCATTCTTTTCATAGTTATTTGAAGGTATTTTAAGATACATTTGTTATAATAACTAGATATATTCTTTTCTATTTAACATTTTACTTGTAAAATGTATTTTTGGCAAATATGTGTAGATTTAAGGTAAAATCGAACAGAAAGTGCACGCAACCAGAATAGACTTGGCGCTAGGCCCAACCAGTGGACCAGGCGCTGGGTCCATTCTGCTCTAGTAAAGAAAGTGTACGAGCTTCAGGGGAAATTCTAGAACAGACCTAGCGCCAGGTTTGGTAAATTTACGTGGCGCCGGGTCCATTCTGTTTGCCAAGGAGAGACGGTAAAAAATAGAGCAAAAATAGGGGAAGAATAGAGTGTATCTGGTGCCAGGTGGGTCGAAGGTACCTGGCTCCAAGTATGCTCTGGAGGCGAAAATTCTATACACGAAATTAGGGCTTATCCAATGATTTTGGTCTTTTCCTATTCCTACTCGGCCAAGACTTCCCTAGCCATGAAATTGGCATCCAAGAGGCCTATAAAAACAGAAGAGAACACAAGAGCTTTAGATATACAACATACATAGGTGAATTAAAGGGCAGAAATTCTGATTCTCTTATTGGAGGATGTGTTCACCCAAGTCAATGAGGATTGTTCAAAGGGAGTCTTCAATGACTGCTTTCTTTTCTCCGTGTCTTCTTTTTCTTTAGCAATGATGTATTCAATGCTTTTATTGTAATTTAACATTATTTTAGGAGTCATAATTTTGTGTTAATTTAGTTATTTGATCAATGCTTTGTTATTTTTGGTGTTTGTTTACTTGATTTCATTAGTTATTGATGTGAGTTCTTCTAATTGACTAAAGACGATGATGTTAGGAGTTTCATTATATTGATTTCATGTTTGTCTAATCTTAATGGACTTAAGCGACAAAGGTAAGGTTATAGGACTAAGTGATCAAAGATTAGTTGATTTCGCCTCGAGCAAAGAGTTATCAGCTAATTTCATATTTGTAAGGAATTGAGTCTAATACATGTTTTGGTTATGATTAGCTTGATTGGAAAATCTATTAATATAATCAAAATATAGGATTCCATGGATTGGAAAATGAATTGGGATTTATCTAAGTAGAATCATGACTTGTGAGACGATTGAATTTTACTTTATATTCCTTCATGATGCTAAGATGATAATTTGTTAAAAGAATTACTAATTGGTCCATTGTCATGTTTTCTAGGCTAATGATTTAAATTACATAAACCTATATCCTTGAGTTGTATATGCTTCTTTAGTTTTTCTTTTTATTCTTTTCTCACTTTATTTGGATCGGTTAAACAATGAAAGAAAAGTGATTAGTGTATACTTATTCATTTGAGGATTGATACTCGTTAATTTCCTATACTATACTTGTGATATACTTGCTCACATGTGTATTTTGGGATTAATATTTTAATTAAAACTTGATTAAGAGATGGATTTAAAATTGATGATTTTATATACCCAAAATTTACACATCAATTCTGCTAAGGTATCGCTGGCATAGAGAGTTGAGATACTATCACATGATGTACCATGTAGTCCTTAAATTCACCAAGGAGGTATTCTCCACTACGATCCGATCGTAAGGTCTTGATTAGTTTACCTGTTCGACACTCCACTTCAGCCTTAAACTCTTTGAACTTGTTAAAAGAGTCAAACTTGCATCTTATCAGATAAACATAACCAGACCTAGTACAATAATCTGTGAAAGTGTTGAAGTACTCAAACCCCCCTCTTGCTGGAGTAGACAATGGACCACACACATCAGTATAAACAAGACTTAAAGTTTCTTTAGCTCTATCTGCCTTTTGGATAAAGGACCTTTTGGTCATCTTTCCTATGAGACAGGATTCATGCTGAGGCCAACTTTTCAATCTCAATAAGCCTAAAGGCCCATCATGGATTAACCTCTGAATCCTAGTTGAATTAATGTGACCCAACCTTAGATGCCAAAGATATGAGTCATTGACATTGGTCTTTCTTTTCCTATTCGTGTATTACTATCAGTAGAAATGGAGAAGTTATATGTACTGAGCACATGTATGAAAATCTATTCTTCATTAATCCTATTAACAATTCGTTGGTTTAAGGACATGCAACTGCTATTAAGAACATGAAGAGCAATGACATGGTCTCCAAGCTAAGCCACTTTAACCAAAATCCAAGTAAGAAGCTCTTTACTCTGAGTATCCAATTTAACTCCTGCCGCCGCCGTCGAGGCAACCATCATTTCCGGCAGCAAGAACAGCCTGAGCCATATTTCTTATAATCACCCTCAAATTCATTTTCCAGACAAATTCCTACGTGGCAAACCAAATCCTTGAGAACCCATTTGAGAGATTGCAAATCCTTTACAATGGGTTGCTAGATTTCAGGCTAAGCTTGTAAACTTAAAAAAAAATGATAAGTGGAAATTTAAAAAGGGCAAAAATCTAAGAGGCTCAAGAAAGTTGGTATAAATTTGGATAATCTTATCTAATTCATCTTCATCTAAATCCATATTATCCTCATATTGGCCTTTATTGAATTCATCTGTATTCAATGTATTCAAATAACTTTTAATTTGCAGATAAACTAAGTCAGATGACCTTTCATTTTTTTTTTCAAAAAATAGTAAAGAGAATAGACAGATTAAATTAGCAGATAATTAAGTAAGATACATTTCATTTTTTTAAAAAATAATTAAGAGAAGTATTAATTTACAAATAAATTAAGTCAAACGACTTTTCATTTTTTTAAAAAATTTAAAAAATACCACATGTCACAATGAGAGCTGCGGAAGCTGTCACGTGTTGCAATGGAAAGTTTTCACAACTCATATGTATATGAATTTATATATATATATATATATATATATATATATATATATATATACTCGCACATACACACATAGAGAAATTTTATAAAAATATTAACAATGTACACAAATATTTTAGTTATAGTTAAAACACTATAATTTTTTATATTAAATATTTTCTACAGTTATTAAAATATTTTTTCCTCAATATAATACTTAGACCGAAATATTTTATCATAAACTAAATATTTATTATTAACTAAATCTTTTTACAAATAACTTAATTAAAATAATTTGTTCTCATAACATTTTCTTGGTGCAAATTCAAAGAACAATTTAGTTCTTCGATTGCATTATTTCAGGGACTAAATGATCCATTAACAAATAACAAATTCCAAAACTAATTTAATGCTTTATCTAAATGTATACACTAAGAGTAAAAAGGGGATAAAAATGTCATAACATATTATTTTAATAATTTTTAATTTCTTTTTCCTTGAAGTATTTTAAAATCTAATGGTTTAAATTTTTGAGCTTTGTAATGAATGAATAAGATTTTATCAAGAACATTATATTACTTTTTGTATGGTTCAAATTCATTTGGTTGTTATGGTTAGTTTAGTCATTTTATAATATTTTTTATTTTTTTCTTCCTCTTGGTTTGAATTTTAATGATTTACATATTGATTTGTGTGGCTCTGATTTCCTATGGTGAAAATTCCTATCCTATCTACAACCCACCCCTGCATCTCTCACCCTTCCTTTTCCAAGGTTTTTCAACTCCCCTTCCCTTTTTCTCTGGCTTTGTCCTCCATCAGTACTTCCCCTTCAACTGCATATTCCATGTTGCCAACCCCTTGTCTCCTTAAATTTTCTTCTCGCAACTCGTCTTCATCTTCTTTGTTTTCCTGTGATCTTCTTGTTCTTGTCCTTTCTTTTTTTACCCTGTCAATTGAAGTTTTAACTTTCCCCCCCCTAAGTTTCTATTTTTGCTAAAATAGAAGCCGCAGAGTTCTTGAAGTTTCGATTTTTCTCTTAAAAATAGAGTTGCCACTGGATCTACCAGAGTTTCTGCATCCTACTATTTATTTATTTCGCCCAGGCCTCATATCTACAAGAATTAAGGTGTACATATATGCAAGGAGGCTTATGGGGGTAGCAAATGCAAGTCAGTTTGTCAAGGTTCCGTCTGAACCTTGTAGTATCTGGTGGAGACTCATATGCAAAAGATGGATGGGGAAGTCTTAGAATTAGGAATAAATATTTTACAGTAAGTTCTGTTCACTGATTCTTGATTTTAGAAAGTCTAATTATTTGTGTCACTGCTCTTTTTGTTTCTCTTTGTGATGTTTATATGTGTTCAAGTTCTCTTGCTCACTAATTTTTTGTTCTCCATGTCTATACCCAGCTCTGAGCAGGGACTTACAATTTTAGTCTCGGGAGCCGAAGGTTGAGGATGATGATGGATCGGTGGTTACAGGGTCTGGGTTTCATGATGTGGTGATTGAGTCTCTGCTTCACTCTGTTCATTTGGTCGATCTTTCGCCGGCTCAAGTTGGGGATGTTTTTCTTGTTTATAAAAAGAGAATTGATCAGCTTCATAGTAATCATTTCATTAAATATGTTCAGTTTTTTTTTTTTTTTTGGTGGTGGTTTGTTGTGTGGAAGTTTTTTGTGTTTGTGTATTTCTTTCGCCTTTAGTGTGTTTGCTAGAACATTGTTGTTGGTTGACGATGAGTTTGAGCCAAATTTTCTATTTGTAACATTAAGGAATGGTGTTGTATTTGTGCACTTGGATTATTGATAAGAGCTAAATTGGTTATACTTTGCTTAGTTATTTGAGGCTCTTTTGTAATACATTTTGTGAAATAACTAGTCATATTCTTTCATATTTGAGATTTTACCATTGGAAAGGTATTTTGGTTATTAAATCAGGATTTTGGGTAAAACAAAATAAAACCGTCACGAAACAGAGTAGAGGCGGCGCCGGCTGTAAGGCTGGAACTGGCATCGGCTACATTCTAGAATATATGCGCACAATTCGTAGAAAAATCGGTGGACGAGTGGAGAAATAGAACCAAGGCAGTGCCAGCTCCGAAGGACCAAGGTGGCACCGGCTGTGATCTGTCCCTGAGGCGATGTTGCGATCCTTCTACGCATTTTTCGAAATCTGAAGAGTTTTAGCAGCTTCCAACTTCTACTCGGCCAAGAACTTTGTACCCACGAGTTTAGGCACCTCTTAAGCCTATAAATAGATGGAAAACACAAAGGAAAAGGGGAGAATTCATTGATCATCATAGAAAATTACTCAGTCCAAGGAGAAATTCTTCAAGTTCAAGGAGGGTTGTACAAGAAGGTCTTCAAAGGAAGAATGAGGCTTGTTTATGAGTTCTTTCTTTTACTTTATTTTCTTTTTCTTAACAATGATATGTTAATTGTTTTATTGTAATTCAAATGTGTTTTAGATATTCATGATTTCTAGAGTTATTTGATCTTTTGATTAATTAGTTATTATTCTTGGTATTCAATTACTTATGCTTATTACGAGATTAGTTAGTTGATTCTATCCATTGACTTGCTGGACCAAAGGGGATTGATGGGTGTTTCAATTTATTAATTTCATATTCTGTTGGCAATTGACTTGCTGGACCAAAGGGGGTTGATTGTTTAAGAATTGGTAATTGAAGATTAATTGATGTCTTCCGAGACCAAGGGTTCGTTGATTAATTTCATGTTCTAACTTCGCCGAGACCAAGGGAATTTAATTAAGGATTGTGTTTAATGCGTCTTTTGGATGAATTAGTTGAGACAGACCAAGTGATTCTAATTTATCTAGAAGATAGTAATTTCATGGATTGACCATCAAAGTGAGTCCACCTTCATCCTTCATGGTGCCAAGAGAATGATTGGTTATGATAATGGTTAAGTTCTTTAAGATCATGTTTGTCTAAACAATGGCTTGAGTTGCATGAATCTACATCCTTGACATATACATATTTTTATTTTTATTTCCTTTTTGAATTTTATTTTATTTATTTTTCACTTTATCGAGTCGGTTAAACAATGAAAGAAGGGTAATTAATGTCTACTTGTTCCTTAAGGATCGACACTCATTTTAACCCTATACTTAGTTAATGATGAGTACGCTTGCTCATATGTGTGATTTGGGTTTAACGTTTTAATTTGAACTTGATTAGGAATGTGCTTAGTTTTGTATGATTTTTATACCTAAGTCTGAACGCATCAAATTTTTGACGCCATTGCCGGGGAAAAATAGCATGAAAATTCAGATTTTGTTAATTTAACCATGTAAATATGTAAATATGTCAATTGATAAATATGTATATTTGTTCTTTCTGCAAAACGGTGCTATCTTTTGTATTTCATGTATTCTTGTATAACTGTGTAACCTAACTTAAACTAACCAACTTGGACTACATCTTTTAAACTAACTGCATACTCTTGTAAATTCCATGTCTAACTCGTTTCCTTGTTCAGGAGAAATGGCAAATTGGGATCTAAGAAGGTCGAACAGGGGGCAGTACCTCTATCAAGCGTCGGAGGGAACACTCACAGCACCAGAATCAACAGAGCTTGAAACCTTAGTTGGTAAATTTGTAGTGCATGTCACGAGGCATTTCCAAGAAATCGATTCCACATTCAAGAAATTCGACGCAATGATCCGCAACATGGAACAACAAATCTGATTTTTGACAGATAAGGTAATAAAATCTCATGAACTCACACCGTTAGCCAATATGGAAACAGCTACTGTCTTGTTGTGAAGTGGAAAAGAATTACCAGACAGACCAGATGAAGGCCGACGCCGGCTAGAAGAAGAGAACCGGCGCCGGATATCCATAAACACCGAAACTATACAACACAGAATGGACCTGGCGCCGGTTGAAGCACTGGAACTGGCACCGGCTATCCCCTGTCCACCTCCCGAAAAACCTACTTTTCAGCCTAACGTACCATATCCTACTTGTCTGCATAAGGCCCGAAAAGACGCTCAATTCAACAAATTCTTAGAGGTATTTAAACAATTGCACATAAACATTCCCCTCAGTGAAGCTTTAATCCACATGCCCAAATATGCCAAGTTCCTCAAAAGCATGCTTGTCAATAAAAAGCAACTGGAAGAATTGTCTATAGTAGTCTTTAACGAAGAATGTTCAGCCATCCTACAAGACAACTCGAGCTTGCCCCAAAAAGCAAAAGATCTAGGAAGTTTCTCTATCCCATGTCTAATTGGCAATCTTCATGTCTGTAATGCATTAGTTGACCTAGGTGCTAGCATTAATTTACTACCATATAAAACATTTAAAAGGCTAGGTCTAGGAGAACCACAGCCCACTAGGATGAGTATTCAACTCGTGGATCGATCTATCAAATACCCTAGGGCATCATTGAAAATGTGTTGGTAAAAGTTGATAAATTCATATTTTCTGTGGATTTTGTTATTCTTAACATGGATGAAGATTCTAAAGTCCCCTTAATCTTAGGTAGACCATTCCTAGCTACAGCAAAAGCATTAATTGATGTCCATGGAAGGAGGTTGACACTGAGGGTTGGGGATGAGGAAGTCATAATTTGAATCCACAAGAGCATGCAACAACCTATGACTTCTGATGATTTGTGTCTAACAGTTGATATTCTTGACAAACCAATTTTTGAGATGATGTAGGAATATATTGAGGAAGAATTGATGGAAACATCAATGGCATATTCAGAGGAATTTCATATCGAGGATTGGAGGTAGAATTTGGATGTAGAAAAATGCAGTTTGGGGAGAATAAAATCATCTATAGAGGATCCTCCCGAAGGAGACTTAAAAGACCTACCCGAGCATTTGGAATATGTGTTCCTGGCTAAGAATCGTAAGTTGCCTATCATCATTGCCAAAAATCTCAAGGCAAAACAAAAGACCAAGCTGGTAAGTCTATTGGAAAAATATAAAAGGGTGATATCTTGGAAGATCACTGATATTAAAGGCATTAGTCTATCTTTTTACACACACAAATCTTGATGGAAGAAAGTGCAAAACCCGTAGTGCAACCCCAACGCAGGTTGAACCCACATATGAGTGAAGTGGTAAAAGGTGAGGTGATTAAGCTCTTAGATTCCGGCATCATTTACCCTATTTCAGATAGCAGTTGAGTAAGTCCTACTCAAGTGGTACCAAAAAAAGGAGGAATGATGGTAAGCCCCAATGATAAAAATGAGTTAGTCCCTATGAGATTGGTCATGGGTTGGAGATTTTGCATAGATTATAGGATGTTTAACAAAGCCACTCAAAAAGATCGCTTCCCCCTTCTTTTCATTGACCAAATATTGGAAAGGTTAGCCAGACACGAGTATTATTGTGTCTTAGATGGATTCTCAGGCTACCTGCAAATTCCTATAGCTCCGAAGGATCAAGAAAAGACCACTTTCACGTGTCCATATGGTACTTTTGCATATCGTAGGATGCCATTTGACCTTTGCAATGGCCCCAAAACATTCCAAAGGTGCATGATAGCTATATTTGAAGGACTCATGGGGGACATCATGGAGGTATTTATGGATGATTTCTCAGTTTTTGGTGATTCATTTGACTTGTGTTTATCTAACCTTGAGAAGATGCTAGCAAGATGTAAAGAGACTAGCCTCATGCTTAACTGGGAAAAGTGCCACTTTATGGTACAAGAAGGTATTGTGCTAGGGCATAAAATTTCAAAGAAGGGTATTGAGGTTGATAGAGCAAAAATTGAAGCAATCGAGAAGCTACCTCCTCATACTTCGGTAAAAGCTATAAGGAGCTTTCATGGTCATGCAGGTTTCTACAGGCGGTTTATCTTAAACTTCTCAAAAATTTCAAAACCTCTTACTTCTTTACTTGAAAAAGATGCTGTGTTTCATTTTGATGATAAATGTCTCAACGCTTTTACCATACTTAAAGAGAAATTGATTAATTCACCCATTCTAATTGCCCCGGATTGGTCTCTTCCCTTTGAACTAATGTGTGATGCAAGTGACTTTGCAGTTGGTGCAGTATTGGGACAAAGACGGAACAAGCACTTCCAACCGATATACTATGCCAGCAAGACTCTAACGGATGCACAGGAAAATTACACAACAACAGAGAAAGAGTTGCTTGCCATAGTGTTTGCCTTTGATAAATTCCACTCTTATCTTATTTTGTCCAAAATCATTGTATATACGGACTATTCAGCCCTGAAGTACCTACTAACCAAACATGATTCCAAACCAAGATTGCTAAGATAGGTTCTATTATTGCAGAGATTTAATTTGGAGATTAGGGACAAAAAGGGGACAGAAAATTTGGCTGCAGATCATCTGTCAAGATTGGATAATCCAAACCCGAAATCCTTGCTAGACGAAGACATTGATGACGCTTTTCCAGATAAGCAACTCTTGCTCATAGAAGGTGAGATCCAAACCCTACAATGGTTTGCCAACTTTGCTAACTACTTGGCCGCAGGAATTACTCCAAAAGATCTCACGACACATCAAAAGAAGAAATTCCTCTCCGACGTACGACATTACTTCTGGGATGATCCATATTTGTTCAAGTGTTGTGCGGACCAAATCATTCGGAGATGTGTGGATTCTAGGGAAGGGGAAGCTATTCTTCGACATTGTCATGAAGGACTTGCTGGAGGCCATTACCAAGCCAACAACACTGCACGAAAGGTGCTAGTTGCCGAATTCTATTGGCCTTCATTGTTTAAAGATGCCCACATGTTTGCCCAAAGTTGTGATAGGTGTCAACGCACAGGTAACCTTTCAAAATCTAATGAGATGCCATTATAAATTTTTTAAGCATGTGAAGTATTTGACTGTTGGGGCATAGACTTTATGGGACATTTTCCTAGTTCTTTAGGGAATAAATATATCTTAGTGGCAGTGGATTATGTCTCTAAATAGGTAGAAGCCCAAGCCTTACCTACTAATAATGTAAGGGTGGTGGTTAAATTTCTAAAAAAACTTTTCACTCGTTTTGGTGTGCCTAAGGTCCACATTAGTGATTGGGGGACTCATTTTTGTAATGCACAAATGAAAAAAGTTCTCACACACCTAGGTGTGCACCATAGATTGGCTACCCCATATCACCCCCAAACAAGTGGACAGGTTAAGGTGGTTAATAGAGAACTTAAACGAATTTTGGAAAAAATTGTCAATCACACTCGGAAAGATTGGAGCTTAAAATTAGATGATACCCTTTGGGAATATTGAACAGCTTTTAAGATACCGATTGGTACAACTCCGTTTTGGTTAGTTTATGGTAAATCCTGTCACTTACCCTTTGAAATTGAACACAAGGCTTATTGGGCGATAAAACTAGTTAACCTCGATCTTGAGTCAGCTGGAAAGTCCAGGTTACTTCAACTCACAGCCTTGAAGGAATTGCGAAACGATGCTTATGATTATTCCATACGGTACAAGGAGAAAGTCAAACGGTGGCACAACAAGCATATCACTTACCAACCTGAATTTAAACTAGGCGAGCAAGTACTGTTATTCAATTCTCGTTTAAAACTCTTTCCCGACAAATTGAAATCTCGGTGGTTGGGACCATTCATGGTAAGTAAGAACGGCCCTTTTGGCACCCTTGAACTTACTCACCCCACTCGGGGCACTTTCAAAGTTAATAGCCATAGGGTGAAACGTTATACGGGTGGCAGTCTTCCACATCCCAAACAGATGGACATGCTCTTTGATGAATCCACATAGAAAATGTGTGGTTTCCCAAGCAGCGGTTGTTTTCTGGCCATTTCTATTTCGTTTGTCTTTACTTTATTTTCTTTTCTAGTCGTTACGTTTTGGTATTTTCTTTTGTTTTTTTTAGGTATGTTGATGTTGCCTCCCTCTTCACGCATTCAGCTATTGTACACCACAATGAATGGAGGTTTGTTTTTCCTATCTCTTCTCCTTTATTTTATTTGGTCCCATGGTATTGGTTGTTTTGGTTATATTTATTTGGCCATTGAGGACAATGTCCAGTTTAAGTGTGGGGGAGTGGTTTGATTGACAAGTCCTCTATACATATTCTTTAGCCTTCTTGGGAGTAAACACAATTTTTGGTGTGAAATTTTTCAAACTTTTCTGCTTTTCTGGAGATTTCAAACTGTATTTTTTTTAGTGCATGTCTTTATGATGGATTATAGAGCATATGTTCTAGATCATTGATGGCTTATTCATGACTTTTTTTCCACTCACTTGGACAAAGTAGTTCTTGATCAAATGCTTTGCATTACTCTTAAACCTGTTTTTCTCTAAAATTCATGGAACATTCTAGAACTTGCTTGAATACCTCTCGAGGCGAAATAAGAAAGACATTTATGATTTAACTTAGGGATGACGGTAATAGGCCTTCTTTGGATAGTTTGAGCTTTTCAAGCCTACCTATTGTTATATTATCCCTAGTGCCTATTTTAAGCTTAAATTGGTGATTTCTTTCTTTAAAACCCGTCACGATATTTTGTCCATTACTTGTGCTAAGAGTTTGTATAATTTCCAAATCTTTATGCTCTTGAAGAATGAAAGTATATGTATGTTGGAAAAAATGCAGGGATGGAGATCCTTGTTACTTTCAGTCATGGATCAATTACAAGTGGAGCTAGGAAAAGAAAGGAAGTGGAATGGAAGGAAGAAGTTGAAAAAAATTGAGAAAGAAAAGAATGTTGAGATGAAAAAGATGAGAAAGAAGAAAAGAAACGAGAGGAAGCGAAAAGAGAAAACAAAAAGCTGCTAGAAAGAAAAGTGAGTGAAAAAGAAAAGAACAGTAGCAATGAAAACAAAAGAAGAGTAAAAGAAGAGAGAATTGAAAAAGAATTGGAAAAAAAAAAGAAGAATGGAAAAAGATCACAAAAGGGATGGTGAGTGAACTGTAAAAGTAAGTTTATATAAAACACTTGACACCATTGCTGGAAAAATTGAGTGATCTTGTGAGGAAAAGAGTTGATGATAAGAAGAAGTGAAAAAGAAAAGAAAAGAAAAGAAAAAGAAGAACAATGCAGGATTTGCTTGAAATGCATAAGGGTTGTTATATAAGGTTATAGTTTGATTGATTCTTGGAATAAGAGAACACGAAGAGTTGGGAATTATAGGTTTATTTTGGTTACCCTTTTCTTGCTTACTCTCAGTTTTCTTTGAATTTTGATGTTCCTATATCCTTCGTTTGCTAAGCCACATTACAAACCTTTAGCCTTACATTACAAGCTTAAAAGTCCTACTTGATCTAAGTAGAATCATGGTATGTCTCGGATTAGTGGAGAAAGTGTATGAAAAGTAAGCATATGGAATGCATACTCTTTTTGAACTGACTTCTTTCTAATGGTTTGAGAATATTGTAAAGTATGGGGATGGTTCTACTAAGCCATTTATCACTACACAAGTCTTGCATTGGCTGTGAAAGATTTTGTATCATATGTTTTATGTTCATAAATAAAGAAAGCATTGAAGATATGGTTTTGGAATTGATTGAGTGATTAAAACCTTGTGTTTTTTCTACTTGTTCTTGATACTTTGCTTAAGGACAAGTAAAGAGTTAAGTGAGGGAGAATGTGATAGGAGCTAAATTGGTTATACTTTGCTTAGTTATTTGAGATTCTTTTGTAATACATTTTGTAAAATAACTAGTTATATTCTTTCATATTTGAGATTTTACCCTTGGAAAGGTATTTTGGTCATTATCTCAGGATTTTGGGTAAAACAAAGTAAAATCTTCGCGAAACAAAGCAGAGGCGGCGCCAGCTGTAAGGCTGGAACCGGTGTCGGGTGCATTCTGGAATATATGCGCACAATTCGGAGAAAAATCGATGGATGAGTGGAGAAACAGAACCAAGGTGGTGCCGGCTCCGAAGGACCAAGGCGGCGCCAGCTGTGGTCTGTCCCTGAGGCGGTGCTGCGATCTTTCTACGCGTTTTTGGAAATCTGAAGAGTTTTAGCAGCTTCCAACTTCTACTCGACCAAGAACTTTGTACCTATGAGTTTAGGCACCTCTTAAGCCTATAAATAGATGGAAAACACAAAGGAAAATAGGAGAATTCATTGATTATCATAGAAAATCACTCAATCCAAGGAAGAATTCTTCAAGTTCAAGGAGGGTTGTACAAGAAGGTCTTCAAAGGAAGAAGGATGCTTGTCTATGAGTTTTTTCTTTTACTTTGTTTTCTTTTTCTTGACAGTGATATGTTAATTGTTTTATTGTAATTCAACAGTGTTTTAGATATTCATGATTTCTAGAGTTATTTGATCTTTTGATTAATTAGTTATTATTCTTGGTATTCAATTACTTATGCTTATTACGAGATTAGTTAGTTGATTCTATCCATTGACTTGCTGGACCAAAGGGGGTTGATGGGTATTTCGATTTATTAATTTCATATTCTGTTGGCAATTGACTTGCTGGACCAAAGGAGGTTGATTGTTTAAGAACTAGTAATTGAATATTAATTGATGTCTTCCGAGACCAAGGGTTCATTGATTAATTTCATGTTTTAACTTCACCGAGACCAAGGGAATTTAATTAAGGATTGTATTTAATGCGTCTTTTGGATGAATTAGTTGAGACGGACCAAGTGATTCTAATTTATCTAGAAGATAGTGATTTCATGGATTGACCATCAAAGTGAGTCCACCTTCATCCTTCATGGTGCCAAGAGAATGATTGGTTATGATAATGGTTAAGTTCTTTAAGATCATGTTTGTCTAAACAAGGGCCAGAGTTGCATGAATCTACATCCTTGACATATACATATTTTTATTTTTATTTCCTTTTTGATTTTTCTTTTATTTATTTTTCACTTTATCGAGTCGGTTAAATAATGAAAGAAGGGTAATTAATTTCTACTTGTTCATTGAGTATCGATACTTGTTTTAACCCTATGCTCAGTTAATGATGAGTACGCTTGCTCATATGTGTGATTTGGGTTTAATGTTTTAATTTGAACTTAATTGGGAATGTGCTTAGTTTTGTATGATTTTTATACTCAAGTCTGAACGCATCAATTATAGTGTGCTTTGGTCTGAGTTCGCATTGCCTTCGTGAGCACAAATTAAAAAAAGAAAAAGGAATCTTTAAACAGAAATGTTGTAATTTAAGCACCTCAACTATTTTTCTTGGTTAACAACCTGTTTAAGTTAAATTATCATGGAATGGGGTTGTGTTTTTGCTGTTGGATTCTAAGGTGTTTTGGTTTGAGCTTGTAGAGAATTTCCTAAATGAAGGTGTTTTGGTTGTGAATGACAAAGGGCCTGTGCATTTGAGATGCAACACATTTTAATTACTATAGTTTGCATAATGTTTTTTTGCAACTAACTATTCGCTACTTTTTTTTTTTGGGGGGGGCAGTAAGAGTTGTACTTTAAATTAGTGATTAGTGAAGTATATGGAGAATGAGTTGAACTGCTCCATTCATATTCTATAATACTCGCATATAAGCATCCTTTTTGTAATTGATTTCCAGTTTTCTGTCTAGAATATAGAATATGAGCCTAATATGACCATTATTTAGAACAATCATGTACACCTAGAATAGCACAACCTAACATGATGGGGTAGAAAAAATCGGGTTATCTGGTGTAGAATAGCCACTATGGTGTTTTCTATGTTTCTGATTGTAATTTTCGTTTAATTTGGATTCATAATGATTTCGTGTAGTGAGTCTTTTTGAACAGTTTTCAATTTTGTAATTGAAAATTGAAATTTTAATTCAATTTGATTTTTTTTAAAATCTAAGTCAAATGGAATATAATACTGTGTATATAAATGTATTCTATTAATGTTCATGATTTTGAAAACATTTTTAAATATTTAGAATTTAAATTTGTAAAACATTTAAAATTTTTTAATGCAGTTACTAATTTTTTAAATTTTGTTAGAGAGTGTTTAAGTGTTAACATTACAAATTCAAAACACTTGAAAATTTTAAGAATATTCAAAAAATGAATAAAACTTTTTCTCACCTAACTCAGTTGTATTGGAAGAGAGAGCAATACTAGTTATAGTCTCTTGAAAAGGCTACGGTAATTTGTTGGCTTTGCTTTACTCCTTGCTTCTCCTTATCTTTCTTGATAGGTTAGCTAATGGCTTATCAATAGAAAATAAGATTTAATATTTTATGTCTTAATAATGTCACCTTCTTCTATAGAGGTCCTTTTCAGATTCCACTCATTCTCTAATAATATTGTTTACCTATATATATATATATATATATATATATATATATATAGATAGATAGATAGATAGATAGATAGATAGTATATAGATATATATATATTATTGGAATAAATAACTAAAATAATTATTCAAAGTTAGATATTTAATAGAGATAAATCATTTTAAAGTTTTTAAAAATGTCATTGGATTTTTGCTGTGCATATTTTCATGGTCTTCCTCTCTCTCTCTCTCTCTCTCTCTCTCTCTCTCTCTCTCTCTCTTACACACACATACTCTCACACAGAGGGTACTTATGGTTCTGAAAATGCCTTATTATTGTTCAAATTCTATAGAGTTTCTATGAGATCTTTACTTCATAAGCTTTTAAATTTTTTATGGATGAAATATTTAATGTTTTATAACGTAAAACATAAAATATAAGACATGATATTTTCAAGTATAATAATACTCATATGCTAAAGAAGCCAACCATTAACAATAATGTATGACCAGTAGCTACCCACATTTAATGTTCAAGTAATTTTTTGACAAGACCATGGCTTTTTCACATTTTGCATGTAAAAGTATAGTGTCGAGAAGTATCTAGGCTAATACTTTTAATGTATGACTGCTGTTCATAGATTGACAGAATTGACGGAAAGTTCCGTCCTCTCTTATTTTCCATTCCCCTCTATTACTCTCCTTCTAAAAATCAAGGCAGTACAAAGATTAGTAAGCAAATTTGTTGTAAATTTGAAGCATATAATATGACAATTAATAGTTATAGAGAAAACACAAGTGTTTTTGCTATGGAGCACATACAAGGGGTAATTGCTTGGTTTAATTAAACAACCAATGTTCTCAGCATTCCTTCATTGTAATTTCCTTACTAGCTTCGTAGAATCATAGCACAATGCATTTATTGAACTTCTGATGCCTCGTCCTTCCCCCCAACCATTTAATATTAAAACAACTAACAAAATGAAAATATTAAATTTAGTATATTAAATAAATTTAGTATACTAAATTTTCCTTTTAATTTAGTATATTAAAATTTTAGTCATTTATGTGCTTGTTTTCTTGTCTTTTACCCTTACACCAACCATTTTCCCCCCATTTTTTAATATTCCCGTCAGCGTGGTCATTTTATTATACTGATTTGCAAGTAAAAATTGTCTTTAGGTGCTTGAAGATGGTGTTCTTGATCCAGAGACCACTATGGTTCATATATTCTAATCTCCAATGCACTACGCTAGCATGACTAATGTGAAGTGGCATACCAAAGCTCGTATTAATGCTGGTGCAAACTTTTACATTGTAGGTCAAGCCCCTACTGTCATGAGTCATCCACTAGAGAAAAGAGTTCTGTATGACTCTGACCATGCAAGGAAGGTTCTCAGCATGGCTTCAAGAGTAGAACGGTTGAACATTTCTACTTTTCAAGGTACTAAATAATCCTGTCATGAATCAACTTTATACCCTTGTTCTTTTTGGTTTAAATGGTTGAAAATTAAAACTTTAACAGTAGTGAAAAATATTTGAAAATTGACAAGTCAACTTTTCCACTAGGTCACTGCATATGACAAAACTCAAAAGGAAAATGTCATTCTTTTATCCATCAAGGGCACAAGATTTTATTTTCATACCAAGCACCAAGGTATTCATACTTAGAAATTGTTTTATTATACACTTTATTTTTTATATAACCTAACCTAAAATGGCTTGAGAAAAAAAATAAAAAAAACATTGGCAATGAAATGTTGGCAGGAGAGAAAAAGAAAAGGAGGGAAACTGGGACAGTAAAGCAGCAAAACTAAATAACTACTACTTAAGCAAAGAGGAATGGCTCCATAGAAGTGGAATTTGATTTCTAATTTCTACCCCAAATTCTTTTCAAGACTATTAGGGGTTTTTTGTTTGTATCATTCCTCTGCTATTTCTAATAGTTCGCTGTTAGTATTATGTTTTTCCTTATTAGTATTTTGATTATTCTTAAAAAAAAAGGCAAAAATTAGTGTATTATAACTATTAGTGTTGTTATTATATATTATATACAATATACAAAATTACAATAATTTATGCTATTGAAACTATTAATAACTATATTAATAATTCATGAACAATAATACCAAAAAACAGTCATAACACCATATTAATGAACAGCCTCTTGATCACCTTTTTCGATGAATGTCCTTTCCAAATTTTTTTACACCTGTTAGCCTTAGATCTGTCTCAGACATGTTGCTACACCTGTTGGTCTTTAGATTGGCCGGTAGCAGCAATACCGACACCACCTCTTGGTCTTCAGATTTACTGGTTGCACTTTACAGTCCGAGGCTATAGAGAAAGTCACTAATGTAAACTCCTCGTGTTCACGCTGACCTTCAAGACAATTACGCTACCGAAAAAGGCAGAGTCTTTGTTGGTAATTGAAGCTGGCGTTCACTTTTTGTGGTGGAGTGTGCTTATTTTATTCATCATTTATTTCAAGATTTAAGTTTTTTCTTTTGGATGTGATTTTATTAGCTTCTACAAGTCTTTCTGTGAACTTGCATCATTTGCTCAGCATACTTGTCTTTGTTTGGTAACCAGGTTTTTGTTGGGGACGTTGTTGTCCTTAAGGACCCTATAAATTCAAATAATTATCTTGTCCAGAGGCTGGCAGTGATTGAAGGGTATAAGATAGTATCTACTGATAAGAAGGATGAGCCTTTTGTTCTTGAAAAAAAATCAGTGCTGGGCGGTGGCTGACAATGAAAACATAAAGCCTAAGGTACATACCATTCTCCCTTTTGGTAGTTTGAACACGTTTGCCCTATGTTACTTTTAGACCATTTGTTTTTTTCTCAATAGTTTAGGTTCATCTAGGGAGTTGTAGAGAGTTGATTTAATTTGTTTAATAATGAAGCACACAAAAGAGATGGTAATAAGTGGTTTGCATTTTTGCCACTGACAAGAATTACTCCTTACAAGTTTTACATGTTAAAAGGATTATATACTCTATGGTATATGGTCCTATAGAACTATATTTTCCCAAGAGGAACTCTAGAGAGCAACATTTTAGAGGATGGGTATTTTTGGGATCTATAGAAAAAATGATATGCTTTGGCTCATGAATTACTGAACTAAGAAATGTCATCAATTTCGTCTTTCAAGAATAAGAGTATGCTACAATTATATAGTCTACGTGCAATGTCTGAATTGACTGACTGAAGCCCTTTATTTTTGGTTGCATAGTTATACTAAAATATGAACATGGTTACTCCTATGAGCAGAAATCTCTAAATGCTTGTGGAGTAGTATGAACTAGAATAAAGATATTTCCTTCTTATTTGAAGATGAATTTACTCCATTTAAGGCTTGTGGAGACTTGGGTGACTATGTGAATATTTTTGGTACACACTCACTTTCAAGAAATAGCACTTCTAATTTTCTGTGCTTTCTTTGGTTGTCACGGTTAAAGAAATAATAATGTGATTTGAATCATTGGACTACAAAAGAACATGCAAGGAATTAGATAAATATGGTGAGCATTCTTCTCAAGTAAAGAGACGTCGGCTATATTTCAACCCCGAAATATTGGATGGCCCTCGTAGCAATGAAGAAACATCATCAGTAAATCTAAGATTAAAGGTAGTAATGACTCAAAATGTCATGGCTCTTGAAAATCGTAACACCTCCAACCTATGTTGGAAAAACCAGTGATAGATGTATGTTAGCTGTAAACCAAAATATTTATAGCACTAAATAAGGGGAAAGCATATGAAAATGATGCCTAAAGAACTAGCAGGGTGAGAGAATTCAGCAAAAGATAGGAAAAAAGAAGGAGAACAAGACATGAGATAAGCTTAATTAGATTTGAAGCAAGATATAGGATGCCATGTTTTCTAGGAAAGTTACTTAATCTGTCGAGTTAAGTTTCAAAATTCACCAAAATGATAAAGAAGAAAAAGTGCCTTAATGAGCTTAGCTTCAGCGAGTTGCTTGATGTTACCATGAATGGAACAAATTCTTCTTTGCACAAGTTGATGTTTGGAAAATGAAGCAAAAACAAAAACATCTGATGAAATGAACAGGTTATATATAGTGGGCAAAGAAGTGATTAATTAGAAAATGAAATGCAAAAACAATAAAGCAGTCAATATCTCTAGAATGCATTAGCTCTCTTCCTTTTTGGAAAATTTAGATTGATTATCTTCCATATTCATTTTCCTACTAAAATTTTTCCAAGAAGCTTTTTCTGATGACCTATAGGATTCTATATATTCTTGATGTCCCTAAAAATGAAAGAACACACACAAAAAAAAGGATAAATTCAAATGAAAGAAAAATAGTTAACTAATTTTATAGGTAAAACATGAAATAGCAATTCACAAGTTAAAGGTACATACCTTCACTAGATACACTACTACATCACCTAGCTGAGAACTAGGTATTTTAATGGCGCTGCATATATTTTCTTTGTACCTGTCTTTTTTCTCTATTTGTCTTGTGCTCATTGTATTCCTCTTTGTTTTGAAGATTAATCTATGCTTGTTTTATGATTGGTTGATTCCATTTAAACCTTGTGATTGATTCCTTATGCATGTGACTCATTGTTTTTTATGGGTACAGTCTTTTTTCTCTAGTTCTATATTTTGTTTTGGGTTTTTCTGTTTTGAGTAATTAATTTCAAGCATAGATTTTTTATGAGTCACAAGGTTTCCACTTATGAGTTGAAATCCAATTGTCTTTTCCAAAGAGTACATCTTTGGCCGGCAATGAGAACTTTGATTAGTCATCTGATTCATGGTTTGCTAGTTACTTTGTTGATACTGAAATGCAGTACGACCCCAGTGATATGTATGTTTCTTTGTAAAGTAATCATTTGTCCAAGTCTTAATTTTGAACCCTTGTGTAACTTGCGACTTCTGTATATGTCCAGGGCTTCTGAAGTTCAAATTGAAGCAACAGGTATGTGAGGTTTTTATGAGTAATTGTTCTGGTTTGTATTATTAATTCAGCAATTTCACACTCATCTTTAGTATTCTCCTTGCTAGAATCTGATAACAAATGTAAATCTGCTTCTATAGGCAACATGTGATGCATAGATTGATTTGCATATCGCCTCTTGTTATAAGACTTTCATCATTGTTATAAGAACTGCTAAATTATCTATTATTTTGTAAAATTAATACTATATTTATTATCTTTTTTCCTATTGTATTCTTATAATTTATTATTCTATTCTATTCTATTATTATTTTGTTTGAAAATTTTAAAATAATTTTATAATTTTCAATGAGTGTAATTCGGTTTTTTCCTGTAAAAAATAAGTTTTGTTAATTTGTGTAATAGTGTCTATTATTTTTAAATCAAAGAACTATTACCTATATCCATATACAATTATAGATTACATAGTAATGTTACCTAATAAATCAATTGCATTAAGTAGTCCAGAACGGCTTGGTTTCCCAACAATCTTTATCAATCTTTATAACATGATTAGAGGGTGTACTAAAAACTAAGGTATTAGGAGTTTGAATCCCTTTCTATGAAAAAGGATAAATCACTAAATCAGAGAAACAAACAACTAATCATAATGAGAAAGAGGACAGTTTGCATTCCCTATAGCTTACACCTAATCAACTAATTATTTGATCATTTGGGTTTTTTCAACTAATCATAATGTTCTCTTACACCTTAGTTTATCATTTGATGTCGGTTTTCTGCATTAAGTGAAGGTTTGGAAGTTTAGAAGTTTTATCATTTATCACTTTCTATATTAGTCATTTATCCGTTTTGGTTCTTTTTTTTGTTTAGTTTTTTTTTTTGAATGTATAAAAGGTATTGTTCTGCTTTGCTAATGATTATATTTTTTCCACTGTTAATATAGTTCCCATATTCTTTCTGTTATAATGTACTCTTCCCATTTCAAAACAATTGTCATTTTTACAAAATTTTTATATTTCAAATTATCTTATTTTGTAAAATTAATAATATATTTATTATTTTTTTCTAATTGTATTCTTTTTATTTATTATCTTACTAAACTATAATAAATGATTTCTTTTTAATTTTCAAAACAATTCTATAATTTTCATTGAGGGTAATTCAATATATATATTTTTAAACAAATTGATTTTCTTAATTTATGTAATTTGTGTAATAGTAATTGTTATTTTAAAATAAAGGGACTATTACTTACAATTACAGATAGCCATATTACCTAATAAATCAAGTGCATTAAATAGCCCAAAATGGCTTGGTTTCCTAGCAATCTTTTGTTGGGTATCTCAAGCTCATATCCTATACGGCACAGTGGGAAAATAAAACGAGATACCATCCCAGGATCCACATATGTGTGGAAAACAAGACATAAAGACAACAAAGGTAACAACTTTTACCTTTCTTTGATCGTCCGAAAAATAAAAATTTCTTCTTCAAGTTGAAGCGCGATCCAGCAATCCTATTGATCAAACTCCACGAGAGTTGAACATCTAACCACTATAATCACAGTGTGTGATTATCTCTAACAGTAATCCACACAGAGGAATACTCAAGCACCAAAATTTCCTATGCTAGCAGAAAAAGAAGACAACTAGGGTTTCTCAAGAACAATTGTGAGAGAGAGAGAGAAGAGAGAAATCGTGTGCCTTAGGGTTTGGAGTTATTTTCGTGTCTCACACTTTTCTAGGGTTTCGTGTGTTATATCCTCATATTACATGAAACCCCCCTCAAAATATACTCCAATCTCAGAATTCTAAAACAGTTAGAATTCCGTAATTGTAATTGGAAACATCAAGTTTTCACAATTGCAATTTGGACCATTAATTATAACTAACTATAATTTGGCCTCAACAACTTTTATTTCTCGCAATTAACCCCACTATGTTATCAAATAATATCTTGAGTATATAATCCTCTATTATGTGTGACCTATTAGGTTTCCCAGTCAATTGGTAGCGAATATGAATTAATCCAAACGTCTTTAAGATTAATAATCCATAATTAATTAGAATTAATCATATTGATTCTAATCAGGATTGGTTTATTAATTCATCAATTAATAAATCCATATTTCCAAATCATGAGTGGTATCTAGTAACACATCATGACCACCCAAGAGTCCAGGAAGTCAAGTGGCTTGACATGAACCCTTTAATAACAAACTACAGTGCAATTAACTCATTTCACCATACAATATCTCATTCCGTTTGGAGTTCAGAATTAGTGCAAACTCCCTGTAGAATTAATTCTGACCTGAATACAATAGTACTTGTACCAGGAACCCACTATTCTAGACGTGTATCAATTGAAACTATTTCCAATACACAATCGCCTTGGCCAAGGACTTCTCGAGTAGTAATTCCTACAAGTAGCCGTGAGATATTCGCCCCGACTATTAGAACTGGTGAATCCTTTATTGACCCTCTCAACTACTTTCGTTTACCTCACAATGTACCCAATATCCATCCCATAGGCGGCCCTCGATTGAGCTCCAAAGATTGGAATTAAAGTACAATGCTCAGCAAATAAAGTACCTTGGAGATCTCAAGTCTAAGGAAACTTGCACATTTGCTATATTGAGATTATATCACTGGCACTAAATAGTTATCCATGTGATTATCTCATAGCTAGGTCATCCAATGAACTCGTTCCATTAACAAGTATTCATGTGTTAACTTTAAGTATCTCAATACTCACGGATATGAGAACCACCACCTGATCAAATCAGGAAGTCTAACACATGCTAGTCTTAACGCATTAATGACGTCCTATCTCATTAATTCTATGACTAGGACTATTTAAGTACCAACACTATATAGTATAGTAGGAATCTCATATCATGATCTCCTTAACACAGTGTTGTACTAGGGACTTCATCGAACAATTATATTACTTAAAAGTAAACAAAAGAAACTGTAAGATAAATAATGCCTTTTATTAAAATAAAATGTGTCATATATAATGTACAAGTGATTGCCTCTAGGGCACAACACTAACATCTTTATCAATCTTTGTAACAGGAATATTAGAGGATGGTGACTAAGAACAAAGGTATTGGGAGTGTGAATCCCTTTCTTCTATGAATTTATGACTACTTATATTCGTTCTGCCATTAATTAGTGCCTACATTTTTTTCATTATTAATATATACTTTTCTGTTTAAAAACAATTGTTACTTTTACAAACTTTTTATATCTCAAATCATTTTTTATTTTTTGAATTTAATAATATTTATTATCTTATTATTGGCAATAATCTATAACAATAACAGGAACACTCATGGGCTTCAAAATTGCAATTGACTAGTATTGGATCAAAACAGCTTTTGGCAGGTAATGACAGAAAGAGGTCAGTATCTACAACATGTAGCATGGGTAAGGCATTGACAACAGGAGGTGAAGATTGGAGATTTGATTTATTTGGTGCAAGATGGCACTGTCAGGTTCCACGTTGAATGCGAGAACTGAAGAGAATCCAATATTTGTTGATAGATTATTGTTTGAATTATTTTGAGGCATTTCAATTTCAATTGCCTTGCCAAGCTTGAAGTCGTTCCTGGCATTTGTGCTTGTAGAATCAGGTATAGACTTCATTCTCTTGTCCAAAAACCAAACCACCAAAACAATTGAGTTTCCCTACTCTTGAACCTCCTTTAGTGCCATATGTACAATAGTATTTCTCCAAATGAAGGCATTTCTGTCAAAGTATATGGTCTCTCTTGGTGACTCCAGAAACCTTTCTATTACTAGCAATTTTTTCTTCTAAGGCTGGAAAATGAGATGTTCCTGCTAAACTAAAGAATTTTTCCACAGTATCTGGTGTAGAATTTGGGTTATCAGTGGTAAGGTCATTAGGAACCAAGGAAGTTTTAGATTTTATGTTTGTATTGTCAATAGCATTAGGTGCTTCAAAGTCAAAGTAGTGCCCAATGAAGATGTTTTGGTTATATCTGATGGACAATTAGAAGCAGAACTAACAAAAGAATTTGGTTTAATAGGTCTTAAAAAATTAGATTCTTCACCTTTAGATTCTGCCCTCAGAGGGGGAGGGGTGGCACAAAGGTAACATACTATTGTAATTTTGATGCCTTAGGCCTCTCGTTTGAAAAGGCTGAAGTCATTGATCTGCTCTGGGAGAAATTGTTGTGGAAGTGATGCAAAGGTAATGGATCTTTAATCTATATATTCATTGACTAATTGTTTACCAACTATTCTTTCCATTTAGAATTAAATGCCCATATATTTATTTAAAGATATTCAAAAATACATGTCCACTCTCTTAAAATAAACGCATTTTTTCCGTAAACTTCTATAACTAATCTCCTTCACTTAAGGGATACAAGTTCCACTAACCATAGGTTTAGTTTTGGTTGTAAATATCTCTCTATATTTTTTGGGAATCACTTGTCCTATATAAGCTATTTGATTACTGTATTTGCATTGTTTTTGAAGATTCAGTAGATTTGGCATGGCCGTGAGCTGGTTCATTTTATTGCAAATTTTTATGCGATTTACTTTATGTGATAATTGCAACCTCTATGATATAGTTAGTATTGATATCTACTTGAAATAGGTTCATTCTGTAATTACGTGTAAAAACTATTTTGGTAGAATTTTTTATGGGCTGGAGTGCCCAGACTAATTATTAAGTGATTATAGAATTTTTATACTATTAGTTAGTATTTTTTTCCACATGGCCAAGTCGACAGTAGTCGACAGTAAAACTGGGCAAAGCAAAAATAGTAGGTTTGTGCTGCTAATTTTCCATAGTTGCTTTTTCATCTTAAAGGATATACGAAAGAGAAAGGCTTTGTCGTTCAATCTTTTCAACCTTCTTATATTGTCTGGTTATGCTATTGAAGTTGTCTTTGTCTTCTTGTAGGGTACATACAAGTTCAAAAACATTTTTGAGGAGGGGAAAAGATAAAATCATTAGGATATTGAGAAAAGGATTACAGACTACTCCTTAATTCCTATAGATATGAGGATTGCGCAAGTATTTTTTATGAGCTTTTGCTTCTTGCTGTGATAATTACAAAAGCTATGCATTCCGTTTATACTCTAAAACATTCTTATATTTTCTTTATTTGGTTTGATAAATTTCTGTTATAGTAGTGTGTTTGTTTGTTCCAGTACTTCTTAGATTTTATGCAGTAATTTGTTGATTCTTGCTGTGATTTTATGCAATCCCTGTCCTTTAGACACTTAACAGTGCTTAATTTTGACCTTTATCGATCAAAATATTCAATTTCAAGTTTCTTCATTTGAATATTTAACTGGTGATTCAATACATAGAACTACACTCAGATTCTTATGATTTATTGGTAAGATAAAATAAGTTTGGGTTGTGATTTTATGACATAATTGCATTTCCGCTAACAAATTTTATGGACATGCTATTTTTACCCCTTATATTTTTTTTATTTCTTTATCAATTGAAAGCTGGGTGGTAGAATCTTCTTTTGGATTCTTTGTCCAGTACGCATTACATTTTATGTTCTTTGTCCATTTTATGTTTTGCATGGTGCTACATCCTTGACGGTATCCTGGATGAGATAAGCAATGTTGCAGCAAACTGTTAATATGATTGTGAAGCTAAAGTGTATATTGTTAGTTGTGATGCTTACAACACAATCAACACATTAGGTGAAAGGCTTTATGAGTGATATAATTGAAGGCATAAAAAGGGAAAACACAGGGCACGCAGAGGAAGCGAATACAAAAAAATTGTAAAAACTAAGAATAGAGGAATTCCCGTCCAGGGCTAGTGTCGGCTCTAGCAGCCCTAGTCGGCACTAGTTAGGCTCTAGCAGGACTCTGAGGTTAAAAATTTATTACCTCTTTTCCTCGTTCTAATAATTGACTGGACCGGAAAGTATGCAACCGGGGTAGGTGTGCTGGTGGAAGTGTAACACCCCACCACCTAGGCCCAACAGGGCCAAGGATGTCGACCGTCCAAAGGACAAGGGGTCTTTATAACTAAGACACACAACAAAAATAAACCAATACTTTAAAATTAAGACTTATTACAATTCAAAAATTCAAGACAAATCTAAAATAAAAATTGTTTACTTTCAACTCCCAAAGTATTACATAAAAATAAATAACAAAATATCTTCCAAGGCAGGCAACAACTAGCTACTCATCCCCACACCAGGATTGACCATGGTAAATGGTGATGAGATAAAAATCTCAGTAAGTCTGTGTGTGCTTTGAGTGTTTAGTGAAAACAGTTCGTGAATGCAAAGTGTAAGAATTTCATAAAAAAAATACTGGTAAGCAATAAATAATGTTCAAAAGCAAGAGTGGTGTTTTGACTTTTCCAACCATACAGGTACAATAAAATTAACCACTCAAAAGGGCGGCCATGGGTTTCCACACGTTGGGCCCCATAACCATACAACGGTCAGAATGCCACACTTTGTGCAGACTGACAAATGGTAGGTGATCGGCCTACCAGGTAAGATTCTCCTCATTCTTTACACCCAAATAAAATCGGTTGTCCATTCCAGCAATACACAGTCCACATGAATAAAAACTGCTAGCTCGGACCGGTATGACTAAGTAGTACTAATGTTTCTCTAAGTTAAGTTTATCTTCTGGAGGTGGCCTCCTGCCAAAAGACTCACTCTTGCTATTCAAAACTAGTACTACTAACTTACCCTTATTGAGTACTCAACGTAGCTCATCCCACTTGGGAGAAAACTGATAAAACATAGCGTTACTTGAAAATGGCAATTAAGGGTTTCCAAAGTCTTTGTCAAAATTAGTTTTAGAAACAGTTTAGTGTTTGAATAAAATTGCTTGTTGTTTTTCAAATAATTGGTTTGACTGAAACAAGAAAGGAAACAGTCCCTAATTGCCTTTACCAAATTAGTGTTCACAAACTTCGTGTTTAGCTTGCCATAAAAACCTTTTACAACAAACAAGTTTTATGCAGGAGCTTACCTGATCCTTTACTCGAGATAAAATAAAGATCTCCAATAGCCGACCTAACCCCACCTGGGGTAAACATAAGCCATAATTAAACTCAAGCCAAAATTCACTTATCACAAATAATCCTAGCTCAACTTACTATAATCATGACCCTAATGTCCCAAGCTTTAAGGCTAAATAATAAATAAAGGGTTTGTACGATAAATATAGTTTGATATTAAAATAACTAGAGTTTGTGAATTAGATACTAATAAGTTGTAGGCTTAAATCTTGTTATAAATAAATTAGGATTTATTTGATGAATGGTCCTAGGCCCTAGATGGTATTATTTAAAATAATAATCTATTAATAATTAATTGTTAGAAAATAATTGGTAACTAAAATTAGGTGTAAGTAAATTTTAATAGGTTTTGATTAAAAGATAATAAATAAAATTTAATAGTATTATAAATATAAGACTTACAAAATTAATATTTTACCTATTATGATTTGATGCGTTTGGATTTGGGCATAAAAATCGTACAAAAACTAAACACATTCCCAATCAAGTTTAAATTAAAACGTTGGACCCAAATCACACATATGAGCAAGTACTCATCATTACTGAGCATAGGGTTCAAACGAGTGTTGATCCTCAAGGAACAAGTAAACATTAATTACCCCTCTTTCGTTGTTTAACCGACTCGATAAAGTGAAAATCAAATAAAAAGGAAAAATGAAAATAAAATAAAATAAAAATATGTACATGTCAAGGATGGAGAAGTATGCAACTCAAACAATTGATTAGACAACCATGATCTTCAAGAACTTAACCATTATTATAATCAATCATTCTCTCAGCACCATGAAGGATTAAGGTAAATTAGCATCACTTGGTCTGTCTCAACTAATTTATCCAAAAGATGCATTAAACACAATCCTTAATTAAATTTTCGTGATCTGGCAAACTTAAAACATGAAATTAATCAATGAATCCTTGGTCTGGAAAACATCAATTAACCTTTAATTACTCAATCCTCAGCAATTAACCTCTTTGGTTTAGCAAGTTAACAACCAATGAATGCGAAAATTAATCAATTGCAATCATTATCAACCTCTTTGGTCTAACAAGTTAACAATAGAAACAACCAACTAATCTCGGAATATGCCCAAGTAATTAAATACCAAGAAGAACAGTTAATTAATCAAAAGATCAAATAACTCTAAGAATCATGATTATCTAAAACAATGTCAAATTACAATAGAACAATTAAAACATCATTGTCGAGAAAAAGAAAACAAAGTAAAAGAAAGAAGTCATAGACATGCCTCATTTTTCTTCCTTTGAAAACCTTCTTGTACAACCCTCTTTGAACTTGAAAATTTCCTCCTTAGATTGAGTGATTTTCTATGATGATTAATGAATTCTCCCCATTTTCCTTGTGTTTTTCATCTATTTATAGGTTTAAGAAGTGCCTAAACTTGTAGGTACAAAGTTCTTGGCCAAGTAGAAGTTGGAAGATGCTAAAACTCCTCAGATTTCCAAAAATGCATCAAAAGATTGCAGCACCGCCTCAGGAACAGACCACAGTCGACACCGCCTTGGTCCTTCGGAGCCGGCGCCGCCTGTGTTCTGTTTCTCCACTCGTTTGTCAACTTTTCTCTGAATTTTGCGCATACGTTCCAGAATGCAGCCGGCGCCGGTTAGGCTCTGTTCTACTCCGCTTCTCCAATTTTTCCATCGCTTTGAAGTCCGTGCATCAAGTGTATAGCCGGCGCCGCCTCTGCTCTGTTTCGCGATGATTTTGCTTCGTTTTACCCAAAAACCTGAAATAATGACCAAAATACATTTCCAATGGTAAAATCTCATATATGAAAGAATATGACTAGTTATTGCACAAAATGTATTACAAAAGAGCCCCAAATAACTATGCAAAATACAACCAAATTAGCCCCTATCATGATTATGTATATAAAAGGCTTTATTTGATATTACTATTATATATAATGTTTATATGTTTTATTTCTTTAATAAAAGCTATCATTTATTTGACTAAAATATCATTATTTTATATAATAGTCCAAATCCACATTTTCCTAGGGTTTTCGAAATTACTAGAAGAAATTATAGTATTGATCCTTTTATTGATGAAATAAAATTAGCTTAGGGACAACAAGGTCATGATCATAATGCCTATTGCTAACCATAATCATGAACATACACTCTACACTAACCAACACAACATCCGAATCATGAATAAAAACATAGATCCAAATCTACCAACACATGATTCAAACTCCACTAACATAATCATATTCATGGCCTTAACAAGAATACATGAACATAAACCCTATTCACCAAAAGGTGACATAATCTCTAACATGCTTGATCATTCATACCACGCACGACATGAAGACATACAACAAACCCTAAAACACCATACGTTCAACCAAGACAAATCATCTCATGCATCAATGCCATCTCCATCATACAAACACATTCATTCTCACGCTTTAATCCCAACTCTACCACAAAACACATGATCAATCTGTTGGGGATATGCCCTAGAGTCAATTTATACTTATAAAATTGTCATTATGTTTTATATAATAATATGAGGCTTTCTTTTCCATGAATAGTGAGTTTTATTTTGTTGGTCATCAAGTACGTGGCTTGATAGTAAAACCCTACAATGAATACAATGACTATTCTAAAACTGTCCCTGATCGATTATTATTATTGGAATAATAATAAATTAATATTAGTATGTTTGTGACTTGATGGCTATGTTTTACTGGCCATGGATATTTGTGATATCGAGTCAAGATATAAATAAATGTTAGAGAACATTGTATTGGACATGACCCACTGTGAGAGTACTTCATGGAATATGTCATAAGTACTTTCTAGCCATAATAATATTGAAAGTCCTTCGACCTAAATTCATCATAGTTTCTTACTTGATAAATTCTATATTTTGACATTGTCTAAAGTTGTCTTTAACCAGATAATAAATTAGACTACTGTTAGATATAGAATAAATCAAGGAGAGGAATATGATTGATTGTGAAGGAATTTGTCCCTCTCAGTTATAGGAGAGATATCCATGGGCCCCTTGATAAGTTAGACTGTTAAAATGCATGGCCGTGCTCAAATATATCAATCTAAGATATTGATATCATTTGTTTGAACAGTCTACTATGAAATCAAGAAATAATTGATTAAGCTTAATAAAGATGACATGCTCCATGCCTTATGCTTAATCTGGATATCGTGTGACAAAAGGACTAAATATAAAATTATGGTTTGGTTCAAAGAGATCACCGATCTTCATTTAACCTGGATAGTTATAATGTTTTGCTAGAAACCGCTTATAACTTGTGGGCCATTTAAATATGAATTAGGCACGCTGCCAGTGTTAAATGAACCTATAGGGTCACACAATCAGCGAACTTGTTAGGTTATTTTTCTGGTGACCAGGTTCGATGAATCTGGATGATATCCAGATTATAAGAATTTGACTTGGTAAAATAATTAGTTAAATTACCGAGATAATGGCAGAATCTTATCATATCAGTTTTAATTTAATTTGAATTTAAATTAGAATATGATAAGTTATTATTAGGGTTGGACTCTAAGAGGTTCGAGGGTTTTTTTTAAGAAAACCCTAGCCGTCTTTCAATAGTTCAATTTTTTGGTTGAGAACATTCGTGCCATTCTCTACCAGAGGAAAAAAAACCTCTCAAACCCTAGGTGCTAGCACTCCCCGGGTATCGAGTGAGTTCACGGTGTGTATCCAATAGAGGACGTTCGCATACTGCGGCGTCTGGTGATTGTTCGGGTTGAACGTACAACAGCGCAATCAGAATCGAAGGATTTCGATTACAGCAACCAGAGGTAATTCTTAAAGCTTAGATCTTCTTAATCGTTTACTTGGGTCCTCGGGAGGGATTCGTAGATGTTTTCCGCGTTTAGGAGTCCACGAATCCCAACACAATCTCCAAACATATCCCATCCTCATCCAACTATATCCAAGAGACAGGAATCTAGGATTTAAAGAGAAGATGAAATAGGCTTACTTGAATGATGACTACCTTGAAGTCGATCCAAGAGAATCCTCTCGCTAGGAAGGCTTGATTCATCCAAGGAGAAGAAGAAAAATGGCCATAGTGGAAGTAACCATTCGACCGAGAGAGAGAGAGAGAGAGAGAGAGAGAGAGAGATAGAGAGAGAGAGAGAGAGAGTTCATTAGTATATACTCATCAAGGTCGAAGATGGAAGAAGATGGAGATGATTGTTCATGCTTACCTTGAAGGTGTTCTTGAGCTTTCAAGAAAATTCTGATTTTTTATCCAAAAGTGAGACTTTGATTTCAGTGTTTGATGTTAAAAATTGCAGGAATGGATTCACGGGAATGAGTAGGTATAATCTGGAGTTTTTGAAGAAGATTGAAGTGGTTTTAAGTGGCCTTAGGATTGGGAATGGTAGTAGGTGTTCTTAGAGGTTTGGAGAGAATGGAGAGAATAGAGAGAGAGAGATGGCCGAAATTCTGTTGGAAAGAGTTGCCGACTAGTTTAGGAGGATTTTGGTAATTGGATTTTCAGATTTGAGGGAAAAGGGAAAGTTGGTTGTTTGAAATTCAAAAGGAATATTTTACGGAATCAATTTTGAAAACAAATATGGTAAGAAGATCTTGGTTGATGGAGAGTTTTTGGAAGCTTCAATGGCCGGCTAATTGGTTGGGGTTTCTGCTGAGATGAATTATGCTTAAAGGAGCTTTAGAGTGGCCGAAATATGGTGTACAATGGTGAAGGAATTTTCTGTTTGTTTGAGGCTTACTTCATGGAAGGTTGCTGGAATATTTTGCTGAAATTTTGGACTTCAATTAATGGCTTGATTGTAGTGATTGATGGAGAGGTTTTAAGAGCAGCCATAGAGCTATTTTTCGTGCAGAACATTGGAGAAGAGGATGAAGCCCAGTTCATGGCTGATCAGGGTGAGTTTGTACAGAAAAATGGGATGAGTTTCGGACAAGAGTGAAGAAGGAACAAAGCTGAAAATTCTGATTAGTTTTTCGCAAGCTTGCTGGAAATTTCTGGGCAGAATTTTCTGCCATGGTTCATCCAATTTGCTACAGGTTTGAAGGGATATTGGGAGGTCTTTTAAGGCTGGTTTCTAGCCTTCTTTATGGAGGAAAAATAAGGTTGAATTGCTGGTTGAAAAGCTGGAAGAAACAGCTTGGTTTTTGGCTCACCAAGCTGCAAAACCATCCAGGAAATTTTCTTGGTTTGTACAGCTTTTGTGCAGCTTGGTTTTGGCTGGAATTTTTAGTCTTCAAGCTGAGTGAATTGGTCATTTTTCTGGCAGTATTTGGGAGGGAAAGATGGCTGAAATTTTTGACAATTGGACTGATCATGAAGCTGGAAAAAATTTCCAGATTACTACATGGAGAATATGAAAACACATAGGTTGGAGTTTGAAGGTTCAACCATGGAGATTAATTTTCTTGGGAACCTTCCAAAACTCCTCCCCATTTTTGGCCAACAAGATACCTCACATGGACATTTTCGAAACCTCAAAGCCACAGAATTTTGCTAGAATTTTTTGGAAATAAAATTGGCTTAGATAAATGGAACAACCTAATTGAGTAAGAAGTAAGGAAAGCTAGAGATCAAGAAGGGTATGAATCCCTTAGAAATTTTTGTAGGGCACAAGAGTAGGATTAGGACATTCCTATCATGTCTTCCCTAGGACAACACTCCTACTTTTCCCTAAAGTATGCAAGGCCGAAATATAGCCTTTCTAAACAAAAATAAAATTTAATCATGCTAAAACTCCAATGATGAAATTTGAACTCAAAACCTCAAGGATTTATTCCAAAGTTCTAACCACTAAACCACAACAACTCTTTTTCTTATTTTCTCTCCAAAATATTTTTCCTATTTAATCCTCAAGCTATCTCCCTATTTCCTCCTCAAGTAAAATTATCATTTTTCCCTTCTTACTCACTAAGCACAATTAAGCCATCTAGACTACAAATCACATATCCAAAGAATATAAAATCATATAAAAATATATTTATGCATGCAAGAAAATATGATATGTATCCCAACCCCGTTACTCTAAAGTTGGTTTTAGTTAGGGTTTCACAGGAATCCTCTGGGGCGATTTCTGCAAGCCTCCTACTCCATCTTTGCATGTAGGTGAACGCTAAACTTTCGATCTTCTAGAATATGGCCTGCTTAATTTCGTTTGGTGAACAACTATAGAACTAAGGAATATTTTCTGCAGAGAGAGAGAGAGAGAGTCGTGCGCTTCTTTTTCCACACAAAAGAGTCTGTTAAAAAACAACGATGATCTCCAATTCTCCTGTTTAACCTAAATAAAACTCTAAGTTAAACTAGACTGGGCCATTGGACTCTTAATTTAACCTTTTGGACTAAATTAATTATTTTAATTAGAACTAACTTAATGGCCCAACAAATAATTAATTTTTTCGTCCAAATAAATTAGTCCAATTAACAAGATTATATTATTTTAGTCCCACGTTAATCCATAATTATTCAATCTGGGCCAAAGCCCTGAATAATTAATTAACCCACCAAACTAATTTAATTAATTATCTCTCTCCATGGACCTTTATTTTATTCTAGCCCAATAATTAAATCAGGCTACTTAAATGAAATAAATTCTATTTAATTTAAGATCAATTCCTTAGCCCGTATTTAATTAGGACTCACGGTCTAAACTGGAGACCAAAAGACATATCGCCTTGGCTATTAAAATGACCAAAATACCCTTGCCATATAAATAGCTGTATTTTGCATTTTAAATATTTTCTAATATCACCATAAGGAAATATTGACCCCCAAGGACAATGCTACATTAGCAAAGTCTCCGACCTACAGGTTTAATGACTGAAATACCCCTCTATACATCGTCGTACATATAAGGAGGAAGAAGTGTACTAACACCTCTCTAAATGACATCTACCATCCTTAGGCTTCTAATCCAATGATCCACGACTTCTTGGATTATTTCCGCTTTCTAAGGGAGCTACCCTAAAGCAAACATCCAAGTTATGTCTTCCAGGACCTTGGATATTTAGATCATTCAGACAACCACAAGGGGCGACATAGTATAGAAACTATCTTGTATAAGTTTGTCTTAACTAACTAGTCATACATATCCAACATGCAAGTATACTGGCCCTACGATAGAACCTCAACTATAGCATATCAAAGTACATGCTTCCAGCTTCGTCAGACCACCAACTCATACTCAAGTTGTAGAGTACTAGTCCACGCTGTAACAGTAGTAGTCTAGGTTTCTACCATATAGTACTTTTAAGAAACCACTACTACAGGTTATGTTCTACGTATTCGAAATACGCTTACGTCATGAAGTGAGTGGACTACTTATTGGCTAAAGGTAAGCCATTTCCCATTTGGAATTCACAACATAATAACCTAGACATGATGAGATTCTAATTCTTATCAATCAGTTAAGAACGAACGTTTATGTGTTAAGTAACCCGTAATTCATACCTTACTGTGAAAAACCTCCATTCACATGGACCACTTACTTAAATACAATAGATCTTTTCCAAACGTAATTGTGCATAAATAAATTATAAATTCACAAATAATTTATAAAAATAATTTTTTTTATTAAAACATTCGATTTTTACATCAGAAACCTAGTCTAAGAGGGCATATTTCCCAACAATCTCCCACTTGCACTCTAAGACTAATTAAGTCTGTAGGTGCCCACCCCTATAGCGTTTAAGTGTCTCTTGAAGACTCTCTCAGCCAAAGTCTTGGTGAATGGATCAATTAGATTGTTCTCGGAGGTAATCTGTTCCATTATGACTTCCCATCTCTAGATGCAATCCCAGATCAGGTGGTACTTCCTCTCGATGTGCTTCCCCTTCTTGTGGTTCTTGGGTTCTTTAGTTTGTGATACTGCTCCAGCGTTGTCACAATACATCACAATCGGCCTGTCTATATGTGGCACGACTCCAAGTTCTGAAAGGAACTTCCGGAGCCAGACTACTTCCTTAGATGCCTCCGAAGCTGCCACGTACTCAGCTTTCATGGTTGAGTCAGCAATGTAAGATTGTTTGATACTCCTCCATGAGATAGCTCCTCCAAACAAGGTGAAGACATCCACTAGTGGATTTTCTCTCATCCTTATCCGCCTAGAAGTCTGAGTCTAGTTACTCTGTAGGAACCAAGTCATCAGCCCTATAAACCAGCATGTAATCTCTCGTTCCCTTGAGGTACTTGAGAATATGCTTTACAGTTTACCAATGAACCTCTCCAGGGTTTGACTGATAACTGCTAACTAAACCTATGGCAAAGCAGATATCTAGCTTAATACACAGCATGGCGTACATGAGACTTTCCACAGTCAAAGCGTAGAGAATCCTACTCATTCTGTCCTTTTCTTCTTGAGACTTAAGGTAGTCCCTTGAAGAAAATGACAACCCATGTCTGCAAGGAATTAGAGCTCCCTTGCATGAGTCCATGCTATACCTAGCCAGCATCTTGTCAATGTATGCTGCTTGGGATAATCCTAACATTCTCTGCTTCCTATTTCTAAGAAGTCTAATCCTGAGAATGTAGTTGGCTTTTCCCAAATCCTTCATACTGAATTGACTAGACAGCCAAACCTTTGTAGATGACAATGACCCTACATAATTTCCAATTAGTAGAATGCCATCCACATATAAGACAAGAAAAACCACATTAATGCCTTCAAGTTTCTTGTATACGCATGGTTCATCCTTGTTTTAAATAAATTCATAAGACTTTACAATATCATCAAAACCAATGTTCTATGCTCTCGATACCTGCTTAAGTCCATAAATGGACTTCTTAAGTTTGCAAACCATATGTTTTTGGCCTTCAGCAATAAAGCCTTCCGGTTGGGAGATATAGATGTTTGCGCTAAGATGGCCATTTAAAAATGCCGTCTTGACATCTATTTGCCATATCTCGTAGTCAAAATGACATGTGATGGCAAGAAGGATATGGATAGATTTAAGCATGACTACCGGAGAAAAGGTCTCCTTATAATCGATTTTCTCTTTTTGAGTATACCCTTTCGCCACAAGCCTAACTTTGAAATTTTCCACCTTCCCATCTACTCCCGTCTTTCTCTTGTATATCTACTTACACCCAATAGGTTTTATCCCTTCAGATGAAGCTACAAGATCCCAAACTTGATTGAGGTACAAAGACTCAATCTCGGGTTTCATTGCTTCATGCCATAAATTTGCATCGGCATTAACAATAACCTCCTCGTATCTAGTGAGGTGTTGTTCCTGATGGTCGGAGACTAGCTCGAAAGCTTCTCTAGTCCATCTCTCTGGAAACCTAGACACTCTCCCACTACGACGAGACTCCAATTGTACAGGCTCTTGAGGCTTTGCCTCTTCTTGTTCCACAATTGAGTCAGAAGAAGTTGATTCCGAAGTTAACTTCTCCTCAAGTTCCAACCTAGTTGAACCTTTCATGGAAGTACTCTGATCATCCTCTAAGTATCTAGCATTGGTACTAACTAGTACTTTCTGCTCCTTAGGATGATAAAAGTAACCACTCTTTGTCCCTTTTGGATACCCAACAAAATAGCATATTTCTGATATTGGTTCCAACTTGTCTTTCTTGACCAGTACATAAGCTAGACAACTGATGTGTATGGATTTGGGTATAAAAATCACACAAAAACTAAGCACATTCCCAATCAAGTTTACATTAAAACGTTAACCTCAAATCACACATATGAGCAAGCGTACTCATCATTAACCAAGCATAGAGTTCAAACAAGTGTCGATCCTCAAGGAAAAAGTAGCTATTAATCACCTTTCTTTCATTGTTTAACCGACTCGATAAAACGAAAAATAAATAAAAAGAAAAAAATGAAATCAAAGAAAATCAAAATAAAAATATATACATGTCAAGGATGGAAAAGTATGCAATTCAAACAATTGTTTGGATAAATATGATCTTAAAGTACCCAACCTTTATCATAACTAATTATTCTCTTAGCATCATGAAGGATGAATGTAGACTCACTTCGATGGTCGATTCATGAAATCACTATCTTCTAGATGAATTAGAATCACTTGGTCTGTCTCAACTAATTCATCCAAAAGACTCATTAAACACAATCCTTAGTTAAATTCCCTTGGTCTCGGAAAATTTAAAGCATGAAATTAATCAATGAACCCTTGGTCTTGGAAGACATCAATTAAAATTCAATTACCAGTTCTAAGCAACCAACTCCCTTTGGTCCAGCAAGTTAATGGAAAGAACCAAACAACTAATCTCGTAATAAGCACAAGTAATTGAATATCAAGAATAATAACCAGTCAATCAAAATATCAGACAACTCTAGAAATCATGAATATCTAAACAATGTTGAATTACAATAAAACAATTAACATATCATTGTCCAGAAAAAAAAAACAAAGTAAAAGAAAGCATTCATAGGCAAGCCTCCTTCTTCTTCTTTCGAAGACCTTCTTGCACAACCCTCCTTGAATTGAAGAATTCCTCATTTGATTGAGTAATTTTCTATGATAATCAATGAATTCTCCTCTTTTTCCCTTATGTTTTTCATCTATTTATAGGCTTAGGAAGTGCCTAAACTCGTAAGTACAAAGTTTTTGGCCGAGTAGAAGTTGGAAGATACTAAAACTCCACAGATTAACAAAAACCGCGTAGAAAAAATCAAGCACCGCCTTATCTTTTGGGCACAACCGACACCACCTTGGCTCTCGGAGCCGGTGCCGGTTGAGTTCTACTTCTTTACTTGTTCGTCGATTTTTCTCCGAATTTCACATGATGAAAGCCAAAATGCAGCCGGCACCGCCTTGATTCTTGGAGCCGGCGCCGGTTCCCCTTTGTTCCGCTCTATTTTGATAATTTTTCATCGCTTTGAAGTTCGTGCAATCCAGTGCATGGCTGGCATCGATTCTAGAGCCCTAGCCGGCGCCGCATCTCCTCTGTTTTGTGACGTTTTTGTTTTGTTTTATCCTAAAAATCTGAAATAATGAACAAAATACCTTTTCAAGGGTAAAATCTCAAATATGAAATAATATGACTAGTTATTGAACAAAATGTATCACAAAAGAACCTCAAATAACTAGAAAAAGTATGACTAATTTAACCCCTATCAATTCCTCCACACTTAGCTCTTTGCTTGTCCTCAAGTAAAGTATCAAGAACAAGTAGGATGACACAAGGTTTAACAAATTAGTCAATCAATTTCAAAACAATATCTTCAATGCTTTCTTCATTCAAGAAGATAAAACACATGCTACTACATCTTTCACAACAAATGCAAGACTTGTGTTAGTGATAAATGACTTAGTAGAACCAACTCAATATTTCACAATATTCTCAAACCATTGGAAAGAATTTAGTTCAAAAAGAATATGCATTCTATATGCTTACTTTTCATACACTCTCTCCACTAATCCGAGACACATCATGATTCTACTTAGATCAAGTAAGACTTTTAAGCTTGTAATGTAAGGCTAAAGGCTTCCAATGTAGCTTATCAAATGAAGGATATAGAAGAATCAAAAGTCAAAGAAAAACTGAGTTAGCAAGAAAAGGGTAAACAAAATGAATCAATAATTTCCAACTCTTCTTGCTCTCCTATTCCAAAAATCGATCAAACCATAACCTTATTCAGCAATTCCTGTGTACTTCAAGCAAATCCTGCATTTTTTCTCTTTCTTTTTCTCATCAACTCTTCTCTATTTCTTTCACAAGATCACTCAAATTTTCCATCAATGGTGTCAAGTACTTTAATATGAACTTTAACTTTTGCAGCTCAATCACCATTCCTTTTGTGATCTTTTCTTTTCTTTTTCTTTCACTTGTCTTTTCCTTCACTGCTGCTGTTTTTTGCTTTCTTTTTCTACTAGCAGTTTTTTGTTTGTTTTTTTTTTCAATCCCTCTATTCTTTTTCTTCTCTTTCTTTGCTTTCTTTCCTCTTTCCAGCTTAACTCAGTATTGATCCATGACTGAAAGTAACAAGTCATGATCTTTATCCCAACATTCTTTCTCAACATTCTTATACATATACTTTCATCCATCAAGAGCATAAAGATTTGGGAAATTATTCAAACTCTCAGCAACAAGCAATGAACAAAATATTGTGACAGGTTTTTCAAGAAAAAAATCAACAACCTAGGCTCAAAATAGGTACTAGGGATAATATAACAATAGGTAGGCTTGAAAAGCTCAAACTATCCAAAAAAGCCTATTACCATCATCCCTAAGTTAAATCATGATTGTCTTTCTTATTTCGCCTCGAGAGTTATTCAAGTAAGTTCTAGAATGCTTCATGAATTTTAGTAGAAAAATAGGTTTAAGGACAATGCAAAGCATTTGATCAAGAACTACTTCATCCAAGTGAGTGCAAGAAGTCATGCAAAAGCCATAAATGATCTAAAACATATGCTCTATAATCCATCATAAAGCATGCATTAAAAATATAGCTTGAAATCTCCAAGAAAGTCAGAAATTTTTTTGAAATATTAAAAAATTGTCGCTCAAAATGCTTTCAAAAAGGCTAAAGTATATGTATAGAAGACTTGTCAATCAAATCACTCCCTCACACTTAAACTGGACATTGTCCTCAATGGCCAAATAAATATAACAAGAACTAAACAATGCCATGAGACCAAAAATATAAAGGAGAAGAGATAAGAAAAACAAACTTCAATTCATTGCGCATTGTGTTGTACAAGATCTGAATGCTTAAAGAATGAGGCATTGGCAAAGTACCTAAAAAGAAAAATACAGAAGAGCACACCAAAGCAAAAAAACTAGAAAAGAAAAATAAATCAAAAACAAAAGAAAGAAAATAGTAGAGAATAGAGAAGTACAAGAAAAATAATAACAAAATCAAAACACACAAAGATAAAAGAAATCAAACTAAAGATCCAAAGAAAATAAATAGACGCGACTCAACAAATAATGATACAAACTTTTTCTACTCATTATGCTTCCTCATTAAGCCTTTGGAAAAGAGATTAAAGTTCCAAGTAAAAGATAGGCATAATGAATGTCGAAAGAATGGAGGATTTTGAAAAATAGAAGGTTCATGAAAATAATTTTTTCTCACTAAAGCAAAACACATAAACCTCTTTCTCTAACATTTCTTTAGACACACAAATATTGTTGTCAACATATAAGTGCACATGGTTTCTAAAGAATGCATCAAGCTTAAAATCACCGATTAACCCTTCAAAAGAATTTTTACAATTTAAAATATCCCTTTAAACTTAGTGTTTGAGTTCTTAAAGATGGGATTGGGAAATTCTTACTTTTCAATGTTCGATAAATACTAAGTTACCTCCCTGAGATTGGGGTGAAGGGTAGAATTTGTCAACATCCTCAAAGGGTTTTTTACGATATAATATTGATAAATCCAACGCCTTGAAGCATGATAAATTCAACACATCATTATTTGGATCCATATTCTCCGAGAAAAGGAGAGGCACCTAGGAAATCATGTGACAAAGAGAGGTTAGGATTATTAGCATATAGAGAAGAATTGAATACCTCCCTTCCCACATTGGATAATTGTCCCTCATAGCATTTCTCCTTGGAGATTCTCTTTTTCAAATGTATGGGCCAGCATGAACTTATGATTGTCCTCAACAATCTTAACTAAGTGTTTCCTTTGATTGCACAATCGTTGGGAAGCTTCTTCATGCCACTGAACAGATGAATTTGTATTGGTAACACAAGAATTCACTAATACTTCTAACGACGTCTCACCGAAAACATCAATGTGAGCTTGTAATTTTGCCAATCAATACACTAATGTTTTTTTTTTTTAATGCAAGAAAAATGATGAACATGCAATAATGATGAATAATGCAATTTAATTTATGAAGACATGATAAAAAGAACAAAACAAAATGACCAAAATAAAAATTGTTTCGAACAGCAAAAATGACTTCACTGCTTTCCACGGCCTACACCTATAAAAGACAAGAAGAAAGTTAGATAACCAAAATTCATATTTAAAACAAAATTAAAAGAAGAAAAATTTAGTAAAATTAAATAACTAAATATATAATATATACAAACATACGAAGATAAGTTAGTGATTATGAACATGTATATACCTATTTACATATTTACAACATATAGTGAAATTACAATACAATTATACAAACAACAACATAGGCACTTCTTCATACAAGGAATGTATATACATATTTACATAGTTAAATCAACAAAATCCAAGCTTCATGCTATTTTTCCCCGGCAACGGCGCCAAAAACTTGATGTGTCCGGACTTAGGTGTAAACATCATACAAAAACTAAGCACATTCCCAATCAAGTTTACATTAAAACGTTAACCCCAAATCACACATATGAGCAAGCGTACTCATCATTAACCAAGCATAGGGTTTAAACGAGTATTGATCCTCAAGGAACAAATAGACATTAATCACCTTTCTTTCATTGTTCAACTGACTCGATAAAGTGAAAAACAAATGAAATTAAAAAAAATTAAAATAAAAATATATACATGTCAAGGATGGAGAAGTATGCAATTCAAACCATTGTTTGGATAAACATGATCTTAAAGTACCCAACCTTTATCATAACTAATTATTCTCTTGGCATCATGAAGGATGAAGGTAGATTCACATCGATGGTCAATCCATGAAATCACTATCTTCTAGATGAATTAGAATCACTTGGTCCGTCTCAACCAATTCATCCAAAAGACGCATTAAACACAATCCTCAGTTAAATTCCCTTGGTCTCGGAAAGTTTAAAGTATGAAATTAATCAATGAACCCTTGGTCTTAGAAGACATCAATTAACCTTCAATTTCAAGTTCTAAGCAATCAACCCCTTTTGGTCCAGCAAGTTAATAGCCAACAGAATATGAAATTAATAAATTGAAACTACCATCAACCCCCGTTGGTCTAGCAAGTTAATGGATAGAACCAAACAACTAATCTCGTATAAGTACAAGTAATTGAATACCAAGAATAATAACCAGTCAATCAAAATATCAGACAACTCTAGAAATCATGAATATCTAAACAACGTTGAATTACAATAAAACAATTAACATATCATTGTCAAGAAAAAGAAAACAAAGTAAAAAAAAGCACTCATAGACAAGTCTCTTTATTCTTCCTTTGAAGACCTTCTTGCACAACCCTCATTGAATTGAAGAATTCTTCCTTTAATTGAGTGATTTTCTATGATGATCAATGAATTCTCCTCTTTTTCCCTTGTGTTTTTCATCTATTTATAGGCTTAGGAAGTGCCTAAACTCGTAGGTACAGAGTTTTTGGCCGAGTAGAAGTTGGAAGATACTAAAACTCCACAGATTACCAAAAATCGTGTAGAAAAAATCAAGCACCGACTTATCTTCAGGACACAACCAGCGCTGCCTTAGCTCTCAGAGCCGGCGTCAGTTGTGTTCTACTTCTCTACTTGTTCGCCAATTTTTCTCCGAATTTCACATGATGAAGGCCAGAATGCAGCCGGCGCCGCCTTAACTCTAGGAGCCGGCGCCAATTCCCCTATGTTTCGCTCTGTTTTGACAATTTTTTATCGCTTTGAAGTTCGTACAATCCAGTGCATGGCTAGCGCCAGTTCTAGAGCCCTAGCCGGTGCTGCCTCTCCTCTGTTTTGCAACGTGTTTATTTTGTTTTATCCTAAAAATCTAAAATAATGAACAAAATACCTTTTCAAGGATAAAATCTCAAATATGAAAGAATATGAATAGTTATTGAATAAAATATATCACAAAAGAATCTCAAATAATTAGAAAAAATATTACTAATTTAGCCCATATCAACAACCCCATATCTTGAGATGATTCAGACTTGGCTTACGCCCAATCCACATCTCATAAGGAGTCCTAGGTACAGACTTGGAAGGCACTATGTTTAAAATGTATGCCACTGTTTCCAGGGCATATCCCCAAAAAGATACTGGAAGAGTAGCATGAGACATTATGCTTCGGACCATTTCCATCAATGTCTTGTTCCCTCTCTCAGCTACTCCATTGTGCTGGGGTGTCCCCGGCATAGAGAGCTGTGATACTATCCTAATATGTACCATGTAGTCCTTGAATTCACCCATGAGGTACTCTCCACCACGATCTGATCGTAAGGTCTTGACCAATTTACCTGTCCAACACTCCACTTCAACCTTAAACTCTTTGAACTTGTTAAAAGAGTCAGACTTGTGTCTCATCAGGTAAATAAAACTAAACCTCATACAATTATCCGTGAAAGTGATGAAGTACTCAAAACCCCCTCTAGTTGGTGTAGACAAGAGACCACACACATCAATATGAACAAGATTCAATACCTCCTTGGCTCTATCTGCCTTAAGGGTAAATGACCTTTTGGACATCTTTCCCATCAGGCAAGACTCACACTAAGGCCAATTTTCCAATCTCAATGAGCCCAAAGGCCCATCATGGATTAACCTCTGAATCCTAGTTGAGTTGATATGACCCAACCTTAGATGCCAAATATAAGAGTCATTGACATTGGTCTTTCTCTTACTTGTTAAAGGTTTAGATTGAGTGTTATTTAATTGATTGTTAATAGGGTTTAAGAAAAATATATTCCTATACATATGCCCAGTACATAAAATTTCTCCATCTCTACTGATAGAAATACCAGAATGGAAAGATACAGAATATCCTTGATTTATTAGTTTCGCAACCGAAATCAAATTCTGTCGAAATCCAGGTACATATAAAATATCTTTCAAAGCCACTACTCTATTATAATTAAAATCAAGATCAAGCTCTCCCACTGCAAGGGCCTAAACTTGTGCTCCATTTTTCACACGTAATCTATGTTCGCCCTTCTAGAGTCTTCTAATCTTTCTAAACCTCTGCAAGGAGTTACAGATGTGATCAGTAGCTCCTGAATCAACAGTCCAAGTAAAAGTTGATCCAACCATTGATATAGACTCTAGATAGAAAACGTTACCTGTGGGGTTCTTCTTGGCTTGAGGATTTGGACACTCCTTTTTCCAGTGTCCCTTTAGTCCACATTTGAAGCACTTGCCCTTGAGTTTGTCTTTGGGCTGGGTTTTGGGCTGAGGCACTGCATTCCCCTTCTTCTTCTTGAACTTTCTAGGCTTGGGCCCAATTCTAGAAAATGACGCATTAGCAATCACAGCCTTAGATTGTGGCTTCATGACTTTCTCTGCAATCTGAAGCTCCTTCATTAACTCAGTTAAACTCATATTTAACTTGTTCTTGTTGTAATTCAACTTGAACTGAGTAAAGAAACCCGATAGAGATTCGAAAATCATGGGGTCAATAACAGCCCCTAAGATTTCTGCCTCCTCGAAAGTAGCAATCATCTTGAGTATATACTCTCTGAATGATGCTCCCTCAGCCATCTTAGTATTAATGATAGTTCAAAGAGCCTTCTGCCTTGCGGGTCGGCTCTTATCCGCGAATATCGTGGCTAATGATTGAATTATATCATATGCAGTGGCCATGTGCTCATGTTTGGATTGGAGCACATTAGACATGGAGGCCAACATGTAACAACGAGCCATCTCGTCAGCCTTCTTCCATGCCTTCTCAACCTCACGCTCCTCGGTGGTGGAACCCTTCTCGATAACAGGGCAGGTTTCGTAAAGAACATACTTATACTCTCTCACTGTGAGCATTATGTCTAGGTTCCTCTTTCAGTCCATATAGTTTAGTCCTGTTAGCTTATTCTCTCTGAGAATAACGGCCAATGGACTAAAAAAACCTCCCGCCATTTCTGAAAAATCAAAAATAAAATAAAAGAATTTAGTTTGTGAAAACAAAACAAATTTGTGTACTTTATCCTTATTGCCAAAACTGATAATAATTAATTTAGCTCTTAGGAAAACTGACACAGCTTCTTGGAAAGATTAATAGTTTCCTAAGTTAAGTGTGTTAACCACCACAAATTAATTTCCTTTCTAGGTAATGATCTAGAAGATAACTCCATCGAGGAGATGGCCGTTTTCTCTCATTTCCTATGGACATACCTCGCACTATGACCTCTAACAAGGGGCTGGCCGATCATAGTATGTGTCTCGGGTTATTAATTACATCCCTCCATTAGATCTAGATCTTTGTGGTATCCCCATCCTATATGAGTTCACTCCTAAGGTGACGTGAGGGGACTCACGATCTCTAATGAGGATCGTGATGGAAGTCGTGAGGTCGTTGGAACCCCTCTCCCACTTAGTCTTTTAAAACAAGGGTTTTTTGAAAAATATCTTTTTGAAAATTTCCGTTAAGTTTTCCCTTTAACTCAAAAATAAAATGTCTAAATCTATTAAAATCTCTATGTCAAGGTATATATCTTTTGAGAGATTTTTCCATGGACTAATTTTATTCAGGTTAAAAAAACTTAATGATTTAAAAAATTTTCCAATTAAAACTTTCTAAAGACTTTGGTCTCAAGTTTAATTGACAAAATAATTTTTCTTGTGCCAAAATAAAATAAAATAGCTTTCTATTTTAACTTACAAAAATATCTAAATCCAATATATTTTCTATGTCAATGATTAAATCCTTTGAGAAAATATCTAAGGATTAATTTTTGTTCATGTTAAAATAACTATTTAATTTGTAGAAAAATGTTTTCTTTGTCAAAAATATTCCCAAAGACTTTGGTATTTAAGAAAACGTGCACATAGGTATATAAAAATAAATAGCATGCTAGAAAACAGTAAATGTTTTCATGCTTTTCTATTTTTAAACCTAAGTACCCAGATAATAGAATTAAACACATTAATTAATTAATTAATAGCCTTGTTTAACCCTAAAACCCCTTACTAATATTTTTATGCAAAAATATTGCTTGAATATTAACTATTGCAAAATATTAACTTCGTCTGGTATGGACTCTAAAACCAAATGGAAAATGCAAGAAAAATTATAAGGAAAAAATAAAAAATTTCTCCTTGATCTACTGCACCTGCCACACTGGATTGAGCATCCATGTGCATTGTAATCCACTGCACCCACCGCACAGAACCAGGACCCATGGGTGTCCTAAAATCCGGACGCGAGTCCAGACCCTAGCTGGCGCTGGTTCGGGCGGCCTAGCCAGTGCCAGTTTCAGTCTGAACTAGTTCTTCTGCAATTTTTTTTTCTTCTGCGAATTTTCTCTGTTTTTCTATGCAACTTCCGGTACCATTGGCTCTTCGATTTCAATCTTAATACAATGAAATCAACCAAAATCAACAATCGCCTATACCCTTTAATATCGGGCTTACATGATTTCCTAAGAAAAATAGTAAATTGTACACCTCCTATACCTCAATCTAACATGTTTAACAGAGAATCTATCCCCACCAAAATAGTAAAGGATCACAGTTTAAACCACACATATGTGTCCAGTTTTATTCAACTAGATGCATGCTCCCTATATTTTCACAAAACCTTCATGTTCTGATACCAATTGAAGGCATAAAAAGGGAAAACACAGGGCACGTAGTGAAAGAGAAAAAAAAAAACTAGAAAAACCAAGAACAACAGAATTCCCGTCCAGGGCCAGCGCCGGCTCCGGCAGCCCTAGCCGGCGCCGGTTAGGCACTGGCGAGACTCCGAGGTTAAAAATTTCTTATCTCTTTTCCTCATTCTAAGAATTAGCTGGACCAAAATGTGTGCAACCGGGGTAGGTGTGCTGGTGGAAGCCTCTGGTGCGATTCCTGCAAGCCTCATATTCCGTCTTTGCATGTAAGTGAACGCCAAACTTTCGATCTTCTAGTATATGACCTGCCTAATTCCATTTGCTGAATAACTATAGAACTAAGGAATATTTTCTGGAGAGAAAGAGAGAGAGAGAGACGTGTGCCTCTTTTTCCACATAGAAGAGTCTGTAAAAAAACAACGATGATCTCCAATCCTCCTGTTTAACCTAAATAAAACCCTATGTTAAACTGGACTAGGCTATTGGACTCCTAGTTTAACCTTTTGGACTAAATTAATTATTCAAATTAGAACTAACTTAATGGCCCAACAAATAATTAATTTTCCCAACCCAAATTGGGCCAAAGCCCTGAATAATTAATTAACCCACCAAACTAATTTAATTAATTCTCTCTCTCCATGAATCTTTATTTTATTTTAGCCTAATAATTAAATCGGGCTACTTAAATAAAATAAATTCTATTTAATTTAAGATCAATTCCTTAGCCTGTATTTAATTAGGACTCACGGTCTATATTGGGGACCAAAAGACACACCGCCTTGGCTACTAAAATGACCAAAATACCCTTGTCATATAAATAGCTGTATTTTACATTTTAAATATTTCATAATATCACCATAAGGAAATATTGACCACAAGGACAATGCTGCGTTAGCAAAGTCTCCGACCTACAGGTGTAATGATTGAAATACCCCTCTATACATCGTTGTACATTTAGAGATGAAGAAATGTACTAACACCTCTCTAAATGACATCTATTATCCTTAGGCTGTTAGTCCAATGATCCACGATTTCCTGGATTGTTTCCGCTTTCCAAGGGAGCTACCCTAAAGCAAACATTCAAGTCATGTTTTCCAGGATCCTGGATATTTAGATCATTCAGACAATCACAAGGGGTGACATAGTATAGAAACTATCTTGTACAAGTCTGTCTTACGATAGAACCTCAACTATAGCATATCAAAGTACATGCTTCCAGCTTCGTTAGACCACCAAATCATACTCAAATCGTAGAGTACTAGTCCATGCTGTAGCAGTAGTAGTCTAAGTTTCTACTATACAGCACTTTAAAGAAACCACTACTACAGATTCTGTTCTACGTATTCAAAACATTCTTATGTCATGAAGTGAGTGGACTACTCACTGGCTAAAAATAAGCCATTCCCCATTTAGAATTCATAACATAATAACCTAGACATTATGAAATTCCATTCTCATCAATCAGTTAAGAACGAACATTTATGTGTTAAGTAACCCATGATCTATACCTTACTGTGAAAGACCTCCATTCACATGGACCACTTATTTAAACACAATGGGTCTTTTCCAAACATAATTGTGCACAAATAAAATATAAATTCACAAATAATTTCTGAAAATAAATTCTTTTATTAAAACATTCGATTTTTACATCAGAAATCTAGTCTAAGAGGGCATATTTCCCAACAGTAACCAAGCTTACATACTAAAATTTGATAGGAAAACAGCTAACTACAACTTAATTATCTCAGGAAAAACACGTTGGTGATCAACAAAATGTTTCTACAGCAATGGAACTAAATTCTCAGAATGGAAGGCCAAAAGAGTATTCTACAAAAAATTCAGTAGCCATGGGATGTGGGGAACCACCAATAAAGAGAGAAAATGAAGAAGTGCTAGTTTGCCAAGGTAAAAAAATCATGCAAGGAGTACATAAAAAGCTTCCCGGCTGCCAGACCCATTAGAGAACTACTGGCAGATATCAAGAAATAACTGATCAAATCAACTCCACTTCATTATCGACACCAAATTGAATTTCACTTTACTAATTTAAAATGACCAGTTTGCGTTGCTCAAATAGTAGAAGTTGACCAGGCTAGGCCATAAGTGGTTGAAGTTGAAGTTGTCTAATTGAAATTACTGTATAGAGACAATTTTAAATTTATACAGAAGATGTTAGTTCTAACTGTCTGGTTTTCTTATTCTTTTTCTGTATGGTTTTGGGGTGAATGGGTTAAAGAGTGCCTATTTCATCCCCTAGGATGCTTTGTATGAGAGAGTCATCATACTATTTTGTTGTGTTCTTTAATGCATCTATCTTTTAGTTGAGTGTAATCTCCTTTTTACCTTAGACTATCTCAAAGGGATTATTTGCAAGAAACAAAGCCCTTGTTTGAAGATGTTTGTTTTCTTGAACAAATCCTTGTTCTGAGTTTATACGTTATATATTTTCAATATTTACACGAAATAGTTGGTCATTATTCAATTAAAGAGAAATCAAGAACAATCAAAATATATACAACTTTGTTAAAAATGCAAACATTAAAAATATATATATTAAAATTCTTTCATTAACACGACAGGCAAAACCTCCATACGTAACATGGGGACATCAACTAGTCTATACTAATGTATAATCTAGGATTAATAATCATCTTTCTCCCATAAACAATCATATTAATCCCTGTTAGGTGAGAGCCAAAAACACACTAATCTAAGATGGATATATACATCACCCCATATATATATTCGTGCATGAGTTGGTCAGTTTAATTCATGCGACAGCACACGTACTCGAACGCACTAATTTTTTATAATTTCATTCATATTAAAATATCACTATTCAAATATGATCTTTATTTTTATTAAAAAAATTCATTTGAATTTAATATTAAGCCATGTGTCACATGAAGATAATGCCAAGTGTCGTAACAGGAATCTTCCGCTGCGACTTATATATATATATATATATATATATATATAATTTAGAATATATTAAAGAACAAAACAATACTATAATAAAAAAAAGTGAAACACTTAGAATATTTAAAGGAAGAAACTAGTCACTATAAAGAAATAGTAGTCCAATTTGAAAAGTATTCCCAAGAAATAGATAGGTGTTATCTAGAAATAAATAAAATATTAAATAATATAGAACGACTCATTCTTATTTAATGTCTTTAGAAGATAATTTAGATTGTAAAAAGTAGCTTGTAGAATTAAAAAAGTATCATCTTGAATCTTTAGGATTTACTGATTATTTAGGAATATCTATTTCGAATAAAATATACCCAAAACAAAATAATATACAAATAGCATTACTAATTAAAATCTACAAAAAATTAGAAGCTATAGAAAAATGATTAGTAACTTTAAGCTTAGAAAAAGAGATAGATAAACTTACAGATAAATTTAGTAGAAATAAAATAGAAAAAACAAATAACCTATAAATTTGGTATCATTTAGAGGGGGTGCCCTTTTGGAACTATAAAAACATGATATAAGATATAGTAACAAAAGTTATAGGCACTATATATATATGTGTGTGTGTGTGTGTGTGAGAGAGAGAGAGAGAGGAAGCAAACTAAGTAATAGGGTGTTGGAAAAAAGAAAGAAGAAGTACAAAAGCAAAAGAACAAAAAGTGTAGGCTAGATGACAGAACATGTAAGTAAAGATACCAAAATTGGGAGAATATAATAGTAAGAAACAAGAGATATATAGATAGAGAATATATATATACATACACACACACACACACACACACACACACACAAGCTAGATAAAGAAGTTAGATATGTGAGACTTGAGCAAAAATGCTCTTACGGGAAGCAAAGAGAAAAAAGAAAATGACAAAAGCAAATGGACAAAAAAGTGTCATGAAAATGATAAAATTATACAAAAGTTATGTATATATATGTGTGTGTGTGTGTGTGTACACACAGAGGAATGGGAGATAGGAAGAAGATAACTAAAAACTAGCTAACGTGGGGTCACATTTTTTTTTTTGTTTTTGTCCAAAAGGGCTCTAAATTAAATATTTGTTCAAAGTTCAAATATTTATTGCTAGATGAGATCTTTTTTAGCTTGTTTAATATGTAACAAATAAGACCAATGTTTGTAGCGCAAGATTTGTCAAATATGGTATTCTACAATATCAAAATATGCTTCACAATGTTCTATTATTTCTAAGGAGTCTACAGTACATCTCTTAAAGTAAGGGAATATTAAACTGATTCTGAAATCATATAGGATTCCTAAGGAATAAGAAAATATTTTAAAGATTTACCTAATAGTGTATTCACTTATCCTTTCATTCATCGGGATGACTCATGCCTTTTCCCTTGATATGCCTTTTATGCCTCTCCAATGGCTTCACGGCTGAACGGATATCTTTTGCCTATGACTACTAAGGACATATAGTGAATAGCTTTTGGTGGTTCTTTCTTACCCTTAGTTGCTGCAAAACTAAGCATTGCTATTGAAACAAGTATTTGCAAAGAGGAATTTTATTCACAATAGTGAAGGTTGCTCATTGAAAGAGTTATAATTTCTATCAAAGTGTTTCTTATCGTTCCTAACATTTATCGCTTGACAGTTTGCATCCTACTCAACATGCTTGAGAGTTATGCTTTTATAGTGAAAGGATCCTAGGTTCTCCTATGATTATAGAGCTACGCCGAAGTATGTTTATAGCTAACAACTTAAAAGCAAAAAGAAAACTCCTTTTGTAGTCATGCGTCCTTGCAATTGTCCTTGATGCTGAGTCACTTAGATGCATGCATAGATCTTGTAATCTTTTGTCCTTGAGAATCTCATTCATGCTTAGTCTAGTCTTCTATGCAGGATTGTTGGTCGGTGGACAACTTTTTGAAATTTTAGTATTCTAACATATTTTCATCAGATTCATTTTTACATATTTCAGTTTCAGATCCTTTTTCTTCTTCCTGTAGTTTCTTTTCATAAAGATACAGAGAGTACTGCCAAATATCTAGAAATTTTGTCTTTGTTTCAAATTCTACTTCAGCAAAAAAAATGTTGATGTTGTACATATATTTTTTGAATTTAGTTTTCTGCAAATAGATGAAATCTTTGTCATCTCTTCATGATTTTGTCATGCTTAAAGGTAAGATTTTTCAGTCTCCAATGTCTCAGTTGTCTTGCAATACTCTTGGAGCAAATCTTATGTCTGATAAATTTGGATTCGGAATTAATTAGTAAATCTCTTGTTGAAGTGATCTAGATCCAATAGATTGCGAGAATAATTTCAAGGCCATCCATTTTGGTGGAACTAAGCTAATTTCTACTTTTACAGTAGGTCATGTTATTTCAAATTCTTTCAGAGTGGCAAGGGCCAACTATTTTTCAATAATATCTGTTTGTTCCGGAGCTGTAGACATGATCTGGTTGAGGCATCTATACTCTAGAAGAATATGTAGTGTGATCGAAAACACTTCTCCATTTTAGAGTATTAATTTAAAATTTCTAAAATATGCTAAGTTTATATTAGTTGTTAATATTAAATATTCTAATTGGCATCCACAAATTATAAAATCAAAAGTGTATGCTATACAATCGGGTTGACAAATTTTATAAGTGTCAGGCCTACACTCTTTTGTAGGATATTTACAATATACAGGATGAAGGGTTAGATGGGGTTTGGTCACAGTTCTAACTTCTAAGCCATTCTTGTAAAAGAGTATATTTTTCTAAAAAAATTCTTGAATTTTTTTAGAAATTATTTCTATAATAGAATTTGGAAATCTTGCTAAAAGTTGTTGTGCTTTAAAAAATATTCGAGGTATCAAAAATTTAGAAGGTTTGGATTCTTCTGATTTTTCTGGAATAAAAGTAACTTCTAGCTCTTAGTTTTGAAATTATTGCAGTTGAGTTGTCAGTTGCACAATATCTTCATTTTGAGAAGAAATTATGCTAGTGTACAGCTTATGCTGTTGTCGCAATGAGTGAATTATTATTATTATTATTATTATTATTATTATTATTATTATTATTATTATTATTATTTTTATTATTATTGAGAATTAATATCCTTATTGTAAGACCTGCACTTGTCATTTAACAGTTTAAAATTCCAACTCAAAGCATCACAGTGTTTACAAATTTCTAAATTTTGTGAAGTACTAGTGCTAGGTATATCTGTAATTTGTAGAGAGGGTTTATTCATATCATTTCTACAGTCTAGGTCAATGAAGAAATTAATACCAATTTTATTTTGAGCAAATTCTAATGTTTCATAAATATTTCTAAAGTTTTTATACAAAGAATTTTTAAAATTATTAACACATTCCATCACAGATGTCCATTTCGAGTAAACATTTGGTTGGTGACCTTGTGTTACTACGTAATAGGAATAACTCTATTTTGGTAAATTACTCAAGTAAAATGCTAAGACATGTAAACATTTTTATCTTTTGGCTTGCATTTTATGCATCCCAAAAATTGTCTAAAAAGGTTTGGTGGATGCCTTCTAAGTTACCTTCTACAGAAGTTCAAAATGGAGATTTGTTCCTTTGGAATACTTGGCAAGCTCTCGTTGGCCAATCTTTACAGTATTTTGCTGAGATCCATTAGTGAAATCACAAAGCTATGTTAGCAGTCTTGACAAATGATTTGCAATATTATTATCATGCCCTTTAACGTGTTCAGAATTAATTTTATATCCATCGTTAGTAATTCTATCTAAAAAATTCAACCATCTTCTTTGAGAGCTACATTTTTATTTTTGTTGTTAATAAATTTTACTATTACTTTACAATCAGTTCTAAGTGTAAATTCTTATTTATTTAGAATGAATAATTTAAAACTATCTAAAGCATAACAAATTGCTAATAATTCTGCATCAATGCTACTAATATTTCATTTTTCTCTATATTTACCACTACTATACCTACAATTTTATTCTCCTAATTTATTACTATATTTATGAGGTTTATATTTTAAAATAATTCCCCATCCTTTGTCACATCTATTTGTTTCTATAATTAAATAATCATTATCCAGAGGTAACTTTAAATCTAGTAAATTTTTTACTTTCTATTTTATTTGTTTTACTAATTCTACATCTTCTTTATTAAAATATTTTTGTCCTTTATGACTAGTTTTACTATATAATAGACCTGTTATTTTACTCAAATCTTTAATGAATTGTCTTGCAAAATTGAAGACTTTTAAAAATTGCTGCAATTGTTTTGTATCTTTTATTTTATCAAGCAATTATAATACTTTCTGTTCCTAAAAATTCTATATTTTTCTTAAATAATTAAGCTTTTTTATTGCTAATTACAATGCCATGCTTTAAGAATTCAAAAAATAAAAAAAAATTTAAGATGACCAATATGTTCATTTTTAGTTTTAGAAAATACTATCTATATATACTAAAACAAAATCATTGTATTTACTAAAAATTGTATTCATTTTTCTCTGAAATACTGCCAATGTATTTTTTTTTTTTTATCCAAAAGGCATAATTAACCATTCAAATTGTCCTAAGGGGCAAGTAAAAGCAATTCATGCTATATTATCTGGGTGCATTTTAATTTGTCAAAATCCTAATTTGTAGTCAAATTTACTAAATATGTAACATTCTTGGATTCTATTTATTAATTGATCTTTGTCAAGAATATTATAACTGTCTTCTAATATATTATCATTTAACTTTTTATAATTTATTACCATTCTACTTTTTCCTCTTACAATTTCACTATATTTTCTAACAATAAAAACAGCACTTCTATGAGGACTAGCACTTTTTTTAATTACTTAGCTTTGTTAAATCTCCGATGTGCATCTCAAATTCTTTTATTTCATCATTACTTATGTCTATCTTAACTGTGGTCATTTTTAAATTAGGATTTAAAATTTCTAATTTACAATATAAATTATCTTTTTGCTAATGTTTTGTGCGATTTTCTCCAATTATTTTTGCTTTTTCTAATTTGCTAAGGATATTATCTATATCACTAATTCCTATTTCTAACAGGTTATATAATTTTTCTATATGTAAATAATTAACTTGTATGTCCTGGTCTAACCATTCTAGTTGGGAATCTATTTATTCTAGAAATTCACTTTGATCTATATCTAATAGTTGATCTACTTTATTTTATTTACATTTACGAGGTATGTGACACTTACAATTTTCTAATTCATCTTTTTGTGGAGCTTCTATTTCTGTACAATTTTTAGATGGAGGTTGAAGGGGTCCATGATGCTTCTTAGCACACACTAATGTGTTATAAAGTAAACTACTACTTTTTAAGAAATGAATACTACTACAGGTTAAAATCAAACCACGGTAAAAATGAATCAAAAAATCTAATCCAATAATTAATTTCTAATGAGTAAGTTTAGTATAAATTTAGAGGAGATTTTGAAATGAAAATCTAAATGTTTAACAGATTTAGTGTACCTATATATTCTATCTGAGCTACTTCTGCTATTCTACTAGCAGCTGTGTGGTGTTATTTCAGAGTTATTGTACTATTAAGGATCGAATTACTACAAGTGGTATCACTTAAAGTTGGTACTTCTATTTCTAAGGTTCCTATTTTAGTAAGGATAGGAATGTCTATATTATTAGTTTTATTATTTTTCTTTCTGTCTAATATTTCTACAGTCAGATTATAACTATTTTGAATTATTTGAACTTGTTCAATATTTGTTTTATACACATGATCTTTTAATTGGCATATTTTTTGTTCTATAATCCTAATTCTTCTTTCTAAATGACGTTCTACAGGATCTTCTCTCTGTTTTTGTTTTCCTTTTTTTATTATTTTTAATTCTATATTTTGTTTTTCTAAACAAAATTTACAGGCTTCTTGTAAACAATTTCTACATTGCCATCTTAAGTGCTAAAGAAGGATATTTTTCACATAAATAGCAAGGTTTGCTATCTAATCTTTTTTTATGTATCCAATCGTGTTCACAATCTACAAGCACTAATTCCTGAAGGGTATCTGCTACATTATCTGATTGAGATAAATAAGACAATTGGTTTTTGGGAGTGCGGGTATTAGCTATTTCTTCTACAAATTCTGAGTCTTCTATTTCTTCATCTGACTTAGGTTGCTAGTAGTCTACATCATCAATAGATATTATGCTATATACACTTTCTAAATCTGACATATATTCATCTACATCAATAATATCTTCATTTACACATTCTACTAATGTTATTTGCTTATTGTATACATTATTTTTTCAAGGACAATCTCTTGCTAAATGATTAGGTCGGCCACCACTATAACAATGCAATTTGTTTTTATAAGTTCTATTTGTATTAAATTTTCTAACATGCCTATCTTTATTTAAATATGATTTTCTAGCTGAAGATTTCTAAGATAATACTTTTTCCTAAAGTATTTCTTTTTTGATTTTCTATATATTTTCCTCGTTTTTTGTTGACCATAATGTTGAGGAGTATAAATATTTTTACAAAAACTATATTCTCCTTATGTATATTTTTCTGCTAATTTCATAATTATAAATTTTATGTAGGTAGTTATATTTTTTATATGCGCTACATTTTAATCATATGATTTATAACTCTTATATATTTCTTCTCTTAAAGGTCCTGGTAATTTTAAAAATAAAATTTCTAAAATTGATTCTTCATAGAAACATCCTGCTAAGGTAGGATAATAATAATCTTGCAAACAAGGTTTAATAAAATTTCAATCTTTTATAGACAATTGTTCTAATTTTCTAATAGTTTCTTCTTGTTGAATTTTACTACCATAATTAGGGTTTAGGTTGTTAAACTTAATTGAATTTTATTTGTAAAATTATGTGGATTTGGTCCTAAAGCTAAATCATTTGCTAATTATCACGAAAAATTTTCTTTATATTTTCCTAAGTTGCTCTAGCTGTTTTTCCTAAAAAGGTTTTTAAATAACTATACATTTCTTCTGCTGTATGATCAAAATTTTGTTGAATACAATGTTGTGCTACTAAATATTTCTAAGTGTCTATTACTCCTTCTCACAGTTGTGGGTCATGAGCTACTAAATTTTACATTCTACCATTATCTATTAATTTCTTATTATCTATTGTTTCTAGAGGTTGTCTTTTTCCTTTGGGTTGTTGTTTTATATTATATTTCTCTATAATCACTATATTGTTATAAAATTTAGGTAGTGTTAGAATAAAATCTATACACTACAAACTAATAAAACTCTAACTATTCTTTGCACAAGAATTTCTCTCTTTCTTTTCTCTCACAATTTTCTCTAATTTTTCTTTCACTAATCTTTCTTTCACAAAATAATGGTGTATTACAAGCTTAGAGAATAACTCTATTTATAGAGCTCTAATTAGTGGATTACATCATGGAATAATCATCTTCCACTAATCTTAATTAGTGGTGTCTCCACTAAATGGTGGACATCCATAAAAATCTTCTCTAATTATTCACATAAATCCATAATTAGTGGAGCCTCCACTAATTAATGGTGTTTTCAATAATTTTAAGCTATTCATAACACTCCCCTTGGATGTCCATCCATTACATAAAGAATATGCCTCGTTAAAACCCTACTAGATAAAAACCCAGTCGGAAAAAAAATCTAGTGAAGGAAAAATAGTACACTATTCTATATGTCTGTTTATTACTCCCCCTGATGAGATGATTCCTTTAAATCTTTAAACCGACGCATACCGATTTTATATATCAACTTCTCAAATGTTGCAGTCGGTAAAGTCTTCGTGAAAATATCTGCGAGGTTGTCACATGACCGAATTTGTAGCAAATCAATTTCACCTTTCTTCTGGAGTTTGGTGACCTATGTTGTGTCCGATTTCCTTTAATATATCCTCCTCGTAATTACGCTTATGCCAGTTGCATTATCTTCATAAAGAGGAGTTGGAATATCTCTGATATATGATAATCTACAACTTTCTCGGATATAATAAATCATGGATCTTAGTCATATACATTCTCGACTTACTTCATGAATGGCTATAATTTTAGCATGATTTGAAGAAGTAGCTGTTTGGAGATATCGAAGGACTTGTTTAATTCCATTCCAATGTCGTCATGTTGGTGAAGAACTAAATCTTGCTAATAAATTGACAGCAAAGGCAATATCAAGTCGTGTATTGTTACTAAGATACATCAATGCACTAATTGCACTAAGATATGATACTTCAGGACCAAGAAGTTCTTCAACATCTTCTTGAGGTCGGAAAGGACCGGACGATTATTAGAATACTCAATGGATGTGCTTTGTCCATGTCAAATCTTTTTAAAACTTTTGCTGTATATGTTGAATAAATGTTCTACATGCCAAATGTTCAATTTGTAAACCAAGACAAAGTGTAATTTTAGACCATCCTTGATGTCGAATAATCAATTGTTTCTTGGAGCTCTTCAAGAGTTCCAATAAGATTAAAATAATCAACATATATAGCTAATATCACAAATTTATAACTAGATTTCTTAATAAAAATGCATGGACATACCTGGTCATTTTAAATCTCACTTTCAATCAATATTCACTAAGATGATTGAACCACATGCGCCCAGATGGCTTCAGGCCATATAATGATTTCTGCAATTTGATGGAGTAATTTTCACGAGGATAATGTGTATATGCTTCTAGCATATGAAATCCTTTGGGGATTTTCATGTAAACATCATTTTCTAAATTTTCATACTAGTAAGCAGTGACAACATCTAATAGGCGCATATCTATCTTTTCATATACTGCCAAACTGATAAGATATCGGAGTGTAATAGTATCAACAACATGAGAAAAAGTTTCATCATAATCAATACCTGGTCTTTGTGAAAAACCTTGGGCTACTAACCGTACTTTATATCGTACTATTTCATTCTTTTCATTGTGCTTTCGTACAAATATCCATTTATAGCGAACAGGTTTTACACCTTCTGGTGTTCGGACTGCAGGTCCGAAGACTTCTTGTTGTGTTAGTGCATTTAACTCCGATTGAATCGCATCTTTCTATTGCAGCTAATCTTTTCTATGCCGACATTCATCAACTGATATTGGTTCAAGATCATCATTATCCTGTATAACATCAAGAAATATTATATGCAAACATATGATCAATAATTGTTTCTATCTGATTCCAACTTATACCGGAAGTGGTATAATGGATAGAAATTTCAGCGTTACTTTCATCTATGTCTGTTTCTTTGTCATAAGTTTTCTCTTGGTCTTTATCATTCTTTGCTTTAATATGATCATCTGGATCATTAATCCTCTCTTCTTTCGAGGATTTTATCTTTAGAACCAAGAGGTCGGCCATGCTTCTGGCATGCTTTTGGCTCAGCAACTATATGTAAAATCTTTTGTTCTGCTAGAACTTCAATTAGAATAGGAGCACTTATAGCTGGCATATGCGATTTTGTTACTCTTCTAGAGTCAACAAAAGCGTCTGGCATTTGATTTGCAATACTTTACAAATAAATTATCTTTTGAACTCCAAGTTCACACGCGCTTGTATGCGGATCAAGATAATTTAATGATGTTGTCCAATCACGATCTTTCTTGTACTGTTTCTGTTCTCCCCCTAATTTAGGGAATAATGATTTCACAAGAGAATAAGATAAAAGAAAAAGAAATATAAGAAAATGATAACAAGAGAATAAGAAAAGAAATATAAGGAAATGATGACAAGTAGGAAATGCCAAGAAAAATATATCTTTTTTTTGTTTATTTTACTCTTCCCGGTACTGATTGTTCCTTTTCCTCTCTTGTCTTTTCTTCTCCTCCTACCACCTACCTCTTCTTCTTCCTCATACAGATATATATATATATATATATATATATATATGTATGTATGTATCGATATATATTTCAGTCATCAGTCATTAGTAAACATCAAAAACAAAAACTACAAAGCAGATATGGAAGCTCGTAATTCATTTGAGACATGGTCAAATTTTGACTTGGTTTCTGCAGCAGATTTTGATGTATTTGCCTGTCCAAGCCAACCGCTTCCTCTTAATTCTAATGCAGAAGATTTTGATATGTTTCCTTTCCAAACCAACTGGTTCCTCCTAATTTCAGGTGAGATACCTTTGAGGGCTTCCATTTTTTTTTTTTTGTACTGGATAATGAAATTAAACTCTCTTTTGGTTTGTGTTTTTTTTTTAATGTAAATCAGTGAACATACTGCTTTGGACCAATTTGATCCGCCCATGCAAAAGACTATTTTTGATGCTGTCCCTCTTGATGCTATTCCTTTGAATGAGGATATGCTTGTGCATGATCCTTTCTACTCTCTAATGGATTTTGAACAAAGCCAGAATATGATTCCAGGTTATTATACATTTAAACATGGATTTTGAATGGTATTACCTTTACTGATATTATTTTCTTTTTCTAGGAGAAATAGTGAGTGGTCTTGTGCATGATCCTTTTTACTCTCTAATGGATTTTGAACAAAGCCAGAATATGATTCCAGGTTATTATACATTTAAACATGGATTTTGAATGGTATTACCTTTACTGATAGTATTTTCTTTTTCTAGGAGAAATAGTGAGTGGTCTTGGCAATGAAGTCGGAGTAAGTACTCATGAAATGCATAATATCGAAGTTCAAAATATTATTTCAGACAAAATTCCTATAGAGAATAAGAGGATTAAGAGGCAGAGAGAGAAGAAGGGAAATAACTCTCAACCACTATCAAGAGAAACCATTTCGCAGTACTTTTACCTGCCAATCAAGAGCGTGGCCAAAGAACTGAATATTGGCATAACCCGTCTTAAGAAAAGATGTAGGGAGTTAGGAATTCGTCGATGGCCTCACAGGAAGTTGATAAGTTTGGAGACCCTAATCCAGAATGTTCAGGTTCTCTCACACACACACTTATACTTTGCAAGTGTGAAATTATGAAAGATTTATAAGTAAATAACCGATGATATCACTTCGATTTACAGGAGATGCAAAATAAAGAAGAAGGAGGACATATGGCTGAGAAGAAGTTGAAAGAAGCCATTGAGATACTGGAATGTAAAAAGCAGTTGGTGGAAGAAAATCCTGATATGCAGTTGGAGAACCAAACACAGAAATGGATACAAGCATGCTTCAAGGCCAAATATAATGAGAAACTTAAGTATAATAAACTTAAGGGGATCATAAAATCCCAAGACTCATTTCACAGTAACTTCACGGCTAATTCTGCTGCTAGTCTAAATGTTGACTCAAAAGGGAAAGAAAATGAGGAGGATGCTGAAAAAGAGGAGCTGAAGTCCATAATTACTAATTGTTTGTCTTCTTCTAATGTAAATATTGAAAAAGAACAATTACAAACATTCATCTTAAATTTGTCAGCTCAATTACAAAAGAGCAATTACAAGCATGTATCCTTAAGTTTATATGAACACTAGTGATATGAATAAAAGATGTGATGCTTATTATTAATGGAAATATCTTTTTCCCTTATTATCCTTTTTGTTCCCCTTCAAGTGGCCAATATTTCTCTGTGATAAGGGAAATATCGAGTGTGTCCATGACCATAACCACAGCCACTGCCACAACTACGACTATAACGTTGGCTTCTACTAGAGCCAACAGCATTCACTTCTGGGAGTACTGTTGAGCCAGTTGGTCTGGCTTCATAATTTCTCAATAATAACTCATTATTTTTCTTTGCAATGAGGAGGGTAGTAATTAAATCTGTGTATACCCTTTTTCTCGATATTATTGCTGCAGGACAATATTTGAGGCATGAAAGGTGGAGAAGGTCTTCTCCAATATATCTTCATCAGTAACTTTTTCTCTGCATAATTTTAACTGAGATGTAATTTTATACATCGCGGAGCTATATTCATTCACGGTTTTTAAAATCTTGCAACTTCAGGTGCAATCATTTATACCGTGCAGTTGGTAATACGACCATCTTCAGGTGGTCAAATCTTTCTTTTTATCCACATGACATATGGATCTCTTTTTTTTTAGCATTTAGATGCATTTCTGTATGACATATAATTTTTTCCAGAAATATCAAGGGCTACAAATTCGAATTTAGGGAGGTTAGCCATAGAGATCAATAAATGCGTACCTGTCTTCTGGCTTTGATAACGGTAGAGACTCGTACTGATAACGTGTTATAAAATTTGGGTAGTGTTAGAATAAAATCTACACACTACACACTAATAAAACTCTAAATATTCTTTGCACAAGAATTTCTCTCTTTCTTTTCTCTCACAATTTTCTCTAATCTTTCTTTTACTAATCTTTCTTTCACAAAATAATGGTGTATTACAAGCTTAGAGAATAACTCTATTTATAGAGCTCTAATTAGTGGATTACATCATGGCATACATCATCTTCCACTAATCTTAATTAGTGGTGTTTCCACTAAATGGTGGACATCAATAAAAATCTTCTCTAATTATTCACATAAATCCATAATTAGTGGAGCCTCCACTACTTATTGGAGTTTCCAATAATTTTAAGATATTCATAACATATATGTAATTTTAAGTACATTTCCTGGTCCATAATGTCTAACAACTTGTTGTGGTGCTATTGGCTGTGAAAGAAGATAAAGATTACTAGATGCAGTAGAAGGAGAAGTAGTATCTATATATTCTACATATTTATTATTCTTCTTCTATATTTTCAATGTATTGTTCTATTTATACTCTTATATTTCTATCACTATCATAATACAAATATTCAGTATCTTTTATTTGTCCATTTCTTTCTAATTCTGTTTCTAACCTCATTAAATCTTCTTCTGATAATTCTAAGCCTAATTCTTTAGGATACATTATTCTATTTTATGTTTCCATAATTTAAATGTTAGGGATATGCCCTAAAAAAATTTGTATTTATACTATTGTCATTATGTATTATGTAATAATATGAGGCATTTCTTTCCATGAAAAATGCATTTAGTTTTGTAACCATCAAGTACATGATTTGATAGTAAAACCCTATAACAAATACAATGACTATTTATAAATTATCCCTAATCGATTATTATTAGTGGAACAATAATAAATTAAGATTAATATGTTTGTGACTTGATGGCTGTGTTTTACTAGTCATAGATATATGTGATATCAAGTCAAAACATAAATAAATGTTAGAGAACATTATATTGGACATGACCCACTGGGAGAGTACTTCATGGGACATATCATAAGTACTTTCTAACCGTAATAATATTAGAAGTCCCTTAACTTGAATTCATCATAATTTCCTACTTGATATATTCTATATCTTGATGCTGTCTAAAGTTGTCTTTAATCATATAATAAATTAGACCACTGTTAGATATAGAATAAACCAAGGAGTGGAATATGATTGATAGTGAAGGAATTTGTCCCTCTCATTCTTGGGAGAGATGTCCATAGGCCCCTTGATAAGTTAGACTATTAAAATGCATGGCTATACTCAAAATATATCAATTTGAGATATTGATATCATTTGTTTGAATAGTCTTCTATGAGATCAAGAAATAGTTGATTAAGTTTAATAAGGATGATATACTCCGTGCCTTATACTTAATCTGGACATTATGTGACAAAAGGACTAAATATAAAGTTATAGTTTGGTTCAAAGAGATCACTGATCTTCGTTTAACCTGGATAGTTATAGTATTTTGCTAGAAATTGCTTATAACTTGTGGACTATTTAAATGTGATTTGGGCATATTACTAGTGTTAAATAAACCTATAAGGTCACATATTAAGCGAACACGTTAGGTTATTTTTTTGGTAACTAGGTTCAATGTATCTGAAAATGTGTCTAGGTTAGTCAAACTTAGAAAAATGACCAGATACAATGAATCTGGAAATATGTCCACATTCGATATGTCTGGAGGATGTCCAGAAAAAAGAATCAGACTTGATAAATTAATTAGTTAAATTACTGAGATAATGGCAAAATCTTATAATATCTTTTTAAATTTAATTTGAACTTAAAATAAGATATGATAAGATATTATGAGAGTTGGACTCCAAGAAATTTGTGTGGTTTTAAAAGAAAACCTAGCCATCTTCTTGTTGTAGACTTCTCATAAAAATTTGCGTGCCTCCATAATAGAAAAAATTTAGCTTCTCAAAACCCTAGGCGCTAGCACTCTCGAGTAACGTGTTGGTTTTTCTGTATGTATCCGATAGAGGACGTTCGCACATTGTAATGTCTAGTGATCATTTAAGTGTACGTACGCCTGGAAATATAAAAGCAGAAGTCTTACTTACAGCGATACAGAGGTAATTCTGTAACCCCTACATTGACCTTAATCGTTTGGCTAGGATCCTCGGAAGGGATTCGTGGCTGTTTTCATGTTTAGGAGTCCATGAATCCTAATATTCAATACATATATTTTCTATTCCCAGTCTTACAGACTATGCATCTTTATCTTCTTCTATTCTTAAATTCATATTTGAATAATTTAGAAATCTAACACTAGTTTCTCTTCTATTATTTTGATACATTACACTATCTCTGGGTACTAAACGAGTATCTAATTCTAAAAATTTACTAGGGTTTCATTCTTCACCTGCTAAAATTTCTAGATTTACTTTTACTGGTTTTATTAATTGAATTCCTTTACTTGCCATAACTTCTATAATAGGTTTTATTTTTATTTTATATTCAATTCTAGATCCTTTGGTTAATAGTCCTATAAATCCTAAGCTTATTATTAAATTTTCTCCACTAAAATCTTCATAACCTTTAGTTTGGATTCCTATTTCTATATTTTAGCTTAATCTTCTAAAGTTATTAAAAAATTAGGACTACAATAAAAAATTCCTCTATTTTCATTCATATCTACTTCTATGGTTGCTATGAATGCTTTCTTAACATCTTTCCATCTTTTATCTAATATTGTTAATAAAAAATTAGTTCCTATTCTTGATCTTGTTAAGCCTTTAATTCCTATTATTATTAATCCTAAATGCATATAAGTATGTGTATTTTTTAAATTTTTAAGACTTTCATTAGTGACTAGTCTAAGTGTTCCCGGTTCTCTAGCTACTAACAAGGGTTCTTCTATACTGGATCTAAATAAACCAGTATGACATTGTAACCAACCTACTTGATATAATCTTCTAGGATTTAATAAATCTATATTATGATTTCTATAAATTTCTACATCTCCATGTACATCTATAACTTCTTCTAACTAAATTTGTCTATTTTTCTAGATTGTCTAATTCTTTTTAAAATAGATGTTTCTACACTAGTATTCTCATTTAAAGTCCTACTGGGTCCTGTAAATGACAATCACCTCATGATTTTTATAGATTACTTATTTTTTTTCTTTTTTTTCTCTATTATATTTTTTCGAAGATAAATATCCAAATTTATAGGTTTTTTGTTTTTTCTATTTTCTTTCTACTTGAATTCTACTGAATTTATCTGTAAGTTTATCTAACTCTTTTTCTAAGTTTAAAGCTACTAATTCTTTTTCTATAGTTTCTAATTTTTCACATATTTTAATTAATAATGCTATTTGTATATTATTTTGTTTTGGGCATATTTTATTTGAATTAGATGTTCCTAAATAATTAGTAGATCCTAAAGATTCAGGATGATGCTTTTTTAATTTTACAAGGCACTTTTTATAATCTAAATTATCTTCTAAAAACATTAACTAAGAATGAGCTTTTCTATATTATTTAATATTTTATTTATTCCTAGATAAAACTTTTCTATTTTTTGGGGATGCTTTTCAAATTTGACTATTATTTCTTTATAGTGACTAGTTCTTCCTTTAAATATTCTACGTATTTCACTCTTTTTTATTATAGTATTATTTTGTTCTTTAATATATTCTAAATTTTTTGCTAATTGTTCTAATATTTTATTTTTATCTTTGATGTGTTTTAATACTATTTCCCAAGTATTACAAATTTTCTTTTCTTGGACTTCTAATTTTTCTCCAAAACTAATTACTAGATCTACAAGGCAAACTTTGTGAATACTGAGAAAGAAAATAACAAGTATGTCTATATTTATTACTATATAATGTATTCTTAGTTTTTCCTACTAGTTCAAGATTTAAATAATCTATCCTTCTAGTGTCTATCATATACTAAGCTAAATTTAAAATTTCTAATATTTTTATTAACAAGTTATTTTTTACAGTGAGATTATATATTCTATTACTTATGCGGTAGAAATCAAATGAATATGAATCAATAAAAACAAGCAAGCGAGAGTATTTTTTTAATAAGATTTTTGTTAATTTTTATTCTATTCCTTAAATGATAAACATACAACATAAATACTACAATTTCTAAGCAGAACTTAACAATTTTAATTGTTCATAAATATCAACAAATTCTAATTCTAGAATATAAAGAGAATAACCATACAGACTATAATAAGGGGAATTGAAATCAGTATATTTCAGCAAATTCTGATATATCCTAATAAGTTTTAATGTAACTTTTAATTGTACTTTCAGATCACTTAAACAAAGCATTAAATATAGAGAAATGCAAAGAAAAGAACTTATTCCGCATTTTATAAAATAAAAAGGAAAGGGATGGCTCTTATACCAAATTTAGAGGGTGGTGGCCTTTTGGAACTTTTCGAGGAGAGGTGCCCTTTTGGAACTATGAAAACAAGAAATAAGATATAGCAACAAAAGATATAAAATATATATGTGTGTGTGTGTGTTTCTATGTAAGAAATCAAGCAAATTAGCCTACGGGGAAATGAGAAAAAATAAAAAAGAAGAAGAAATACAAGAACAAGAGAACAAATAAGTGTAAGTCAGAAGACAAAAAATGTAAGCAAAGGTACAAAAGTTGGGGGAATAAAATAGCAAGAAATAAGATATATAAATAAATAAATAAATATATATATATATATATATCTTATTTCTTGCTATTTTATTTCCCAACTTTTGTACCTTTGCTTACATTTTTTGTCTTCTAACTTACACTTATTTGTCCTCTTGTTCTTGTATTTATATATACCTTTTAGACAAGGGTTTCAACCAAACTTGCTGCAATCTTCTCTTTCTTTTCCTCCTCTAGCGTATTTTTTGATCTTTCTAACTCTACTAAATATATTTAGATTAAAATTATATTTTTAAAAATATAAACACAATTTTAGATTTTATAAAAAAAACTATGAATTTTTAATTAATATTATGATTTATTTAAATTAAATAATAAAATTATTCACATTTTATAAATAAAATTCATTAGAATTATAATTATTTTTTTCATTTTTTAAAAATAAAATAATATTCTATTGAGATTAATTACTATTTAATTACACTTTATAAATTTTTTTTAACAAAAAAATTTATTTCTAGAAAGAATGAAAAATGTATATCAAACTGAGTTATAAGATAAAACTCAATTTTAATCAATTTGAACGGTTACTTAGTGTCAGTAACAATTTGTCTTAGTATTAATAGGAAGGTTATTGTCGTCTCGAGTTTAATTCCGAATTACGTCCTTGTACCCTTTCCTTCTCCTTGCCTTCCCCGCACTTTCTAAATTAAAAAAAAAAAAAGAACGGTTACTTTTTTAGTCTATCTAATGAAGATTGCTTCATTTTAATAAAGTAGACCTATATACAAGAATTTGTTGATTGTGTTCTTTTTCTTGATACTTATTTGGATTGACAAAAATGGAGAGGAGGAGATGGAAAAGGGATTGAACTTTAAAATTTTGAATTAATTGTTTAGTAACGAAAACAAATAATGAAAGGAGAATAATAGATTACGTGTAGTATAAACGTTTTAATGTTCTTTATGTTGAAGATTGGGTGGGAATAAGAGAAAATAAAATATTATTTAATAAATTTTTATTGAATAATTTAAAATATCACTAATAAATATAATGTTTAACATTGTTTTATAAAATTAGTAAAAAAACATAAATCAAAGTCGTATTTTTTTCCTTTTTCATTTGCTTTTATTCAAATGTTATATTTAACTTTTTTATTTTCTTTTTATATCTAACAAAATTTTATAGTAAATAATTAGTAGTACGCTTCCATTTCCTTCTTTTTCCTTTCTATCCTTCTCTTTTACTCTTCTCTCCTTTCCGTTCTTTTTTCTTTTTTTTTTCAATCCAAAAAAAAAAATAGAAGTTCAAGAAAAAAAAAAACTACTCCAATGGCTTAAATTCAATAAATTCATTAGGAAAACAGTCAGTTGAAGAAGAAACAACCTAATAATGAAGGATGTCCCAGATTCCTCTTGCTCTGGGAATTCTGTCCACTGTGAAATAAAATGGGAATTCTGTCCACTATGAAATAAAATAATCAACTTTTCAAGTTGAAATAAAAGGAGGAATAGTCAATTGAAAACGATTAGAATTGTAGAAAGTTGGATTCCAACCTCATACATGAGGCGAGGTGTTTAAATTCTGTCACCTCTCTCTCTCTCTCTCTCCTTTCCTTCCAGTTACCTTACCGAACATCATACCATCATTCACTTCTCGTTTTAATATGAAATGAACAGCGAGGATTAAATCGTTATTTATCTTACTCTTAACGTGAGCTGGACTCTAGTAGACGTCGAAGGCGGTGTTACATCTTTTTGAAAACGTTTGGGGTGGCATCTTGTTGGTTTCTAGTATTCCAAATTGATAGCCTCCAATCAACTTTCGAAACATTTTCTTGCATTTTCATTCGTTTAGGGATGAAATTAGACATTTGAGATTGAGAGACAAAGATACACTGAAAGGATAATTTAAAAAAAAAAAAATTGAAAGGCGAAATATTGTTTCTGTTTTCCCTTAAGAATGAAATTAGACACTTTGAGATTGGGAAACAAAGATATATTAAAAATATAATTTCTAAAAAAATTTTGAGCAGTGGGATATAAAATTTTAAAAAAATTAAAAAATTTTCGATTAAATTTTTAAAAAAATTAGGCAGTTGGGAGCGGGGGAGGGGAGGGGAGGCAGGGGAACGGGGCCCATATCCGTCTTTGCCCTCTTTTTGAATGTTCCAAGAAGACTGCACTTTCTGTGGCCAATTCTATTGATCTTCTCTGTCCTTCTCTCTCTCTCTACTCCCCAGAATCCTTCTGTCGTTCCCAAGAGGCGCTATCGGAATTGGTTTAACTGTGGGTGGCACTCTCCACTCTTCTTTCCTCAGGGCTAGTTTGCGAGTTTAGGCGAAAAAAGAAAAGAGGAAAAATTTTAAGTTATGAGAGAAAAAAAAGAGAAAACAAAGAAATGTGATATATATTTAAAATTGTTTTGGAGTTTATGAGATAAAAGAAAAGAAGAGTTTTTTTTTTATATTATTTTTTCTGTTTAGGAGCTTGGAGAGAAAAGAAAAGATTAGTTTCTATTTACTACAATATCTTTCGGGAGTTTATAAATAAAGTTGAGGACATAAAATGTAATAAAAATTAGAAGATGTTTTGCAAAGATGAATTTGTCATTAAAAAAAAAAACTTAAAAGCATTTCTCTTCCTTCAATTTCTCTCCAATTTGGAGAGAAACAATTCTAGGTGTTGGAATGATTTGACATCACTCCACTTCCCTTCATTTCCTTTCATAAAAAAAAACTGCCAAATAAGAAAAAAGAAGGCACTTCTCCCACTTCTCTTCTTTTCTTCCCTTTTTAAACTCCAAAACTAGCCCTTAAAGTTCTTTTTGATAGGATGGCTAAGCCTGAGTTCCTCAATCTGTTTCAGGCACAAAAGTATGATCATCAAATCTTGGAGAAGCTCAAGTGGGAACTGCTGATACTTCATGCTATGTTTGAAGAAGTTGAGAACAAGCAGAGTAAGAATGAAGTTGTTAAGCATTAGCTTGATGAGCTCTAAGAAGTCATTTACGAAGCTGATGACTTGCTTGACCAGATCAATACTGAAGCTTTGAAGGTTCAAGTGGAAAGTGATTACTGAAGCCCAACCAACCAGGTAAGTGCTTCTAAAGACCCCTCAAACTTTAGCACTAAATTTCTTAAAGAATTAAAGCCAAAGTCAGAAGAGATTGTTCAAAAATTAGAAGAGTTTGAGCAAAAGATTGGTACCTTGGGTTTAATAAAGGAGGTTGAGTAAAAAAGACAACCTTCTCGACGTCCTTGACCTTTTTTTGGTTGATGAAAATGATGTGTGGGGTAGAGATGCTGATGGAGACATAATCATTTGAGAGTTGCTTTCTAATGGTGCAAATGCGAGTGTCAATTTCTTTGTGATTTCAATACTTGGGCTTGGAAGGGTTAGGAAGATACTCTTGCCCAACTTGTTTACAGGGATGACAGGGTGAAGAAGCAATTTGATGTGAAAGCATAGGTTTGCATCTCAGGGGAGTATGGTGATATGAGGATCACAAAGTTGCATCTAAATGAATTGAACATACTAATTTCTAATTCTGGTGAAAACTTCAATTCGCTTCAGATAAAGCTAAAAGAGGGCCTGTCCAAAAAAAGTTTCTTATTGTTTTAGATGATGTCTGGAATAAGGACTACAACGATTGGTTTATCTTCTCCTTTCAATGGTGGAGAAGAGGGTAGCAAGTGTTAGGAATAGGATCGATATATTTACTTGTCAACTAGATTAAATCTTATAAATACGCGAGAAACAAATCGTGCATTCGTAGATATCGTCTCCAAAAATACGACTCGAGAAGCTTTTAGCCTTCTAGTGATGCTTCTGACCCTCAAGTCTTCTTCAGTGTAATCTCCTGTGACAAAAAAATTGCTAGTCGTATTTTTATCTCTTTGTAGAGGGTGGACTCACAAAAACTGAGAAAATGTTGTATCTCACGTAACCCTAATATAGAGTTTTAAACCAATATATATAGTTGCCTATTTCCAACTATGTCTATATATTTGACTCTATCTCATAAATGAATCCTAATAAAACAAAACAAGTATAGTTAGATACAACTATTTCTACTTGCACTATTCTATCTCAAATACGATTTTTGATTTCTTGCAATTTTCATTAATAAATAATAAATAATTATAATTTGCTATTGTCCCATAATTAGGAGCCACTAAAGGAACATGACCGAATAAAGTTAGATTAAGTTTCAATAAATTATTTTATCAACCTAAAAAAAATTTACTAATTACGTTCCACTCCACTAAAAGAACGTAATTGCACTCGTAGACTAATTATAATTATTGGAGTCAATAATTATATCCTTATGATTGATCGATCTAACAAATTATCCCCAACGATCAACATAATACTTTGAATGAGGCAGTATGAACACAGAACCCCTTATTCAAATCTCCAATTCTTATCTTCAATTTAACAGTATCATGTAATCACGTCACACTTACGAATTAAATTTAATAGATACTATTGAATTACTGAGCTCAGATTTAATTGGCCCTTAGAAGAATTCATGCGGAAATGATCTTACCTTTTAAAGGCGACGGATTCTATATTGTAGAATAATTGTTCTATATTTATTTCACTTTAATTCCCAAAATACATAGATTTTGATTATTAAATTAATCTCACTCTTTGGTAACTCAAGGAACTTCAAGTTAGAAAGTATAGATTATTATTTACTCAGGATTAAGGTATTATGTACAACAATCATATAATGTTTAATTTGTATGGTTCATTCAATAAACTTAAGATTTATGGTCCTATCTAATATATCAAAATATACACTTAATTTTATTACCAAAGTAAAAAACAGGCTTCAATAAAATCAAGACAATCTCAATAAAATAAACTACCCAAATTTATTTTAGATCGCAGATAATTTATTTCAAATTAAATTATAAACTAAGTTTTTCTGTATTTAACAAATAAATACTTGATTTATAATATCTAAATAATTCATGGACAAAACAGGCTCATGCATATATATACATATATATATGTATATATATATATATATATATATATATATACATACTTTATTTAATTTCAAAATACAAATGTTATATTTACTTGAAGGGCATATCTAAAAAAATTCTCCCACTTGTCTTAGAGTAAATGAGACATGTCAGAAATACCCATACGCTTGATTTGACTTCCAAAAACTATTGCAAATATACTTTTAGTAAAAGGATCAACAAGTTTTTCAGCATAAGAAATCTTTCATACTTCGACATCTCCACGTTGAACAATCTCCCTAAGTAGGTAATATTTACATTCAATGTATTTACCACGCTGATGGCTATGTGGTTCTTTCATATTTGCCACTACATCACTGTTGTCATAGTACAAATTAATGGCTTGAGATGCAGAAGGAACCACTTCAAGTTCTATTAAGAACTTCTTCAACTATACTACTTCTTTAGTTGCCCCACAAGTTGCCACATATTCAGCTTCTATTATAGAGTTAGCAATACAAGATTGTCTGATACTTTTCCATACAACTGCACCATCACCTAAAGTGAAAACAGAGCTTGAAGTGGACCTGCGAAAATCTCTATCAACTTGAAAATTAGAATCAGAGTATCCTATAGGTACCAAGTCTGAAGCCGAATAAACTACCATGTATGATTGAGTTCTGCGAAGATACTTGAATATATACTTTACTATTGTCCAGTGTTCCAGTCCTAGATCTGACTGATATGTACTAACCATTGCAATAGCTTAACAAATGTCTAGATAAGTAAAAAGCATAGCATACATGAGACTTCCTACAGTTGATGCATAAGGAACTCGTTTCATGTACTCAACTTCATCAAGAGTTTTAGGACTATACTTTTGAGGTAACTGGATTCTATGTCTGAAAGGTAATTTACCTTTCTTGAAATTTTGCATTGAAAATCTTGCTAGCATTTTGTCAATAGATGAAGCTTGGGATAAAGCTATATGTCTAATCTGTTTATTCCAAAGGATCTGAATACCGAGAACATATGTTACTTCTCCCAAGTCCTTCATATTAAACTGTTTACCCAACTAATTTTTCACTAATGTCAATGTCCCTACGTTATTGGCAATGAGAAGTATATCATCAACATATAGTATGAGAAAAATCACCTTATCATCTATAATTCTCTTATAGACACAAGGTTCATTAAGATGCTGACTAAAACCATAAGATTTAATGGCTTGATCAAACCTAATATTCTAACATCTAGACGCTTGTTTAAGCCCATAAATGGACCTACTTAATTTGTAAACTTTATGTTCTTGACCTTCTTGGATAAAATTGTTTGGTTGTACCATATAGATATACTCATCAAGATTACTATTAAGGAATATTATCTTGAAGTCCATTTGTCGTACTTCATAGTTGAAGTAAGCTGCAATGGATATGAGGATTCTTATAAACTTTAGCATGACCACATGTGAGAAGGTTTTCTCATAATCAATACTTTCTCGTTGGGTATAACCCTTAGCAACTAATTTAGCTTTGAAAGTTTCCACTTTTTCGTCTACTCCTCTATTTTTTTTGTAGACCCATTTGTACCCAATAGATTTTACTCCATTAGGTAAGTCCACAAGCTCCCAGATGGAGTGAGTGTACATGGATTTCATTTCTAAATCCATTGCTCTCTTTCAATGGTTTGCGTCTATATCCTCTACAGTTTCTTTATACGTAGTGGGATCCTCTTATTCCTCAATGGAGATTGCTTGAAAAACCTCTCCATAGAGTAAGTATCTAGAGGGATGTCGAATGACTCTCCCACTACGTCTAAGCCGTGAAGGTTCTTGGATTATTAGACTTTCTAGCTCCTCGTTAACTGGAACCTGTTATGCTGATTCTTCAATGACTAGAGTTTATACAGGGGCATGAGGTTCTTCCACTCTATATGTCGAAGAGCTAGGGGGTATAGATGACGTAACATCTACTTCTCTCTTACTGGAATCTGGCATGTTAAATGGCATAAATACGAATTCACCATGTGAATCTTGAGTATGGGTTTCTGTAACCATTTGCTTGAGATTGTCTCCCTTTGTTTTTTTCGGAATAACCCTACTCTTAGATCTACGTTCTTCTATGTACTTGTCCTCTAAGAAAATTGCATTTGTACTTAAAAATATTTTCTTATGTTGAGGATTATAGAAGTAGTATCCCCTTGTTCTTTTTGAATACCACCAAATAGGCATAAATTTGATCTTGATTCCATTTTATTCATCTTTCCTTTTAGCACATATACAGAACAACCCCAAATTCGGATATGTGTCAAATTACACTTCCGCCCATTCCACAATTCCAATGGAGTCTTAGGGATAGATTTTGATGGAACTATATTTAATATATATATCACAGTTTGTATAACATATCCCCAAAAGGATGTACCTAGTATAGAGAAGATAAGTGTTGATCTGACCAAGTCCAACAAGGTCCTATTTCTCCTTTTTACAACTTCATTTTGTTTAGGAGTGCCTGGTGCACTTAGTTAAGATAAAATCTCATTTTTTGACAAGTATGATCTAAAGTCGTGGGATAGATATTCTCCACCTTGATCTAATCGAAGTGTCTTAATGTTCTTACCTAACTGCTTCTTGGCCTGGGCCTTAACTTCTTTGAATTTATCTAATGCATCATACTTTTGCATCATTAGGTAAACATATCCATATCTTGAGTAATCATCTGTAAAAGTAATGAAATATTTATATCCATCTCTAGCTAGACATTAATTGGTCCACATATATCAGAGTGCACTAATTCTAAGACTTCCTTAGCTCTATTTCCTTTCGAAAGAAAGGATCTTGTAGTTGTTTTACTCTCCAAACAAGATTCGCAAACTTGAAAAAGTTTTACCTTTAAGTCACTTAAAAGTCCTTCTTTTATGAGTCTTTGAATCCTATTTAGATTAATATGACCAAATCTAAGATGCCATAAGAGGGTCTCATTCATAGGAGATAACTTAATGCATTTGTTAGATTCAATATGGTATAACAAACTGTTAGTAGGTTTTAAAACATACAGATCATGTTTTAAATTTTCACGGCATATTAATGAGTTATTCAAAAATATCTCTATTAAAAATTTATAAAATTTAACAGGATATTCTTATTTGAATAACAAAGACACTGAAATCAAATTTTGATAAATGTCAGGAATATAATAACAATCTTTCAAAACTAAATGTTTACTATCAAAATAAAGATAAGCACCTCCAACAACTTTTGCAGATATACTGTTCATGTGCCAACTCTTAGAGTATGCTCTCATTCACTGAGATATCTAGTTACTTGGAACCCCTGCAATGAATTGCAAACATGATTAATGACTCTAGAATCTACTATCAAGTATTTGTAGAATTAATCAACCACTAAGCAAGTTTCAATGTAGGATAACTCAACAGTACCCTACTTGCATTTCGCTATCATCCACTTTTGCCTTCTTAGTCTACTACTTAGGCCCCTTTTTGTTATTTTACTTCCTCTTATTTCCTCATTTGCCTTCGGGCTTGGAAGAGGAAGATCCAGCATGAGCCACAGCAAGAGTGTTGCCACTTTCTACTTTTAGGATAGTCTCGGTGCTCTCAAGCTCTTTCATTAACTCTGTAAGAGATATATTCATCTTGTTCATGTTATAATTAACCTTGAATTGTGAAAATATCTCCGGAAGAGTTTCTAGAGTCATATCAACTGGGTCTCGGGCTTAATTTCAGCTCCTAAGACTTCTATCATGTTAAACTGAGCAATCAATTCTAACATACGATCTCTCACGGGCATTCTAGGTTTCATGTGCATATTCCTTATGTGCCTTATTGTAGCATAATAGACCTGATGTCTTCTGTACTCAAACATTTGTTAGAGGCTTTTCATGATATCTGAAACAATTGCCATGTTCTCATGTTTTTGTTGCAAAACATTTGAGATAGATCCCAAAATGTAGTACTGAGCCATCTTATCAGAACTCAACTACTTTTCATAAGCCACCCTTTGTTTAGATGTGGATGGATCAGAAGGCTTAGGAGGACATGATTCAATTAGCACGTATTTGAGCTTCTCAGCAGCGAACACGATTATTTGATTCCTTTTCCAATCAATAAATTTTTTCCAACCAATTGGGTTTTTGTTAAGATTAAGGATACTGTGTTGGAAGTCATTTTCTAAAATAAAATAAAATAAAATATATGAGCTAATATCATGTCATGATACATGATCAATATGATAATATTTTAAGTAGTAAATAGAATTACAATCAAATTACGATAATCTAAAACTCCAAAGTAACATACACCTCTATAGGAGATAACAATGTGACTTACAGTTAGGCCAGGATCCACCACCTAAAACCTTAAAGTAACATGTACTTCTATAGGAGATAATAATGTAACTTACAGTTAGGTCTAGACCCTCCCACTAAAATTAATATTTTTTGCATCTAAATGCAATATTAGTTTTAGTGTTGCTAGTCTTTTAGCCATCATAGACATTATTTGGATATTTTATAGGAAGACCTTATAATGTCTTTAATTTAAGTGTAACCCCTATATTAATATTTTTTAAAGTTTCCAATCCAATTACATCACCTATAGGGTAATTATGAATGAATTAAACTTATAAAAATAACACAAAAATATTAAGCTCAATCTAGTAACCAATAAAAACTTAGCCTTCCTATAGGGAGACCATTTAAAATGGTACGAAGTAAATGTTAATTTTACTAATGGGGCTAATAGGGGAGGCCTAATGTTAATTAAAATTAACCATTTTACGCTTAATTTTTTTTAATAAAAACTTTATTTATGCATAATTAAATAGTACCTAGAACGGTGTTAATGCAAACTATATGACATATTAACATGAATGATATATAATTCAACAAAAAACATAGCAAAAACTATAAAATTAATATAATTTTGTGGCCAACCTAGACATAAGAAATAATATTTCAAAATTACAATTGAAAAATTAATAGGCTAAAAATTCAAACTTCTACACTATTAATTTGATAGGGCACCATTGTGACATAAGAACTTCTTTGGTGTGGTGGTTAAGGTGCAAGGGCTTTATATTGGTGACCTGGTTTCAAAACCCAGATCTGCCACCAAACCTCCTTTTTTTTTTAATAATTAAAGGGGACCCCTAAACTAGACTAGCCTAGTGATGGGCCAATCCAACTCCAGCCAGCTGGGTTTTTAGCTGCTGACCCAGCACAAACCAAGACGACCTAGAACTAGCCGGGCTACTGGGCCCACATATGTCGAACCAGCTCTAACCGATTAAGCTTTTGGTTGCTGGCCCGGCACTAGCCAGGTCGGCCTAAAGCCAGCCAGGCAAGTGGACTAGTATATGCCGGCCCAAGTTGCTAGCTACTGCCTCAGCTTGCCCATCATGCTAGCCCCACTAGCTAGCAAGATAATACAACTAGCGTGGCCTAGCCCATCATGCTTGAACATTCAAAGGCCACACATGAACATGATAATCACGGCCATTCTTTGGCGAAGTAGCTCCATTGATGACGCCGCAATTGACGTTTCTCCATTTTGCTATCCACGATTTCTCTTGTGCTAGACAAAGATTACAATTTTTTTTTATAAACAAACTAAAATAAAATAGTAATAATAATAACTCAAAATGGGGTTTTTGGAGATATAATCCACCCATTTTGTTACAAGACTCAATAATACTTATACATATTTACCAAATTAAGAACTAAGGCCATAAAATTATTTTGAATTAATCAAACTATTCACTATGAATATAAATGCATTATTCCTACACCGCTCAACTAATATATGCACATGCATAAAAGATTAAATCTTAACACATAAACATATATCAAAACCAGCCTCTGATACCAATTGTTAGGAATAGGATCGATATATTTATGTGTCAACTAGATTAAATCTTATAAATACGTGAGAAACGAATCGTACTTTCGTAGATAGCATCTCCAAAAATACAACTCAAGAAGCTTTTGGCCTTTTGGTGATGCTTTAGACCCCCGAGTCTTCTTCAATATAATCTCCTGGGACCAGAAAATTACTAATTATATTTTTATCTCTCTTTGTAGAGGGTGGACTCACAAAAACTGAGAGAATATTATATCTCACGTAACTCTGATATAGAGTCTTAAACTAATATATATAGTTGGCTATTTCTAACTACGTCTATACATTTGACTCTATCTCAAAAACGAATCTTGATAGAACAAGACAACTATAGTTAGGTATAACTATTTCTACTTGTTATATTCCATCTCAAATATGATTTTTGATTTCTTACAATTTTTATTAATAAATCATAAGTAATTATAATTTATTATTATCCCATAATTAGGAGCCATTAAAGAGACTTGACTAGATACAGTTAGACAAAGTTTCAATAAATTATTTTGTCAACTCAATAAATAATTTATTAATTATGTTCCACTCTACTAAAAGAACGTAATGAGACTCTTAGACTAATTGCAATTACTAGAGTTAACAATTATATCATTATGATTGATCGATCAAACAACAAGATCATTGTTACAACACGGGATGAAAAAGTGGCACTAATGATAGGTAATCTACATATTCATCATTTGAATCTAATGTTAAAGGAAGATTGATGGTCTCTATTTAAGAAACATGCTTTGGACAATGGAGATGCTACTGAAAACTTGGAGTTTAAGTCGATAGGTATAGAGATTGTGAAGAAATGTACAGGCTTGTCCCTGGTAATAAAGGCAATAGTTGGGTTTCTAAGATCAACGTGGACAGTTAATGAGTGGAATGGATTTTAGCAAGTAATGAATAGGACCAACTAAACAATCAGGTAGGCATTCTGTCATACTTGAGATTAAGCTACACTCATCTTTCTTCCCATTTAAAAAAAATGCTTTGCTTATTGTGCAGTTTTTCACAAGGCTTATGAGTTTAGAAAAGATAAGGTAATTTTATTATGGATGGCCAATGATTTGTTGGGCGACTCTGCAAGTAACAAAAGACTTGAAGATACAGGAGATGGGTACCTGTGTGAACTAACATTCAGATCCTTGCTTCATCAATCAAGTGATGGGAAATTCTTTGTGCATGACTTGGTTAATGATTTGGCGAAATTTGTATTTGGGAACCCCTTTCTTAGGTTAGAAGATCATCTCCAAAAAAGTTCCTCAATTGTAGTGTGGCATTTCTCTTACCTAATTAGTGATGATGTTGTATTTAAGAAATTTAAACCTCTAAATGAGTCAAAACTTTTGAGAACATTCTTACTGCTACATTTTGGTAAAAAAGGAATCCTAATATACAATATGCTTAGCCCGAAACTCTTGACGGACATTTTTCCTATATCCAAATATTTAAGAATACTATCTTTGTATGGTTACATAATCATTGAATTGCCCAACTCTTTTATCAACTTAAAGCAATTATACTTTTTAAACTTGTCTCATACAAGAATTGAAAAGTTGCCAAGTTGGATATGTACATTTTGTAATTTACAAACCTTCTTGTTGGTTAGTTGTAAAGATTTAGTAGAGTTTCCAAAAAATATGGAGAAATTAATCAATTTACGCTATCTTGATATAACGGGAGTTGGACTGGGCAAAATGCCAATGGATATTGGAAGTTTAGAAAATTTTCAATTATTAGGCAGGGTCACTTTTATTGTTAGCAAATATAGTGGTTCAAGGATTGAGGATTTGGAAAAGCTTTGCAGTCTCCAAGGAGAATTCACCATTTCTGGCCTGGAAAATGTTGCTAACGGCTAGATTGCTTCAATGGCCCAAATGAAGAATAAGGAACATATTAAGAAGTTGACTCCCTAGTGGATATGTAATACCAGTGATTCTCTACTTGCACAAGATGTACTTGAGAATCTGCAACCTCATGACCTTGAAATTAAGAGATATTATGGGACAAGATTTCCAAATTGGCTTGATCCCTCATTTTCTAATATGGTATTTTTGTATCTTTCCAATTGTGAACATTGTCATTGCGTACTAGTGCTTGGGTAGCTACCCTTTCTAAAACATCTTACTATTAAAGGTCTAAGTGAAGTATTAGAGATCGACCAAGAACTCTGTAGGGATACTTATTTGGCTAAGTCATTTCCTTGTCTCAAAGAACTAAGAATTTGAGAACATGTGTGAGCTAAGGGAATGACATTTACTGAAAAGTGAAGTTTTCTCCAGTCTTGAAGAGCTATACATTGACTGTTATCCCAAGTTGATTGGAGAAATCTTGAAGCAGCTTTTGTCATTAAGGATATTTAAAATTTGTGATTGTCCCAAATTAACTAGAGAAATCCCGACGCAACTTCCGTCACTAAGGAGATTTGAAATTTATAATTGTTCAGGGCTTGTGAATTTAGATGGTGAATTGACTATTTTTTTACTCCAAAGAGGATTTATTGCATAGGCAGTTGTATGAATTGAGGATTTCAAGAATGCCAAATTTGAAGCAGCTTTTATTATCATCATCTTCTTCGGATTTCAACAAACTATTGCTAGTTCTTGAGGAACTTTGGATAGATGATGCGTAAAGTTTGGGTATATAAAAATCATTAAATTTAAATACATCTCTTAGTCAAGTTTTAATTAAAACATTAATCTCAAAATACACATATGAGCAAGTATACCTATCGCAAACATAGTATAGGGAATTAACGAATATCGATCCTCAAAGGAACAAGTACACACTAATCACTTTTCATTCATTGTTTAACCGATCAAATAAAGTGATAAGATAAAAAAAATATATATGTACAATTCAAAGATGTAAGAATATGCAATATAGACAACTATCCTAGAATACATGACAATGAATCAATTAGCAATTATCTCAATTAATCATCATCTTAGCATGATGAATGAATATAAAGTAAAATCCAGTCGCTTCCCAAGTTGTGAATCCATTTACATAAACTCCACTTCTTTCCCAATCCATGGAATCACTATCTTTTGATTAAATTAGTAGATTTTCCAATCAAACCAACATAACCAAAAAATGCATTAAACTCAATTTCTCATAAATATGAATTTAGCTAATGACCCTATACTCTAGGCAAAATCAACTAATATTTGATTACTTTAGTCCTTTAATCTTAACTTCGTTTCCCAAGTCCATTAAGATTTGACAAATATAAAATCAATGCAATGAACTTCTAACATCATTTCTCAAGTCAAATAGAAGAAAATGCATCAATAACCAATGATAATAAGTAATCAAATACCAAGGATAATAGAAAATTGATCAAATAACTTCACTAATCCAAAAACCATGAATCCCAAAATAATATCAAATTATAATGAAAATATTAATTACATCATCATTGTAGAAAAAGAAAATAAAGGTAAAAGAAAAAATTCATAGACAAGTCTCCTTCTTTGCCCTTGAAGATTCTCTTGAATAATCCTCCTTAAATGGTGAATCTCTCATTCTTTGAGTGATTGGAAGTTTTGATCCTTAGATTCACTACTTTCTCTTGTGTTTTTCTTATTTAAATAAGTTTTTTTATGCCAAAATTCATTGCTTAAGGAGTCTTGGCCGAGTAGGATTCGAAAAATACCAAATTCGTGCACAAAATCATGTGTTCCAAACCGGCCCTAACGCCGAGTCCATTCGACCCACCTGGTGCCATGTGCATTCTATTTGGTCCCCTGAACGTTGCTCTGTTTTCTTTATTTTTCCAAATTGGACCTGGCACCAGGTGCAATATGAAATTTTGCACTTTTGCTCGAAATCAACTCAATTATGCACAAATTTGTCAAAAATATTTTTCACAAGTAAAATGTCAAATAGGAAAGAATATGCCTAATTATTATATCAAAAGTATCCTAAATTAATCTCAAATAACTAGAAAATAGTGATGAATTTAGCCCATATCACATACTCCCACACTTGAACTTTTGCTTGTCCTCAAGCAAAACACTTAAGTTAAGAAAATTATTAAGAAAACATAAACTGAAGGATCAACGGAAAAATCATAAAAAAAAAAAAAATGCAGCGAAAAATTTTCAGTTTTTTCAAGCCACATCTAGTAGAGAGTATTTACTTTTTCTTATTGGTTGCGGATTAACCAATGTAGGGATAGGTTACACTGGACTTTCTTGGGTTTGGAGGGGAGAAAGAGGCATTTGCTGCTTAATAAGAATTCCTGCCAATCTACCACTCCTACGCATCAAATGTCTCCAAACTTCTTCTCTTCGTCTTTCGGAGTATGACTCTACCTTACTCTTGGCATTAGCTTGCTGAGAGCTCTTTTTTTTTTTTTTTGGATAAAAACACTCTACCAGAGAGAAGGAAGAGAAAAAATATAAAAGAGAAGCAAGAGGAGGTGGCACACTCTGATCGATTAATCTTGCGCAATGCTTGTTTTTTTTTCATATATGTTTCGGGCAGCCTTAGGGCTTCCAGAGCCCTAATGGCCGAAATCACGAATCCCAATTGAGCTAGGTGTTGTGCTAAAAAAATAATGCAAGACTGGCCTTATTCTCTTAATTAATTAATTATCTTTTCTGTACCTCATTAAATACCCAAGACTAATTAATTAATTATAATTAGACTCTTAATATATGTCAACATATATTATCCAATTAATTAATTTATTCCAGCCCAATTTTCTTAATTAATTAATTATCTTTTCTGGGCCTTATCAAAACCCAAGACTAATTAATTAATTCTAGTTGGACTCTTAGAATAGATTTTATTTCTCTTTCAGATAATTATCCATTAAGCTTAGATTGTGTCTAAATAATACTAAGGTAACTTAAGCTACTCCGGGGGACTAAGAAACATATTATTTATGGCTACTAAAATGACCAAAATACCCTTACAATTAAATATCCATATTTTATCATTTTAAATATTTTAATTTATCACAATATAGAAATATTGATCTCAAGAATAGTATTGCTAAAACAATGTCTCCGACCTACAGGTAAAATGACAGAAATATTCCTCTATGTAACACCCATCAATGAGATAAGATAAATGTACTAACACTCATCTCAAAGATATCTATCATCCTTAGATCTCTAGTGTGATAATCCATGACTCACTTGAATGTTCTTGCTTATCATTGAAAGTTACCCAAAAGCACACATTCTAGAGTCACGTTCCTAGGGCCCTGGATAATTTGATTATCCAGGACAATCACAAGGGGGTGATTTAATCTCACTAAGTGAAGTATAAAAACTCTGTTGTATGAGTCCGTTTTAACTAACTAGAGAAATACTCCCAACATACAAGGATATTGATCTTACAAAAGAAATCTCACCCAGCATATATCAAAGTATAAAATCTTAGTTTCACCAGATTACCAACTCATACTCAAGTTTGAAGGTATCCGTCCACACTATAGCAGTAATAGTTTGGCCTCTATAATTATAGTACTTTAAGAGAGACCACTACTACAGGTCCAGTTCTATGTATTCGGAATATGCTTATGCCTATGATATGAGTGAACTACTCGCTGATTCAAGGTAAACCATTCCTCATTAGAAATCATGACACAATAGTCTTACCTTGATGAAATGCCCAGTTCCATCAAACGATTAAGAACTCAATTTTACTTATATAACAAGTAACCATGGTCTACACCTTACTGTAAAGAACGACCCAACACATAGACCATTACTTATTATACTTGGACATTTAAATATGCAATAATATAATGAATAAACTAAATTAAATGAATAAACATTTTTTTTGCAATATGTTCATACAGAATACATAGTTTTTGAGGGTATACTTCCAATATAAGCTGTTGGGTATCTCAGGCTCGTATTCTATACAGTGCAGCGGAAGAATAAAACGAGATACTATCCCAGGATCTGCATATGTGTGAAAAACAAGACATAAAGATAATAAAGGTAACAACTTTTTACCTTTGTTTGATCGTTCGAAGAACAAAATTTTCTTCTTCAAGTCGAGGCGCGATCCAGCAATCCTCTTGATCAAACTCCACGAGAGTTGAACGTCCAACCTCTATAATCACAGTGTGTGATTTTCTCTAATAGTAATCCACAGATAGAAACACTCAAGCACAAAGTTTTTTGTGCTAGCAGAAACACTAAGTGGCAGCTAGGGTTGTTACACAAGAACAATTAAGAGAGAGAGAGAAGAGAGAAGTATTTTCTGTGTTGGTTTTTGGTGTCACACCTTTTTTAGGGTTTCGTGTTTTTCATCTATATGCTACACGAAAATATCCTACCAAAATTGAGAATTCTAATCCTATTAGAATTCCCTAATTGTAATTAGAAACATCAAATTCTTACAATTACAATTTGGATCATAAATGATAACTAATTATAATTTGTCCATAACAACTTCTCTTTCTCTTAATTAACCCTACTATGTTATCAAATAACATCTTGAGTATATAATCCTCTATTGTGTGTGACCTATTAGGTTTCCTAGTCAATTAGTAGAGAACGTGAATTAAACCAAACGTCTTTGAGATTAATAATCTATAATTAATTAGAATTAATCATATTAATTCTAATCAGGATTGGTTTATTAATTTATCAATTAATAAACCCATATTCCCAAATCATAAGCGGTATCTAGCAACATATAATGACCATCCAAGAGTCCAGGAAGTCAAGTGACTTGACATGAACCCTTCAATAACAAACTTCAGTGCAATTAACTCTTTTCACCATACAATATCTCATTCGGTTTGGAGTACAAAATTAGTGCCAACTCCCTCCAAAATTAATTCTGGCCCGAATACAATAGTACGTGTACCAGGAACCCACTACACTAGATTTGTATCAATTGGAACTATTTACAATACACATATGCCTTGGCCAAGGACTTCTTGAGTAGTAATTTTTACAAGCGGCCGTGAGATATTCACCCCTACTATTAGGAGTGGTGAATCCTTTATTGACCCTCTCAATTACTTTCATTTACCTTACAATGTACCCAATATCCATCCTATAGGCAGTCCTCGATCGAGCTCCGAAGATTGGAATCAAAGTACCTTGGAGATCTCAAGTCTAAGGATACTTGCATGTTTGCTATATTGAGATTATATCACTGGAACTAAATAGTTATCCATGTGATTATCTTAAAGCTAGATCATCCAATGAACTTATTCCATTAACAAACATCTATGTGTTAACTTTGAGTATCTCAATACTCACGGATATGAGAACCATCGCCTGATCAAATTAGGAAGTCTAACACATACTAGTCTTAACGCATTAATGATTTCCTGTCTCATTAGTACTACGACTAGGGACTATTTAAGTACTAACACTATACAGTGTAGTAGGAATCTCATATCATGATCTCCTTAACACAATGTTGTATTATGGACTTTATCGAATAGTTATATTACTTAAAAGTAAACAAAAGAAACTATAAGATAAATAATGCATTTTATTAAAATAAAATGTGTCATATACAATGTACAAGTGATTGCCTCTAGGGTACAACACCAACACAAGTTTGTCCTCATTCCAACAATTTGAAGCATAATGAGGATTATAACTTTCTTTTAAACATTAGATAAAACTCTTTCCATTCATCAAACTCTTTGAAAACAATTAAACTTGAAGCATTTGATAAGACATCGCAAAACTCTTGAAGTACAATCAAGTTTATATCTTAGTCTAAGAAAAGTATTTCATCCTTCAAACAAAAATATAGATCACATGAATCATACAAGTTAAGATATCTACCAACTCAAGTATTATAGATCCAAAAATTTGTACAACTCGAGTTATGATGTAAGGAAAACACCCCAATTTTTTTCTCTCAATTTTTTCAGTAATTTAGGAAATTGATAGCCTTAAGTGAATGAATTTCTCTTCACACATCATATTGGCCCCCTTTTAGTCATTACTCATCATTTTTTCAATATTTTCCCTCCTTTTTGCTTTCGAAAATTAATAGCCTCAAAAAAGTGGATTTCTCTTCACTATCTGTATTGACCCCCATAATAAAGCAAAAAGTACATTTTCTAAGATTAAAAACAATCACTCATTTTGCTTAATCTTCAACTCACAATCAATGTTTCTTTGAACAATCTTTCCACTTAAAGATTTTTTTCACGTTTCTTGTAACAACTCAAAGCTAAGCAAAGTTTAAACCTATAATACAAGAGTTAGTCAACAACTTTCCCCACATTCATCATATCTTCCACATTCAAACTAGATGAGTTAAATAATAATCAAACACTAATGCATAAACAAGATTAATCAAAATTCTCAAGTCTTAGAACTACCCTATCTAATAAATCAATTTCATAAAAATCCATCAAATGAATTACAAAACTCATATTCAAGTAAGAAAAAGAATTACATCCTTAAATTTCACACAAAAATGATATGAAAAATGTCTTCTATACCTAAACTCTCCCACCACACTTAAACGAGACATTATCCTCTATGACAAAAAATTAACACAAGAAAGCATCTCCAAATGAAACAAAAATAATAAGGAAGGTAAAAGGTTAAGAAATACTCCCTAAGTACAATAAAGCTCCAATAAATTATAAAACTTGGAATAGAGAGAAGAACTTGTCCAAGAGGACTGTATTCTGACCTACAAAAGAAAACACAAATAAAATCATAAGAAAAATAATAACAAAATAAAGACACACCTAATAAAAAAAGACAAACTAAAAATTCTAAGAAAGTAAATAAAGACACAACTCACTCCCCCACACTTAAACTGGAAAATATTTTCCTTATTTGGGAGAGGAAAAACAAAACTCTTAACAAAACCAAACACAAAACAAAGATACAAACTCTTGCCACTCATCATGCTTCCACATCAAACTTTTGAAAAAGAGATTAAAACTCAAAGTAGAAAATGGGCATGATGAATGTAGAAAGAAGGGATGTTTTTGAAAAATGGAGGGTTCATGGAAAATAGTAGTTGCAATAAATGTACATGCATGACCCCCCATTCGTAACACTTTTTTAGACATACAAATCAAGTTTCCAACATAAAGATATAAATTTAGTCTAAACAGTGTGTAAACATGAGAATCACTATTTATCTTTTCAAAAGATTTGTCACAATAGAAATTTCCCTTTGAACCTAGTAGTGTAGATTTAAAAAATGGGATTAAGAAATTCTAATTTTTCAACCCATTTACAAATACCAAGTTACCTCTTTGAAATTGGGGTGAAGGGTAGAATTTGTCAATATCCTTCAAGGGTTTCTTATGATACATCATGGAAAAATTCAACTCCTTGAGGCATGCTAAACTCCATACATCATCATTTGGATCATTATCCTCCAAGAATGGAGATGAACCTAAGAAATTATGTGACAAAGAAAGATTAGATTTATTAGCACATAGAGGAGAATCGAATACCTCCTTTTTCACATTGGGCAATTATGCCTCATGTTCTCTATTCTTTCCTTAGGGATTCTCTTGTTCAAGTGTATGGGCCGTTAGGGCATCTTTAACCAACTTGGCTAGTTGTGTTCTTGTAAAGCTCACTCATTGGGATGGTTCTTCATGCCACTTAACAAATAAATTTGTATTGGCAACAAAGAATGCATTGAGGCTTCAAGTGACGTCTTATAAAAAGCATCGATCCAAGCTTGCAATTTTGCCAAATTCTCATCATTGTAGCTCCTTGTATCTTGTGTTCAAAAGTAATTATCCATATTGATGTCAATCTCGCACTCAAAGAAAAACAAAAATTTGATCGAAGATAAAAATAAAAATAAACAAAAATAATAGAAAAACAAAGAAAAGAAAAAAACAAAAGGGAAAAACAAATAATAGAAAAATAAATAAAAAAAATACACACATTAGATATATTCACAAACTATCTAAACACGAAAGTTAGTAGTATTTACAAATACAATATGAACTAAGCTAGTCAATTATGGCACACAATGTTGCAAACAACAAGATATAACACCTACTTACATAGAGAACATATATACATATTTACATATAGAAATAGGGATATATAAACATATAAACATGGTTAAATCAATGAAATTCTAACTTTCATAATATTGTTCCTCAGCAATGATGCCAAAAACTTAATACGTAAATTTTAGATATATAAAAATTATTAAATTTAAATCCATTCCTTAGTTAAGTTTTAATTAAAACATTAATCCTAAAATACACATACGAGCAAGTATACTCATCCAATAAGTATAGTACAAGGAATTAATGAGTATCGATCCTTAAATGAACAAGTATACACTAATCACTTTTCCTTCATTGTTTAACCGACCAAATAAAGTGATAAGATAATAAAAAAAATAAAAATATATATACAACTCAAGGATATAGAAATATACAATTTAGATAACTATCCTAGAATACATGATAATGAATCAATTAGTAACTACCTCAATTAATCATAATCTTAACATCATGAAGGAATATAAAATAAAATTCAATTGTTTTCTAAGTCATGAATCCACTTACATAAACTCCACTTTTTTCCTAATACGTAGAATCACTATCTTTTAATTTAATTAGTAGATTTTCCATTCAAACCAACATAACCAAAAAACGCATTAAACTCAATTCCTCATAAATATGAAATTAGCTAATGATCCTATACTCTAGGCGAAAGCAACTAATCTTTGATCACTTTAGTCCTTTAATCTTAACTTCGTTTCCCAAATCCATTAAGATTTGACAAATATGAAATCAATGCAATGAACTTCTAACATCGTTTCCCAAGTCAATTAGAAGAAAAATGCATCAATAACCAATGATAATAAGTAATCAAATACCAATGATGATAGAAAATTGATCAAATAACTAAATTAATCCAAAAATCATGAATCCCAAAATAATGTCAAATTATAATAAAAACATTAATTACATCATTATTCTAGAAAAAAAAATAATGGTAAAAGAAAGAACTCATAGACAAGCCTTATTCTTCTCCCTTGAAAACTCTCTTGAATAATCCTCCTTGAATGGTGAATCTCTCTTTCGTTGAGTGATTGGAAGTTATGATCCTTGGATTCACTATTTTCTCTTGTATTTTTCTTGTTTAAATATGCTTCTTTGATGCCAAAATTCGTTGCTTAAGGAGTCTTAGACGAGTAAGATTCAAAAAATATCAAAATCATTTGGAAGATACCAAATTCGTGCACAAAATTGCGTGTTCTAGACCGGACCTGGCCCCGGGTCCATTCGACCCACCTGGCACCAGGTGCATTTTGTTTGGTCCCCTGAGCGTTGCTCTGTTTTCTTTGTTTTTCTGGATTGGACCTGGCGCCTGGTGCAGTGGCCAGACCTGGCGCCAAGTGCAATATGGAATTTTTAACTTTTTTGCTTGAAATCAACTCAATTCTACACAAATTTGTCAAAAACACTTTTCACGAGCAAAATATCAAATAGGGAGGAATCTATCTAGTTATTACATAAAAAATATATCAAATTAACCTCGAATAACTAAGAAAATAGTGATGAATTTAGCCTCTATCAATAGAGGAATGTTAAAATATTGTGTCTTTCCCAATTAATCACCTTCCAACCACATTGATGTGACTAGTAGTAGGAGATGCTGAGAAGTTGGGAATAGAGATGACACTGACCTATCATGTGTCCATTAAAGAGCTAGATATAAGTAGAAATGGTCCTAGTACTGATTCTATAAAAAATTTCTCGCTTGAGTCATTTCCTACCTTGCAAAGGCTTTCTATTTGGGATGCGAGAAGCATTAAAGAGCAGTCAATCCACAGAAGAATTAAAATTTGACTTCACTGCAATCCTTAAGGATATATGGGTGTTGTAATTTTATGTCTTTTCCTATAGGAGGGCTTCCCACTCCCAATTTAACCAATATTGATCTTGCTATTTTCCATAAGCTAAGATCATTATCGAAAAGAATGCACAATCTCCTCCCATCTCTTCAACATTTGAGCCTATAGGCATGCCCAAAAATTGAGTGCTTTCCAGAAGAAGGTTTGCCCTCTAGCTTAAAGTATCTTCAAATAATATATTGTGAAAGGCTTTGGAGTTGCCAAAGCTAGTGGGGTTTGTGAGATCTGCAAGAAAATCAAGAAACAAACCAGAAAATAGAGAGAAGCCATTCTAGTACGATACCATGTGAGATCTACAAGAAAATAGAGAAGCCATTCTTTTGCGAACATTAGCTTTTTCCATTCAATCAGGTCTTCTATGCAATGTTTTTGTTTACAATAATATGTATATAATATATGGACAAAGGGAAAACAACTGTACAAAAGGAAATGACCAATCTACCCTCTAAACTATACACAATAACTAAAATAAATTATTGTAATTCCTATTTAGTTTCTATCACCCCCCTCAAACTTACAATGGGAAAGGAAAGCATCGAGAGTTTGCCAAGAAAAGACTTGAAATGAGAAATAGTATATGATCTGGTAAAAAATCAGCAAGGTGGAGATGAGAAGAAGTATAAGGAAGGGAGATGGTGCTAGCCTGGAAATGACATCGAACAAAGTGACAGTCAATCTCAATATGCTTGGTTCGCTCATGAAAAGCAGAATTCTGAGCAATTTGAATAGCACTCTTATTATCACAACATAAAAGTATAGGAGAAGATAAGAAAACACCCATATCTGTTAGCAACTAACGTAGCCAAATAATCTCTTCCACTGTTTAACCATATCTCTATATTCAGCTTCTAAACTAGATCGTGAGACAACATGCTATTTCTTACTTTTCCAAGAAATAAGGGAATCCCCAAGAGAGATTCAAAAGCTGTTAGTGTTATACTATAGAGGCAATCACATGTATTATGTATATTGTGCATTACTAAATAAAATAAGGCATTCTTTATCTTTCACTTTGTTTTATTTATTCTCTCGTGTAACATAACTGTTAGATAAAGTCCCAAATGCAACATTGTATTAAGAAAATCATGATAGAGATCATGATGTGAGGTTCCTACTACACTGGATAGTGTTCATATTTAAATTATCCCTAGTCGTAGTATTAATGAGATAGGATATCATTAATATGTTAAGACGAGCACGTGTTATACTTCCTGATTTAATCGGGCGGTGGTTCTCACATATGTGAGTATTATGATACTAAAGTTAATGCGTGGATGCTTGTACTTGAACAAGTACATTGGATAACCTAACTATGAGATAATCACATGGATAACTATTTAATACCAGTGATAGAATCTTATCATAGCAAATGTGCAAGTATCTTAGACTTTATATCTCAAACATACTTTATTTGTTAAGTGTTAGACTTTGATTCTAATTTCTAGAATCCTGATGAGACCACCTATGGGATAGATATTAGGTACAAAATGAAGCAAATAAAAATAGTTGAAAGGATCAATAAAGGATTTGCCACTCCTAATAGTATGAACGAATATTTCACGGTTACTTGTAGAAACCAATACTGAAGAAGTCCTTGGCTAAGGCGATTGTATATTGGAAATGGTTCCAATTGATACATATGATGAGTAGTGGATTCTGAGAATAGATACTAAACTATTCGGGCCAGAATTAATTTAATATTCTAGAAGGAGTTGGCACTAATTCCGTACTCCAAACTGAATGAGATATTGTATGGTGAAAGGAGTTTATTATACTATTGTTTGCTATTGAATGGTTCATGTCAAGCCACTTGACTTTTTGGATTTTTGGGTGGTCATGATGTGCTACTAACTACTGCTCATAATCTACTGAATATAGGTTTATTAATTAATAAATTAATAAATCAATCCTTATTAGAATTAATAAGTTAATTCTAAAATTATTAAGGATTATTAATCTTAAAGATGTTTAGATTAATTCATATTTTGCTACCAATAGATTGGGAAACCTAATAGGTCACACACAATAGAGACTTGAGTGCTCAAGATATTATTTGATATCATTACTAGGTTGATTGTAGAATGAAGAAGTTGTTGTAGTCAAATTAGAATTAGTTATAATTTGTGGGTTACATTGTAATTAACTAAAATCATAATGATTATAGGTAATTACGAATCCATATACTTAATGGATTCTGATTACCAAATATGATGGACAATATATATGATATATACATACTTCGTGCATTATGATTTTTCAAGAACATAACACAGAGGTTTTTTGGAAAAAAACTACGAGCCATTCTTCTACTTCTTTTTTTGAAAGACAAAAAAAAAAAAAAAATCTAGCCACCATAATTGTTTTGCTAGCATAAAACTGGTGTGTTCTTGAGCACTATTCTTGTGTGGATTTTATTAGAGACAATCCTACATTTGGATTGTGGTGTTTTGACAGAACAAAAAAGAAGACATTCTTAGGCTTTGCTGGATCGAGCCTCAGAGCAAGAAAAAATTTTCGTTCACAGAGACATAATATAAGGTATGAATTTTTCCTGTTTTGATTCCATTAATGCATATACGTGATCCTCGGTGTGGAATTCTTATTTTTTTTCGGTTGCGCAACTATGATTTTGCATGGAGAATGCCTAGCAAAAGCCTGTATTAGACTTTCTAGAGGTGACATCTCTTACCCAATTTGAATCAGAAAAAGTTCTAAGCTCCATAGCCAAAGGGATAAGAAGACAAAAATATTCCATGGAAGAGAGTTCCACACAAGTATTGAAGAATCTAAACTACAGCAGCCTGATGCACTGTTCAAGGGGTTGCAACAAATTAATTGACAACATAAACAACATAAGCAATATCAGGGCGAGTCACAGTAAATAAACAAGACACTCAACAATATAACGATATAAAGTAGGATCATCACGAGGCACCCTATCAGTTGGTTTAAACTTCATATTTAATTCAAGAGGAGTATCCATAGATTGATTGTCAGTTAATCTAGCTCTAGAGATCACTTCATTAGTGTATTTAGATTGAGACAAAAAAAAAGAGACCTTTTTCAGAGTATGACACTTCAATTCCCCCCCCCCTCCCAAAAAAAAAAAAAAAACAAAAAAAACATAGATATCACAAATCTTTCATCTCAAACTAATCATAAAGATGCCTTTTTAAATTTGAAATTCCTTGAGCATCTTCCATCGTGATAATCGTATAATGAACATAAAGCAATAACAATATCCTACTATGGGAAGAATTGGAATAGAACAAGGCTAGATTAAAAGTATTATTGGAAAAATCAACATGCTTCATTATGCAACAAAATTTTTCAAACCAAGCACGAGGTGCTTGTTTAAGATCATATAAAGCATGCCTTAGGCAACAACTATGACCAAAAGGAACAATATATCCAATGGGAGGTTTTATATAAACTCCTTCTTGCAACTCACCATTTAAGAAGGCATTATTTACATCCATTTGAAACATGTTCCATCTTTTCTTAGCTACAATAGAAATTAAAGTATGCACAAAGGACATCTTAGTAATAGAAGCAAATGTTTCCTAATAATCAAGGTCATACTCTTGAGCATATCCTTTTGCAACCAATCGAGCCTTGTATTTTTCAAGAGATCCATCAGTTTTAGTCTTAACCTTATATTTATATCCAATTGGTACCTTTTCTTTAGGGAGTTCAACAATGTCCTGAGTATGAGTTTTTTGGAGGGAATGTAATTCTTCACACATAGCTTTTGCCAATTAGAATCACATGCTGCATCTTTATAATACAATGGCTCATAAAACGAATGAATAGCAGTATAAAATGATGTCTATGAAGATGAGAAATTTGTTTTGTAATCTTTGAGTTAAGAAGGAGGATGTCTAGTATGAGATTGATACCTTGAAAAAATCGAGGTTAGTTGTGTAGGTTAGTTGTGTGTCAGTGACATTAGGAATGGCAATAGATTCCATTGGAGAAGGGGTCACATCTAGGAGTGAGGATGGAGAAGTTTTAGGAGCTGCAATATTTTCAAAGACTGTAGAAGATTCATCTTGTACATTTTCATTCAAAGGGACAGAAGATGAAGAATTATTATCATAATTTAAAGAAGCAATTTTTGTAAAAGGATCAAAAGAATGTACATGTTCTTGAGTGAGATTGGTTGAAGGGGATGGTAGATAATAATAAGGAATGTGGTCAAGAAAGGTAATATTTCTTGAGATGCGTAACTTTTGAGCAGTAGGGTTATAGCATCTATACCCTTTTTGTTCCATCCTATATCCCAAAAATATAAAAGTGTAGATTTTGTACACAACTTGGTTCTCTTAATTTTAGGAAGTAAGACAAAGCAGGAACATCCAAAAACTCTATGCTTAGAATAATCTAGTTAAACTCCAAATAATTTTTCATATGGAGAGAACCCACCATTTAAGGATGTAGGAATTCTATAAATAAAATAAACAGAAGTTAAGACTGCTACTTTCCATAGAGAACTTAGAACACAAGTCGATAAGATAAAAGATATGGCTGTTTCAAGTATGCGTCTGTGCTTTCTTTCAGTCTTTCCATTTTGTTGGGGTGTATCAGTGCAAGCATATTGTAAAATAGTTCCTTCTGAAGTAAGATAATCTAAGAAGAGAGTAGATTTATATTCTTCTCCTTGATCAGCACGAAAAACTTTTGATTTCAGAGTGGAATTAAGTTTGAACCATAGCAGCAAAATTGCGATAAATGCTATAGAAATCAAATTTTTTATGTACAAGAAATATCCAACAGTATCTAGTATGATTATCAATGAAAGTAACATAATATAAGGATTCTCTTTTTGAAATAACAAGAGCAGGACCCTAAATATTAGAATGTATAAAATTAAAGGGAGCATCAGAAACATGTTTGCTTTCATCCAAAGGAAGTGCTGTGAATTCTCCAAGTTTGCGACCTTTTCAATTAGAGATATCAAAATGAGTGACATTCCCCAAGAAATCTTTTGATATCATATATTTCAACCGTTCACTAGAGACATAGCCTAATCTAGAATGCCGCAAGAAAAATATAGAAGGATGTGAGTGCACATTAAGGGTAGAAAAAGAATATTTTACTTCATCTAAGGTCGGACAAAAAAGCTGCTGCAAAAGATAGAGACCCCTTTCTCTACTGCTTGTCCCAATTTGCTCCCTGTTTGAGGACCCTGAATAATACAACCAACCTTTGTGAAGGATACATGGTAACCTAAATTCATAAGGTGAATTATGGAAAGAAAGTTAATAGAAAAATCTGAGACATGAAAAACTTTAAAGACAAAAATTTTTAGAATTAAATGAGGCTAGAGTGATTGAACTCTTTTTATGCAGACCATTGGCTGTTTTAATAAAAATAGGAGAGGAAAGATTTCTACAATTAACAAGGATAGATGAATCATAAGTCATATGTTGGGAGGCACTAGAATCAAATATCCAAGTTGAGGATTTACCTTGTCAAACAGAATTACTAGAACTTGAATAAGTTACCATCATTGGAGAAGGGATGAAGGACTGTATGTCAAGAGAAGTATCGAGAAGTTGTTGAATTTGCTGAGCCACCATTGCTTGAATTTCTCTATAGGTTATACCTTGTGTATTGTTTGAAGTTTCACAGGGAAGAAAGGATGAATTTGTTACAAGCGCATTGACATTTCCTGAACCAACAACCTTTGGAAGTCTTCAAAATTGTTGAGATGAAGCACCAATATTTTGGTTAGGTAACAACCCTTTCATCTTGTTTCATAGCTTTAGGCACTCCTTCTTCCAATGTCCCTTCTCATGACAAAACTACATTCATCAACAGCTACTTTCTGATTTCTTTGAGTAGCAGAACCTGAAAAATATTGAGTTCTTAGTGTTGTGATGAGAACTGAATGTGTTTGTAAGTTGGAAGTTTGTAGAAACTTACTTCTAGTTTCTTCAGACACCAACTCACTTATAATCCTGTCAACACTTGGCAATAGTGAACGATGCAAAATTGAACTTTTTACAGGCTCAAATTCAGGACGTAATACCATTAAGAACTGAACTAATTTCTGTTCTTCTCTTAGCTCTTTATACCCAATCAAATTTTCAATTCCATGGGATCCATTAAATCCACTTCATCCTATGTAGTGTTGTAGAACTCTTAAACAATTATGCTTTCCTAACGTAAGTTGCATATCATGTTCTCTAATTCAAATCAACAGACAAAGTTTGATTATGTGTAGAAACATCCCTTACAGTGGAAAATACAGAGAAATGCATACTAATAGTTGGTTCAATTAAAATATTAATCCAACCTAAAATTCTTTTGTTATTTGTCTCCCATTCTTTCAGCATTTTTGCATAATCCTGAGCATTTTTAGCGGGGTAGTGATTGTCCCATCAACATAAACCTTGAGATCCTTACTAGTGATACGAATTTTCATGAGATAAGACCAATACAAATAGTTTACTCCGTTCAAATTTACGTTAATAACTTGGTTTGATTCAGAGATCATGTCTAGCACTATTTTCTCAACCTAACTCCAAACAAAGAAATCACACAATGCCAACAGATCCAAAAGGATTCAGCTTCAGAGTATGATGTTATACTAGAAAGTAAATCAAAGAAGTGAGCAGACTTTAGTTCTTGGTAGCCATGGCATCTTAAAAGAAGGTTACTGTTGAGCCCTCTATAGTATCATTTGCAGCTATAGCCATGGAGCTTGATGGATAGCAAGGATGACAAGATCAAGAGTTGAAATTAAAAAAATAATGTCCATAATCGGGATGATGACTAGCACGAAGAACTCCCAAACCCTTGCGTACTCAGTGAAAGTAGAAGAAGACCAGAAAATGGCATAACATAGCCAGATCTTGGAATCTACATAGATGACAAAACTATGTACAACAGAACTTTCACTAAACAGAAATGAAACCATTATCAACCCCTCAAGAGAAATGGAGACATAGATTGAGGGATTTTTTAGAGAGGAAATGAGGGTTTGAAAGAGAAAGTAGGAACAAAGAAGAAGAAAAGCCAAGAAGAGCCCTTCTAAGGAGAAATTAAGAACACCCAAAGCCCAAGCCAAAGTTAAGATTGAAGCTGAGGTACCATTCACAGCGATAGAGAAATAGAGTGAATGAAGATCACCAAACATAGCTCGATACTATGTGAGATCTACAAGAAAATTAGGGAACAAACAAGAAAACAAGAGAAGCCATTCTAGTATGATACCATTGTTAGTGTTGTGCCCTAGAGGCAAATCACTTGTACATTATATATGTCACATTTTATTTTAATAAAAAGCATTATTTATCTTACAATTTATTTTGTTTACTTTTAAGTAATATAACTATTCGATAAAGTCCCTAGTACAACATAGTTTTAAGGAAATCATGATAGAGATCATGATATGAGATTCCTACTACACTGTATAGTGTTAGTACTTAAATAGTCCCTAGTCATAATATTAATGAGACAGGACATCATTAATACGTTAAGACTAGCATGTGTTAGACTTCCTGATTTGATCAGGTAGTGGTTCTCATAACCGTGAGCATTGAGATACTCAAAGTTAACACATGGATGCTTGTTAATGGAATAAGTTCAATGGATGACCTAGCTTTAAGATAATCACATGGATAAATATTTAGTTACAGTGATATAATCTCAATATAGCAAACATACAAGTATCCTTGGACTTGAGATCTCCAAGGTACTTTGTTTGCTGAGCTTTATACTTTGATTCCAATCTCCGGAACTCGATTGAGGGCGGCTTATGGGATGGATATTGGGTACATTGTGAGGTAAACGAAAGTAGTTGAGAGGGTCAATAAAGGATTCACCACTCCTAATAGTAGGAGTGAATATCTCACAGCCACTTGTAGGAATTGCTACTCGGAAAGTCCTTGGCCAAGGCAATTGTGTATTGGAAATAATTCCAATTGATACACATCGAGAGTAGTTGGTTCCTAGTACAAGTACTATTGTATTCGGGTCAGAATTAATTCTGGAGAGAGTTGGCACTAATTCCGTACTCCAAACCGAATGAGATATTGTATGGTGAAAGGAGTTAATTGCACTGAAATTTGTTATTGAATAGTTCATGTCAAGCCACTTGACTTCCTGGACTCTTAGATGGTCATGATGTGTTTCTAGATACCACTCATGATCTGGAAATAAGGGTTTATTAATTGATGAATTAATAAACCAATCCTGATTAGAATTAATAGGATTAATTCTAATTAATTATGGATTATTAATCTCAAAGACGTTTTGATTAATTCATGTTCTCTACCAATTTACTGGGAAACCTAATAGGTCACACACAAAAGATGATTATATACTCAAGATGTTATTTGATAACATAGTGGGGTTGATTGAGAGAAAGAGAAATTGTTGTGGACAAATTATAATTAGTTATAATTTATGATCTAAATTGTAATTGTGAGAACTTGATATTTCCAATTACAATTAGGGAATTCTAATAGGATAGAACTCTCAGTTTTGGGGGAGAATTTTGTGTAATATATAGTAGATATAAAACACGAAAACCCTAGCTGAAAACACATACGAAAAACCAAAAGCCATGAAACAACAGCTTCCTCTATTCTCTCTCTCGATTTGATCTTGATCAAAGAACCCTAGCCGCCATATTGTTTCTGCTAGCACAGGAAAGTTTGGTGTTTGAGTATTCCTCTATGTGGATTACTGTTAGAGATAATCACACAATGTGATTATAGTGGTTAGACGTTCAACTCACGTGGAGGTTGATCACGAGGATTGCTGGATCGCGCCTCAACTTGACGAAGAAATTTTTGTTCTTCGGACGATCACCCAAAGGTAAAAGCTGTTACATTTACTCTCTTTATGTCTTGTTTTCCACACATAGACGGGTCCTGGGAGGGTATCTCGTTTATTTTTCACTGCGCCATATACGATACGAGCTTGAGATACCCAACAGTGGTATCAGAGACATGCTATGTGTGGTCTACGGATATTGTTTTGGCATGAAAAACTGTTTTCATGTATTCGTGCTTGTTTTTGTTCGCTGTGAAAATTGTTTTCACTCGAGTCGAAATTGTTTCGAGCTTTGTGGGTTTGGTCTGTAGCACAATATGATTGTGTAAAAGTTGTAGCATATTTCTAAAGGTGCTTTCTTTGGTGCTGAAAATTTCTGCAGGAAAAACGTTTTCTTGCAATATGGATGTTGCCTTCCGTTTCATCTTAATTTTCCGTTTTGATTTTGTTTAAACTAACAAATTGGTTGTTGTTTAGAGCTTCAAAATAGAAAATACTGTAGAGAATTATTCTCATTGAAAATTTGCAGAAGAAGAAAGCACTATAAATTGCTTTTGGAATTTTTTGAAAAATCGCTGCCATTGTTTCAGAACACAGGCGGTGCCGGCTATGGCCCCCAAGCCGGCACCAATTCCATTCTATTCGCGATGTCCAGAAATCGATTTTGGAAAGGCATTTTTTTTTTAAAACCAGAACAGAGCTGGCGCTGGATCCGGCTTCTAAATTGGCGTTGGTTCTGCTCTGTTTGCGACTTCCAGGTATTTTAAAAAAAAAAAAGTTCTGGAACAGAATTTTAAAAGGGAAAAATCTCATTTGATGAGAAACGGGACCCAAAAGCATTTTCTCAAAATTAGTTTTGAGATAAACAATTTTGTTTTTCAAAATAATGATTTTGAAAATCTAAAATTAGTGTATCTTTCTAAAGTGGTGATTTTAGAATTTGTTGTCTTTCCAAAATAGTGATTTTGGAATGATAAAAGTATATGTTTATTTTGCTTAAGCATAGTCAATGGCATGGTAGATGGTTATGGACTAAAACCAATTATATCTGTTCATGCATTTTATAGTTTTGGTTTTTATGAAATAGGGCCTGCGTGTCCTGCCTTCTCTAGAATTCTTGTGTAATTCTCTTCACATCTAACTCCCCTCGAATGTAACTCGAGATTTTCTCTCTTTAAGAAATTATGTAATTAGTTTACATAGGTTATATAGGAGTAGAATTATTCTATTCTGGAGATGGCGACCAAAACAAGGCGAGAAGGTAAGACCTTCTACTTAAATCATGCATGAATACATAGGGTTAACTATATTAATTTCTTTTATGACTCGAAGAAATTAATTTAGGAAAAGTCCATAACTATACCACGTAATCGCTTTATTACTATTATTATCAATTATGTGATTTATTGATTTTTATGCATGTCCTCCAACGAAATCACTAAAAGGAACAAATCCCTCAATTAATATTAAACATAATTCCTTCCGTTAGTATAGTAAGAACGAAAGTCCTTTTTCGAGACCAGGTTGTTGGGCAAATCTAAGCCTACTTGACATTAGGCATGTTCAAGCTATGGAATTAAATTCCTTTAGAATGCTAGAGTTCTTCTTATCATGTCATTGGGTCATCTCATCAGCCTTCTTCCATGCCTTTTCATCTTCATGCTCCTTAGCGGTAGAACCTTCCCCGATTATTAGGCAGGTCTCGTGTAAGACATACTTATACTTCTCTACTGTGAGTATTATGTGCGGGTTCCTTTTCCAGTCTACATGGTTTGGACCCGTTAGCTTATTCTTGTGGAGAATATTGGCTAAGGGACTGAAAGAACCTCCACAAACTATTTTTGAAATTTTAAAAAATAAAAGAATTTTTTAGTATTGTAAAATAAAAATAATTTTGTGCACTTTATCATCATATTAAACATGATAATTGTGAAACCCCACCTAAAGCCAACTCTAGAGTAAGGGAGTCGGGATGCATATCATATTATTTTACTTGAATATATATATATATATATATATATATATATTGAATGATTTTATGTGCTTTAGAATTATGATTTATAGGCTAAAAGGCTTAGTTATGCTCATTGAGCAAGAAGGGTAAAATGGTAATTTTGCTTGAGAACAAAATAGGAAGATAGCTTGGGGATTAAATAAGAAGAATATTTGGGTGAGGAAATAAGAACAAGAGTTGTTGTGGTTTAGTGGTTAGAGTTTTGGAATTAATCTCTAAGGTCTTGAGTTCAAATCCCATCATTTAAGTCTTATCATGATTTTATTTATTTATTTATTTAGGGTTGGATTTTCGTTTCTTGCATTCCATGAAAAAAATAAGAGTGTTGTCCTAGAAGAGAAGTGAAAGGAATGTCCTAATCCTATCCTTATGTCCTAAAAAGGATTCTAGAAGAATTCTTTGTCCCTCCATTACCTCTAGCTTGTCCTAACCTTTTCACCAATTAAGCTTGTTCAAAATTTATCCAAATCCATGTTTCAATTCCAGAAAATTCAGCAAGGATTATTGGTCTTTGAATTTTGAAAATGACTCTTAGAGGTTGGAGATTTGACTGAAAATAGGGAAGGAGTTAAGGAAGGTTTCTAAGAGAAATTAATCTCCATGGTTGAGCTTTCAAACTCCACTCCATAGTGTTCATATCCTCCATGAAAGAAATCTGAAATTTTTCCAGATTCTTGAGTAGCCTAACTTTCGAAAATCTCAACCATCTATCTTAATCAATTGCTGCCAGAAAAATGGCCAATTGATTTAGCTTGAAAACTGAAATTCTTGTGCAAAAACCGAACTGTACAAAACTGCACAAACCAGAAAAAAATCTGGGCAGTTTCGCAGCATAGCAGGCCGAAATCAAAGCTGTTTCTTCTACCTTCAAACCAGTAAAATACCTCTGCTTTTTCTCCATAAAGAAGGCTGGAAACCAGCCTTAAAGGATCCTCAAACACCACTCAAAACCCTCTGTAAATCAGCTGAAATATTGCAGGAAAAACTGCACAAGAAATTCTGCAACCATTCGAACCATAACTAAAAAAATTCCAGCCTTGAAAATTCGTCTAGCATTCCCCTCTAATCCTCTCCATTTTCACCAAGAACACATGCTACCTTTCTTCAAGCCAAAGACCACTATAACCTCCAATCCCTCCCAAAAACTCCAGAACATGCCTACATACTCCCTAGAGTCCATTTTTGGATTTTATAACATCAAATCTTGAAAACAAAAATTGACAATCGGATCAAAACCAGAGTTTTCCTTGAAGTCTCGAGAACATCATCAAGGTAACCAAAAAAAACTTTTGTTCATTCAAGCTTTAACATATCATACTAATGCTCTCTCTCTCTCTCTCTCTCTCTCTCTCTCTCTCTCTCTCAATGGTTGCTACAACCATGGCTGTTTTCTTTCTCATCTCTTGGACAATTCAAGACTCCCAAGCCCGGGGATCTTCTTAAACCTTCATTGAGATAGTCATCAACCAAGTATTTCTCTTTAACATTTCTTTTGAATTCTGGATTCATGTCTCATAAATGTTGATAGAGAGGATAGAATATGAATGGGTGATTGAGTATATGCATATGTATGAAGGGGTTGAGATTGGGGCATGAGAATGATTGATCATGATTAAGCTTTGAGAAATTCCTTGAGAATCGAAGTATGCTCTCCATGTCTTAAGCATGCTAGATGTTATGTCACCTTTGGTGAATAGGATATTATGTTCTTTTTTTCATTGAAGTTGTGAGTATGATTATGCTTAGTAGTGATTTGACCATGTGATAGTAGGATGGATTTAAGCCTTGTTCATGAATAGAATAGTTTATTGATTGATGCTAGAGTATATGTTTATGTTTCTTGTTAGCAATAGGAAAATTATGATCATGACCTTGTTGATCCTAGGCTATTTTGATTAGAAAATTTTATTACCCTAATTAAAATTATTACTATGCTTTTTCTCCAAAGATTTCGAAATTCTTAGGAATTTTTGGAAATGGAATATTTAATGAGATAGTGATATTTTACTAGTCAAATAAAGGATATCTTTTATTAAAAATAATATATATGTATTTATACATAATAATAATAATAATAAATAAAACTTTTTATATAAATAATAATAAGTAAAATCTTAATGACCTTGTAAACTATATATTCATAAATATTATTTATATTATTTATTAATCAAAATTTAATAAAAGTTGTTTATTATTAATTTTAATACGTATTGATTATTAGTTAAGAGAGTAGTAATAATTTATTTTACTATTTAAGAATTACCATATTTTTATATCACCTAGGACTTAGGATTCTTCATCAATTAAACCCTAGTTTATTTATTAATATCAACACTCAAGATTTATTATTTGAACCTATAAGTTATTAGTGATTATTTTACAAACCCTAGTTATTTTAACTTATCAAGCTAGACTTATTTTATAAAATCTTTTATCATCTAGCCTTAAAGCTTAGGACATTAAGGTCATGATTATAATAAGTTGAACTAGGATTATTTATATAAGCGATTGTAGCTTGAGTATAAGCTTACGACTTGTGTTTACCCCATGTGGGGTTAGGTCAGCTTTGGAAGATTTTTGAATTTGATCGAGCAAAGGATCAGGTAAGCTCCTGCATAAACTTATTTGAAGACAAAAGGTGACTATGGCAAGTCAAATGCGATGTGTATGGACACTCATTTTGTAAAGGCAATTAAGGACTATTTCCTTTTTATTTCAGTCAAGCCAATCATTTGAAAATTTAAACAAGCAGTTTTGCACAAATACTAAACTCTTTTTAAAACCCAACTTTGACAAGAATTTTAGAAACCCCCTACTAGAAAAATGCAATATACCAACTAACTATTACCAACTGACCGCTGCGGTCGGTAATTACCAACCAATTACCAACCGAAATAAAAATTGGAAAAATTTAAAACTTTTCCAACCACTTACCAACAAATATAATCAATTGGTAAATAGTTGATTGGTAATCAGTTGGTAATCGGTTGGTAATTTGGCGGGAATATATTTATCAACCGATTAGCAACTGATAACACTCGGTTAGTAATATTATCAGTTGGTAATCGGTTGTTAATTTAATGGAAAAAATTTTACCAACTGATTACCAACCAAAACATATTGGTTGGTAATGTATTCAGTTGGTAATTTGGCGGGAAAATATTTACCAACTGATTACCAGCCGATAACAATCAATTGATAATATATTTAATTAGTAATCGGTTGATATTTTAATTTAAAAATTTTACCGACCAATTACTAACCAAAATGTATCGGTTGGTAATATATTCAGTTGGTAATCAGTTGATATTTTAATTTAAAAATTTTACCGATCGATTACTAACTGAAATATATCGACTGGTAATATATTTAATTGATAATCGGTTGGTATTTTAATTTTAAAATTTTACCAACCGATTATTAACTTAAATGTATCGGTTGGTAATATATTCAGTTGGTAATCAGTTAGTATTTTAGTTGGTAATTTAATTTAAATATTTTATAGATCTATTACTAACTGAAATGTATCAGTTGGTAATATATTCAGTTGGTAATCGATTAGTATTTTAATTTAAAAATTTTACCGACCGACTACTAACCGAAATGTTTCGGTTGTAAACTTAATCAGTTGGTAATCGGTTGGTATTTTGGTTGGTATTTTAATTTAATTTTTTTTAAAAAAAATTAAAATATGCCATGGGGTAGAATGGTTTGCCATGTGGCGCCACCCTAGAAATTCCTTCCCTTTCCTGTACGCGACCAATAATCGAACTCGCATCTTCATTATGGAGGCGTAGTGTTCCAACCACTATACTACATTATTGTTTGTTCAAATTGGAAGCACAAATTATATTTATTTACTTCTTACAATATATTACAATTATATGAAATACACTTCTAAAATTTGTAAATTTTGATTTAAATAAATAAATAAAGTAAAATTTTTTTATCACTTTTTTTTTTAAATTTTTTTCATTTTTAATTTGCTTCTATTTATCAGAGTATATAATTATTCTGTACATATATTCCTAAATGATATAAATTTTTTTTTTGAATTAATAATAAAAGTAAGCAATTTTTTCATGCCTTTAGTTATAGAATTTCTTAGTTATAATTTTTTTAATATAATAAATAATTTTGAATTTAGAGACTCAGTTCAGAATTTTTTAATTATGTAATATTCATAACTAAATAGACATTAAATAATTTATCAATTAGGTGTATTAAATTTAACAATCAAAAAGTAATATTATATCTGTACACATAATTTTATTAATAGATATAATTGTTATTCTTTTTATCATAATGTAACAGTTATTACTTTTATTTGTATGATAATATAAATATGTAGGCGTCATGTATATGTGTAGGATGTGTTTCCATTATATTTATACTTTTGTATATACATGCACATATATAAATAGTAATTACTGTAAATCATACAAAATTAAATAAGAATTATCTTTATTAATGCATATAAATTTTCAATATATTCATAAATTTGATTCTTTTATTTTATATTCAAATTGATAAACTTTTAAATTTATATCATATACAACAAATATTATAAAACTAACAAGTTTCTAGTATAAAAAGTAAAAATACTTTGTAAAGTTACTATTTTTATCCCATACTTTTAATTACTATATCAAATTTTGCCTTTCGTATACATGCATGTATATAAATTGTAATTATTATAGATAAAATTTATATATTTTCAAGTTATATATGAATGTATATTGAGACTTAAGGTCATATATTAGTTAATTATTAATGCATTTAGTCATTACTTGAATCCCTAATTTTTAAACTTAGTTAACTTGGATAATTATATTTAAGTCTCTAAAATTTCTAAAAGAAACCCTTACGACCATAAATTTTTTTAAACACAACTTATTTTAAATATCTTTTGAAAAATAACAAGCCAAGTGTAAAAATAAATAAATAAAATTTTAAAATAATTATTTCAATCTTTATATTTTTTTTTAACTTAGTTCACTTAGATAATTATATCTAAGTCCCTAAAGGTTTCAAAAGAAACCCTTAGGACCACAAGTTTTCAAAAATATTATTTGATTCATTATATTTTGTAACTTAATTCATTTAGATAATTATATCTAATTATATTTAAAAAATATTTTCAATTAAATTACATAATAAATATTTTTTAACTATAAGTTTTATTACTATCATTATACATTGTTATGTTTAAATTACATTAATATAAATATACTTTATTAAATTACATTAGTATAAATATTCATTAATTAAATTACATTAATCTAAATATACTTTATTATTATGCATTGTTATGTTTAACTATATGCTTGAGTTACTTTTAATGAAGATAGATATTAATGTCATTGTTAAACATTTTGAAAAAAAATATTTACATAATTATTTACAGATTTGTATTAATCGCACTATTTCTAATACTATTATAGTATTAGTCAAATAAAATAATGGTTGTAGTGTATAAAATAGTAGTATTATATAATGCTTGATGATTAAATTTATTCATAAGTTATAAATTAAATTTTCAATTAAATTACATAATAAATATTTTTTAAGAGGAAAAGAAGAAAAAATTTGCATAACAATTTTTGTTATATTGTATATGAAATAATAGTGCTATTTAATATTTGATTATTAAATTTATTGATAGTTTATAAATTAATAATTTAATTAAATTACATAATAAATATTTATTTTAGAAAAAAAGAAACAAACTTAATTATTCTTCTTTTAATTAAAAAATAAAAATATCAAATTTTAATTTTAAAAATTAGAGACAAATTTGATATGAAATAGAGATAATAATAAAATTTTCGTTTCAATCTCAACATTTGTTTTCAATCTCTAACTTATTTATTATTGAAAAAGAATTAATACGAATTTAAAATAGAATGTAATATTTTTGTGTAGAAATATATGTGCGTATTTAAAAAAATTTAAAGATTTGATATATATTATTTCTTTTTTTGACAACAAAAGCTATTGGAAATATCAATGCAATTAACTATATTACCGTGGCATTAATTAATAAGAAAATTTCATTAATTATGTGTGTGTGAGTGTGTGTGTGTGTGTGTGTGTGTGTGTGTTCATGTATATTTATGATTATGATTGTGTATGTGTGTGTGGGTTATATTGTGTATTAATTTATATATATATATATATATATATGTATAAATTATTTAATAAAAAAGATAATATAATTGATAGTATATAAAAATTTTAAAATTATATAAATATACAAAATATTTTTTATATTGAATAATATAGTTCTATATTGAATATAAATATACAATTTTTTTGTTGTGTGTTCCATAGCTAATCCGTGGCTATTTGTTACGGATTTACCACGAAATCACAAAATTGCTACTAATCCCTGACAAATTCGTGACAGATTGTCACGGATTAGCTACGGAATTTTTTATTTTTTTTCCAATTTTTTTTGGATAATATACCAAAAAATACAAACACTTAGAAAAAATCACCTCCACCAGATCAGAATTCCCAATTTCTTCTTTTTCCCACTCCCTCCTCCTTCTCCTACCCTCTCGCCACCCCCAAGCTGGTGTTCCCCATCCCTTCCCCGGCACCCCCTGTCTCGACTTCCCCTTCCCCCGCCGCCTACCATTCCCGCGAGAGCCACCCCCGCCACCAGCCACCCCCACCAGATCTAAGCCAGCCCCCTTGTCTAGACTTCTCCTCCCTCGCCGCGCCCCCTCCCCACCCCCTTCTCCCATCCTGAGTTCCCCTTCCCCAGCCGCTAGACACCCTCACGGCCAGCCACCCTCGCACCTAGCCATCCCTGCGGCCACCCCCGCACCCAGGCAAGGGCTGGTCTTCTTTTTGGGTCTGCTACTATTTCTTGAAATGCATTTTGCTTGTACAATGTCTACTTCTAGTAAGTGCTAGCCCCTTTAATATGTTAATGACTTGCAATTTTGTCATTTGAAGCGAGAAAAATGGTGATTTTAGGCATGAATTTTGCTTTTCCAACTTTTCCAGATTTTGTAATTTTCCTTTCTAGCTTTTTACTACCTATGTTTTTGTCAGTGTGTGCCACTTAATTCGGGTTTCTCAACTGTTCTTGGGTTAGTTTTGTAAACGAATTGGCAATTTATTTCTAAGTTTCTCCTCATCTTGCTAGGAATTTATGCTTTCTTGAGTCTCTGTTCTTTGGAGCTTGAAGTCACTGTGCGTAGCGTCTTGGAACATGTTAATGTTGAGAAATAAGGAGTTGTTTTGCACTGGAACATTGAACTGTATATTGTGTTCAGCTACTATTTGTAAGACGTCACCTCTTTGGTATTTCTAAATATAGATGTAAGCTTGGGATTTGTGGCTGACCGTAGCTATATATTGGACAAGTATCTTAAATTTGTGGGCTTTTTGTGAATTCAGTCTCCATCAATATTTCTTATAGCAAACAATCTCATCCTTAGTTAACTTATCAGATTTAGGTTGAGTTCAAGAAGTGTAGCTGGTGCAAATACACGGTTGGCTGGTGATACCATGTCTTTGTGCGCAATTGTAACCAAGTTTTTTCACTACTCCAGTCTATTCTCTTAGCCATTAGGATTTTGATAAATAGTTATGTCTCTACCTTGAAATGCTAGGAAGTACCGCCCTTGAAGGCTTAACCGACATATAATTCCTATTGAACCATATTCCTTTTTTCCTTCTCCCTTCCCCCTACACAGCGAGTCCCCTACCACCTCCGCCCCCTCCCCAGCAGATCCTATCCCCGCGGCCAGCCACCCCCCGGTGTCCCTCTCCCCCGCCCCCTTCTCCCTTCCACCCACCCTGCGAGCCCCCTCCCAGATCTGAACTGAAAGAAAAGCACCATAGAGTTCTGCTAACAGGAGTATAGCTGTGTACTGATTTATGTAAAATCAGTTCTAAGGCCCTTGAATATTTCAGAAAGGTACAAGAATTTGTTTGCTTTTGTTATGGAGTTCTTGCCTCTTGCTTTCATTTATTTAGTTTTTTGTCTATAGATTATTTTATAGGACTTTCTATTGTATAAAGGTTTGTTCACATTCTTATGCCACATATAACTTGCCTGTTTCTGCATCCACAGCTATGGTATGTCAAAATCAAGTGAATAATTGTCCAACATTTCTTGAAATAAAAATTTAGGATTGATAGGCTATTGTCAAGTGAATTGTATGGCACATTCAATTGAGTCTGATGGATATGGATGGTTCTTTGGGTTGTAAATGGGCCAAATGAACAAAAAATGCAGGTTGTTCACACACTTTGATTTATTTTTTTATTTGAGCCAAACATGAGTTGAGCTCTAGATGAGTGCTAGAGCTGTTTTGAAGTTTGTTTTTATGAACAAACATGACTTGTTCATTTAACTAGTTTAATTGACAAAGTGATTTTAATAGTAATACCTATGATTTTTTTTTTTTAGTTCTGCGTTTCGATTGAGTTGGTGGACATAAACACTTAACTAGAAACATATCAGCTAGCCAGACTGGACTTTTATTACCTTCCATACTTCTTTTATATTTAAGGTTCTATAGCTTGATTGCAGACTTGTTTTGTGTGGTGCAACTTTAAATATCAAAACAGAGTAGTTGGAAATAGACTTTCCTGCAGCTTTAAATTTCATGTAACCCTGATTGCATTGGTTCCATTTAAATTTCTAGTATGAAATAGAATAGAAATGAGTTAAGGAATTTAATAATTCCTTTACTATATGGTTAACTATATTATTTTAGTCGGATACCCACTGCATATTTTTTTCTCTTTTTTTTTTTAACTTATATGAATGGATCCCCGTGAGTGATGGGTTATCATTCCTCGTGAGTGATGAGTAATCATTCCTCATGGGTAATGGGTGATTGCCCCTATTGAATAATTGTTGTGACAGTTAATGTTTTTTTTTTTTTAATGTTGTTGATTTTGTGGTGGCTTTGTGCCTAGAAATGTCCAGTATATAGGGAAAACTTTGTTGATTTTTTTTTTTTTTTTTGGTCATCTTGATACTCCACATAAGTTGATTACCCTTAACCTTAATTTTATACAATAGATTTTAATGCCTAAGCATCTTCTTAATGTAAAGAAAATTTGAGAAAGATCATAAACTTGACCTTATGTAACCAAAGCAATCAAACTAACATCTGCCTCTCAAAATTTTTTTCTAGCTCCTTGAGTTTTCTCTTCTCATATTTGGCCTTGAAACATGCTTGTCCCAGCCTCTTTGTTTGGTTTTCCAACTTCACATCAGGGATTCTCACATTCGAAATAAAGGTTGTGACTTGATAATAAAATGCTGCATCGATGCATTAAAATTTGGTGGATTCTCATCGAATAGGGATCTGTGGCTATTGTAAAGGGAAAGTGGAATTGGTTTGCACTTTGAAGTCATTAAAGTGGAGCAGAAGTTGCCCACTTGGTAGGATGTATCTGTTGAATGGGTCTCTTCTTTGGTTTGGTTTGGTTTGTCTCGTGATGGATGCAAACTTGTTTCCTATCCCATACTGCTTTTCAATCTTCATGGTTTTTAAAAATTAAGAATCTTATGTTGTTTAGAAAAGGGTTCTTGTGTAACACCCCGTTACCTAGGCCCGCCAGGGTCGGGGATGTCGCACCGTCCAAAGGACAAGGGGTCTTTATAATGAGGTCACACAAATAAAATAGTGGAATAAAAATAATAAAAGTAATACTTCAACTTAAGATTTATTACAACCCAAGAATAAATCCATGAATTCCCAAAAGGAAACAAATCCATAAATAAAATTATCCACTCTCGTCTCCCAAAAGCAATACATAAAATCAAAAGACACATTCTCTTCCAAGGCAGATATTACTAGCTACTCGACCCCACAGCAGGAGCCACCTGAAATCATGATAAAAAGGTGAATCCTGCTGTGGGGTCAAGTAGCTAGTAATATCTGCCTTGGAAGAGAATGTGTCTTTTGATTTTATGCATTGCTTTGGGGAGATGAGAGTGGATAATTTTATTTATGGATTTGTTTCCTTTTGGGAATTCGTGGATTTATTCTTGGGTTGTAATAAATCTTAAGTTGAAGTATTATTTTTATTATTTTTATTTCACTATTTTATTTGTGTGATCTCGTTATAAAGACCCATTGTCCTTTGGACGGGGCGACATCCCCGGCCCCGGCGGGCTTAGGTAGCGGGGTGTTACAAGTGGTATCAGAGACAAGGTTTAGGCAATCAGTTGGTTTTCTGGATTTCTATTCCTTAAGTATTTTGATCTGGTTCTAATTCTTGTGCTTTGTTTATAGGATGGTCAAGAGAGCTGCATCGGTTGTCAGAGACTGGCCCGCTGGTTGCGGGGATCCACCTGCCCCATTACCTGTAGCGGATCCATCCTCGTCTGATTCGGAGACAGAGCCTGAGGGAGGTTGGTTTTTAAGTGAAGACGAGATGGAGTATGAGCCGCCTATGCTAGATAACCCGGTTATTGAAGCAGAGATGGGGGTTGATGGGGGCCTAGGTGAGTACTATGGGGATGATGAGGGTGAGGTAGATGAGCTTGTTAGTGAGAGTGAGGGAGATGAGGAGATGGCTGGGCTGAGCGAAGGAGAGGCAAATGAGTTTGGGGATGAGGGTGATGATGAGAGTGAGGAAGAGATAGATGGGATAGAGGAGGAGGATGATGATGCGATGGAGGCTCCCAGGACCCTAAAGATAGGTGAGTTTGATAGGACTTTTACTTGCTATGACCGCAAGGAGTCTAGTGATGAGGGTTATAGGCTGAGGGATGGATTTACCCCGGCATTAAGAGAACTTAGGAAGCCCGCTTTAGGAATGGAAGATAAGGGGAAAGGGATGCTAGAAGAGGGACCTAAGAGGAGCGGACTTCGATATGGACTGGGTATAGATGCTAAGTTAAGGAGAGAGGGATTGTTTAACCTGTATGACTCGGAGGACGAGAGGCCTGCACCTAAGGGTGCGATTAGATTGGCTTTGGATGAGTTTTATGAGGCAGCTATGAGAACTAAGAAGGGCAATGAGGGTGATTTAGGTCAGCCAAGTGAGAGTGCGTGTTTTGTGAGGGATTATGTGGGAAAACCCGATAGCTCCGTGGGGTGGCTCGTGGAACCAGCTTCTGACGATCCGGATGCCTCTACTGACTCTAGCGGCGAGTAGAGTGTAGAAGATTAGCAGTATTTGCTCTCTCTCTCTTTTGGGATTTGCATTCTTTTGTTCATTTATTCTTTTCAACGAAGCATGTTGCTTGTAGGGTTAGATTATTTTGCTGAATAAAAGGGTATCGCGTGTCATAACCCTTCTTTATGAAAGTATTATTTTTATGAGAAACATGAGTTTATTTATTGTTTGGTTTTCCCCTAAATAATAACATCAAATTTTCTTTCAAAAAAAAAAAAATAAAATAATATATATATATATATATATATATTTGCATCTGATTTTCTTTTACATAAACCTGAATGTGAATGCATGCTCAAAATGTTTTAAACTTAAATGCATACATTCATCATCTGGGTATGGTTTAGAATGGCACCTAAGCGCCGTGCAACTTCAACAAGCAGAATGGTTCCGGGAGCCGATCAAGTGGTACTGGAAGTCGAGACAGCCCAGATGCAACCACCCAACCGGGGTGAAGGGAGTGGTCCGAATATGTGATCGGGGTCTAAAGTTCCAATTGATGTGTCATTGGGCCAGGCATGTAGTAAGAAGGCCGGAATTCTGCAGACTCTGACCGAGCATATGTACCCTAAGCGAGAAGACGAGTTCCAGAGCTTAAAGCAGGGGAATATGATAGTAACTCAATATGCTGCTTGACTCAATCGCTTATCCAAGTACTGTCAACGGCTAATAGATTCAGAGCAAAACATTACCCGGCAGTTCATGAAGGGATTGAGACAGGAACTTCGAAGGGTATTGGCACCATTTCCATCAACGACTTATGCTGCAGCGGTGGAAGCCACAACTCGTACCGAGAATGAGGATAAAGGTAGAGCAGATAGCAAAGCATCGAACTTATCTGAGCGTGTTACTTCTAAGAGGCCTGCGGGCAGCAACACGAAAATAAAGGAAAACAAGCACGGACCACGCTAGCTGGGGCCACTGCAAATGCAATATAACCTGCCATCATTGTGGCAGGAGGGGGCACAAGATGAAGGATTGCTAGTCTAAGAAGGAGAACCGAAAATGCTATATTTGCAGGGACCCTTCGCATATGAGGAATAATTGTCCAAAAATTGGAAGTACCAACCAAGGAAACCCAACAATGCTTGCTCACTCGGCCAGTCGAGCCGACATTGGTGGAGCCGCAGGAAGTGAGGATAGGAATCTCAGGTGAATGCCGGAGACCAAATGCGGAGGTACTAGAAGCAGATGCAACAATAAGAGAAAGTAAGCCTGCTATTATGAAGACATTATGATTTATTCTAATCCTGCGCATCGCTATAACAAATTGGATTGGCCATGTTAATGGGAATGTGATGGATCGAAATTGCTCGTACCCGATGGTCAAGGTTCAGTGGGAGCATCATGGCACGCAGGATGCCGCATGGGAATCAGAAGAGTGGGTTAAGCGGATGTATTTCGATCCGAAATAGAAGTATGCATGAATTTCGGGACGAAATTCTTCTAAGGAGGGGAGGATGTGGAACCCCAATCGAAACCAACCTTAGAGTAAGGGGTGTTGAGATACATATCATATTTTATTTCATGGTTAAATATATTCTCATATGAATTTTTATATGTTTTGGATTCGAGTTTTATTGTCTTGAAGTCTTGTTGGTGAGTATTATGTGGGAGGGGCAAAATGGTAATTTTTGCCCGGGGTGAAAATAGGGAGATAGCCTGTGGATTGAATAGAAAATAATTTTTCTAGTAGAAATAGCAACAAGAGTTGTTGTGGTTTAGTGGTTAGAGCTTTGGAATAGATTATTGAGGTCTAGGGTTCAAATTCCATCATAGAAGCTTTAGCTAGATTAAATTTTATTTTTGTTTAGGGAGGATTGGTTTCGTCCTTAAGAGCCTAGAACAAGGTGGTGATAATGTCCTAGGAGAGACATGTTAGGAGAATTCTCATTTCACTCTTTACTCTACTCAAAATTCTTGAAGGGAAATTAATTCTTCCTTGTTCTTTAATTTTTCTCAATGCTCAACTCATTAGTTTGATCAAGGTGTTCTAGCCTTTTTCTTTCCAGAAAATTCAGTAAAGTGCTGAGGCCTTTTAGGATCAAAATTTCTTGGTAAAAGACTTCCTATGGTCTGAAAATATAGAAGAGTTGTGAGGAATTCCATGAGGAAAATATCTCTAGTGAGCTTGCTGAAATTTCACTTCAAATTAGTTCCTTTTCCTTCATGGCATGAGTTGAAAATTTTCCGCTTGTTGTACCTTCAAATGTCAAACTCCTTAGCTCACATTTCCTTCCAAATACTTCCAGAAAAATGGCCTTAAGATCAGCTTAAAACATAAATTATTTCTGCCATTTTCGGACTGCACAAAAGCTGTGCAAAACCAGTGAAAAATTCTGGGCAAATCGCTACTTTGGAGGTCCAAGACCAAGCTGATTTCTTCCAGATTTTGTGCAGCACCTTAGCCATGTTTTTCCTCCATGAAGAAGGCTGGAAACCAGCCTTTAATGCCCTAAAACCCCCCTTCTAGCTCGCTGCAAAATGGCTGGAAGTAGCAGACGAAAATCTGCCAGAAAAATCACTGTGCAGCAAAATTTCTGGGCAGAAATTTGTCCAGCTTGTTCCTCTTCCTCTTCCAGCCGAAACACCAACCCTAATCTGTCAAAACCTTCCTTAAACCTCCATCAACAGAGCTCCATCGATCCCCTTAAACTTCTGCACGAAATTCCATCAATGGCTGTCCGAAAATCTCTCCAACAAATCCCTGCAATTTAGCTTGATTATTTTCCAAAATTCCAGCCATCTTATTTAGCAGCCTTCCATAATATTTTGCTCAATTGACCAGACTTCTTCTTCATCATTGTGCACCTTACTTTCGACCACCATAAGCTTCCATAAGCCAGCATTAATCCCATGAAATTCTGCTCAAACAGTCAGCCATGGCAGACTCCAAAGCTGTCTAACAATCAAGATATTCTGGGAATATTTAGTTTCCAAATTCACTTCCTAAAAATATTCTTCAAAGATTGTAACAACTAACCTTTCCTTTTCCCTTCCAAATCAGAGAAACAACTTCCTAAACCCTACAGAAATTTGTCTAGCCCCATCTCTCACAGAAAATTCGGCAGCTGCAAATTCCTTCCCCCCCTCTCTCTCTCTCTATTTTCGGCAATCATCAAGAACACACACACTACACCAAGAACACCTACTTCTTCTCTACACCTAATACCCCTCCAAACCATCTCAAATCCCCTCAAAAACTTCCAGATTTGATCTACACATTGCTGTGAATCCATCAACACCGTTGTTAACATCAAACTCCTCCAAACATCTTGCTACTTCGGATCAAAACCAGAAATTTCTGTTAAGGTCAAGAACACCATCAAGGTAAACTTATTCTAGCAACCCCATCTTCTCTAACCTTGATCTTTAATGAGAACCTATGCGAATAAACATACTAATGATTTCTTTTTCTCTTTCTCTCTCTCTCTCTCTCTCTCCCTCCCTCCCCTCTCTTGGCCGAATGACTTTTTCTCCCATGAACATGCTTTCGCCATCTCCCATGGACAAAGTTAGACATCTAGGAGTTGAGATCTACTCTAAACTCCTTCAAAGCATTCATCAACCAAGTAAGTCCCTTCAACATTTCTTTTAAACCCTAGATTCATGTCTCTACGATGATGTTGTTAGAAGGTGGAGGGTGAGGGATTGAGTATATATATATTGTTGAGATTGAAGTATGAATATATGTATGATTGTGAAGGAGATGGGATTTATGCATGGAATGATTGTCTTGGATGATTATATGATGATTTGAGGTTGATGCATGTCATAGGTAGTATTTGTGATGAAGTATGCTAGAGATTATGTTACCTTTGGTGAATAGGATTTATATTCATGTTGGACTATTGAAGCCATGATCATATTTATGCTAGTAAGGGTTAGATCATATTTTGATAAATTGAGATCTATGCTTGTATGCATGATTTGGATGATTTGATGAATTGAAGGGTTGTATATGTTCATGTTTGTGGTTAGCCATAGAAATATATTCATGATCTAGTTGTCCCTAAGCTAATCTTTATTTCATTAATAAAATATTTAATAATATGATTTTTCTAGTAAAATTTTGAAAACCATGGGAAAATGTGGATTTGGTCTTTTATATAAAATAGTGATATTTTAGTCAAATAAATAATAGTTTTTGCTAGAAAAATAAAATATATAGATATTATAATATCAAATAAAGCCTTTTGTGAAAATAATCATAATATGTAAAATATTTATTATTAAAATTTAATTATTATCTTTTAATCAAACCTATTAAAATTTATTTATTATTTTTCAAGCAAGACTCATTAAAATTTATTTTCAACTAATTTTAACTATCAATTATTTTCTAGCAATTAATTATTAATAAATTATTATTTTACCTAGTACCACCTAGGACTTTTCATCAAATAAACTCTAAATTATTTTAGCAAGATTTAAACCTTCAACATATTGTACCTAATTTTCCAAACTCTAGTTATTTTAATATCAAACTAGATTTATTTTATAAACCCCTTTTATTTATTATCGAGCCTTAAAGCTTGGGACACTAGGGACATGATTGTAGTAAGTTGAGTTAGTTTTATTTGTGAAAGTGAATCTTGGCTTGAGTTTGATTGTGGTTTGTATTTACCCTATGTGGGGTTAAGTCAGCTGTTGGAGACCTTTGTTGTGGACAAGGATCAGGTAAGCTCCTGTATAAAACCTGTTTGATGCAAAAATGATTCTTTTTATGGCAAGCCAAATGTAGAGTGCATGGTCACTCATCTCTGTAAAGGCAATTGAGGATTATTTCCATTCCCATTTCAGACAAATAAATTATTTGTAAATCAAGGGGCGATTTTACTCAAAACCTAAAATTCTTTCTAAAACCAGTTTTGCCCCAAACTTTGGAAAACCTTAATTGCCATTTTCAAGTGGAACTATGTTTTGTTCATTTTTCCGAAGTGGGATACGTTACGTTGAGTACTCAATGGGGGTAGGCTAGTAGTACTAGTTTTGAAGAGCAAGAGTGAGTCTTCTGGCAGGAAGCTACCTCCAAAAGATAAGCTCAACTTAGAGAAATGTCAGTACTACTTAGTCAGGCCGGTCCGAGCTAGCAGTTTGTTTTATTTCAGTTAAGTGACTGTATTTTGCCGGAATGGACACCCGGTTGTTGTTTGGGTATAGAGAAGCAGGAGTATCTTACCCGGTAGGCCGATCACCTATCTTTTGTCAGTCTGCACAAAGTGTCGGCATTCTGACCGGTTATGGGGCCCAACGTGTGGTAACCCATAATCCTTTCTTTCGAGTGGTTGATCTTATAAATTATGTACGGCTAGATAAGCCAAAACCCTACTCTTGCTTTTGACTAATATTTGATGCTTGCCAATATTTCTCTTATAAAGGTTTTACACTTTGGATCCACGAACTGTTTTCACTTAACACCCAAAGCACACACGGACTTATTGAGATTTCTGTCTCATCACCTTTTTATCATGATTTCAGGTGGATCCTGCTGTGAGGTCGAGTAGCTAGTAATATCTGCCTTGGAAGAGAATGTGTCTTTTAATTTTATGTATTGCTTTGGGGAGACAAGAGTGGATAATTTTATTTATGGATTTGTTTCCTTTTGGGAATTCGTGGATTTCTTCTTGAGTTGTAATAAATTTTAAGTTGAAGTATTATTTTTATTATTTTTATTCCGCTATTTTATTTGTGTGACCTCGTTATAAAGACCCCTTATCCTTTAGATGGGGCGACATCCCCGGCCCCGGTGGGCCTAGGTAGCGGGGTGTTACATCTTGTGTTTCAAGTAGGCATTATTTTGTTTATGTTGAATGCATAAATTATTTTCTGTGATAAGAACTATAGGAAATTGTTTAGTGTACCAAGGTGAGGCTAGTTTGATTATGATCATGTAATAAACTATAACCAGTGTTGGTTGAATATCATAAAACTAGAATTTCATTCATTTATTTATCTTATTGTTTTAAATGAAAGTCGGTCTGAATATATATTATGGTTTTAATGCCATCTTTTGTTTCTTGTTTTCTTTGATCTTTTCAACAATAGCTATTGCTTTCATTCATAAACTAGTTTAAACCATTTAGTTGCAATAGCAGTACTCAAATGCATATTAGTTTGTGTGACAAAAAATAGCTGCTAAGACAGACCTCTGTTGTGATGAGCTATGTGCCTGTGGCTGGGTTTTTGAAAATCATTGTTGACAGAATACTGACCAAGTAGGGTGGAATATGTATGCTTATACTACATGGTTTTTACCGATGTAATTTGTTGATGAACACTAAATACTATATGTTATTCTTGGAATCCCCATTGGCAACTGATTTTTTCTAGGTTTTCATGTTTGATAAATATTCTCACATGCAACCAGGACTTAATGGTTCTGGAAATCTTGTTCTGATAAATGATCTTGTTCATCTGCATACTTTTGTTCAAGAATGATATAGTTCCTATGCACTTCTTTCGTGGATTGCATTCTTGTCTTAGTGTGTTTTTTTGGGGTGTGTGTGAGTGCATGTATAATTGAAATCTTTTGTATGGCATGCTTTTGAAGGTTTCTGAGATTCCTTAATAATTTGATGCTAGAAATCCTGCATCCTCACTATTTCCACTATAACCAACAACCAAAAGAAATATGCCCATGTGGTGAAAAGAAATTTGTGAATGTCATGATGCCATTTTCATTGTGGAACTTGCTTTGTATATTTTAGTTGAACAATTTCTGTTTTTTTTATTCACCTATGGACCTTTTGGGTTTTCTTTTCAGAAGGATGAAGATCGTGAAGCATATTGGGATGCAGAAGTTGAAGAAATTGAGAGAATATCACATGACAATGAAGACTACATGTGCATCTTTCTTGTTTTTTACTACCACGATGGTGTTGAGGTAAATCTTAAACGTGTAATATTAGAAAACCACACACCAAGTGGACCCTTACAATTGATTTAGTTGTTTGTATCATTCGCCTAAAATGCATATTGACTTCAGATTCTTATTGCCAGGACAAAGTTGAGCTAAGTAGATTATGGCGCCGTCCACCTTAAGGGGGTTTTCCTGGTGCTAGAGAACTTTGAAAGTAGGCTTTAAATGGAACTGTATTAGCCTTCAATTTCATATTCTGTTTGCATTTCCTGTTATTTTGACCGGAAGATATGTGTAGCTTATCACACCTACTATAATTTTGTGAGGGAATTATATTTTCTTTGAATTTGTAGAAGGATGATGTTTATGTTTGTATAAGGATCATGTTTGTGTTAGATTTAATGATGTTTATGTTGGATTTGTGGATGTGTTTTGGCTTTATTATTTTATGAATTTGTCAAATGCAGGTGTTTGGTTATATGTTCAGATGAACTAGAATTCTGTCAAATTAAAGAAAAATTACCAACTGAAAAATCAGTTGGTAATTGAATAGAATTCGGTTAGTATTTCAATTGGTAATTGAAAATAATTCAGTTGGTAATATATTAAATAATAGTTAGTAATTTTCAACCCAACTAACTACCAACAAACAAATTAGTTGGTAATTTACTAACAAAAAATTACCAACATATTTTAAATTACTAAAATAGTTAGAAAATTACCAACTAAATATTTGGTTGGTAAAGAAAGAAAACTACTAACGGAAGAAAAGAATTAGCAAATGAACAACTCGGTTAGTAATTTACCAACAAAAAATTACTAATAAATTTTAAATAACTAAAGTAGTTGGAAAATTATCAACCGAAAGTCAGTTGGTAAATAAATAAAACTACCAACTAAAAAAAGTAATTACCAACCAAAAGTTAGTTGGTAATTACCTACACATATATCGATTGGTAGCAACATGTCTCAGTTGGTAAATTAGTAAATTACAATATTATATTTAATACAAATTTACCAACCAAAAATTATATATTTATAAACTATATTTTCGGTTGATAATTACCAACTGCAATAATCGGTTGGTAACATAAATATTTGTTGGTAATTACCAACTGAAATAGTCAACTCAAATGCCAAACGAAACGCCAAATTTCCAACCGAAGCTTTTACATTACCAACCGAATTAGTCCACTCAAATGCCAAACTTAATGCTAAATTTCCAACGGACAATTTTACAATACCAACCAAAATGCAGTTAGTAATTACCAACTGATTCCAAAAAATTTCGGTTGAAAATTTTACAAGTTAAGGTTTTTGCATGCGACACCATTCGTTGGTAATCGGTTGGTAAATCATGATTACCAACTGAATTTAGCTAATTATCAACCGATTTTGTCAGTTGGTAAATCACTTTTTCTAGTAGTGACCCTTAATTGCTATTTCCAAATAAAGCAATGTATTATCAGTTTTCTCCCAAGTGGGGCAATCAATGTTGAGTACTCAATAAGGGTAGACTACTAGGACTAGTCTTTGAAGGGTTAGGGTAAGTCTCTCAGTAGGTGGCCACCTCTGAGGGGTGAGTCCTTCTCGGATAGGATGCCAATCCAGTAGGTTATGCCGGTCCGAGCTAGCAAGTTTCAATCATGTGGACTGTGTGTTTTCGGAGTGGACAACCGATAAGTTTGAGTGTGGAGAAGGAGGAGTATCTCACCCGGTAGGTCGTACACCTACCTTTTGTCAGTCTGCACAAAGTGTGACATTCTGACCGTTATATGGTCATGGGGCCCAACGTGTGGTAACCCATAGCTACCCGTTTGAGTGGTTGTATTTATTCTGCACATGTATAGTTTGAGAAGTAAAATACCACTCTTTATTTTAACATTATTTCATGCTTGCCAGTACTTTCTCTTATGCAATATTTACAACTTACATACATGAACTATTTTACCTGAAACACTCAAAACACACACATGCTTACTGAGATTTTTATCTCATCAACTTTTATGCCATGTTTTCAGGTCAATCCTGCCGTGGAGATGAGTAGCTAGATTTGTTGCCTGCTTTGAAGACTTTATGTTATTTATCTTATGTGTTGTTTCGAGAGATAGTAGCAATCAATTTATTTTGGATTTGTACCTGTATTTTTTTTTTTTTTGTAATAAGTTCAATTTTAAAGTATTGCTTTTATTTTCTTTTGTGTGATCTAGTTATAAAGACCCCTTATCCTATAGATGGGGCGACATCCCCAGCTTTGTTGGGCCTAGGTAGTGGGGTGTTACAATAATAGCTAACCCCATTAGTATTATCTTTAACATGATCAATTTGGCTCTTAGAAAAACTAGCATAGCTTCTTGGAAAGATTAACAGTTTCTTAAACTAAGTGTGTTAACCATCACAAATTAATTTTCCTTCTAGGTAATGATTTAGAAGATAACTCCAACAAGAGGATAACCATTTCTTCGCATTTCCTATGGACATACCTCGTATTATAACCTTCAACATGGGATAACTGATTATAGTACCTGCCTCGGGTTATTAATTACATCCTTCCATTAGTATTAGATCCTTGTGGTATCTCCATCCTATACGAGTTTACTCCTAATGTGACGCGAGGAGACCCACGATCTCTAATGAGGATTGTGATGGAAGCCATGGGGCCATTAGAACTCCTCTCCCACTTAGTTTTTTAAATAAGGGTTTTCTTAGAAAAACATCGTTTGAAAATTTTAGATTAAGTTCTCCTTTAACATAAAACAAAACATCTAAATCCATAAAAATTTCTATGTCAAGCTTTATACCCTTTGAGAAAATTTTCCTCATGGATTAATTTTATTTAAGTTAAAAACTTAATAATTTCAAAATTTTTCCATTTAAAAATTCCTAGAGATTTTGATCTTAAGGTTTTATTTAACAAAAATAATTTTTTTTCTTTGCTAAAATGAATTAAAATAGCTTTCCATTTTAACTTACAAAAATTTCTAAATCCAAAATATTTTCTATGTCAAGGATAAAAAATCTTTAAGAAAATTGAGGGACAGGAAAACAGGGGAAGCAATCAATGGCAGAAAAAAAACAGAGGAAAAAAAACCGCAAGCCTTAAAGGCCACACGGAAGCATGAAGATTATACCTTTGTGCTCCTTAAGCCTACTAGGTTGAGTAGAAGTGGATTGAACGACGGGAATCGCTTCGCCTTGCCCACTTGAAGAAGCTTCTGGTTGAAAACCCGCTAGCCTCCTACTTCGCCTTGTTTGCATGAACGCTAAGCCTTTTAGCTCTAAGAATATTCTTCTACCCAACCTCTAGTCAGCAACACAACAGTGAAGAGGAACGGTCTCAAATCTCCTTGGTTCTCTTGCTATTGGTTAGCAAAGCTCCAAGGAGAAAACATAGAAGAGGGAGGCGTGAGAGACAGAGAGAGAGACGTGAGTCTCTGTTAGTTAGGGGAGATTAGGATTTTTCTTTTCCAGAAACTTGTTTATTGGTCAGCCAAAATTAGGTCTCTCAATTTCTGATAAACATATCCCCGGGATATCATATTTCAAAACACCCAGATGTTATCCTGAGAATCAGTTTGGCTTAACCTTAAACTCTTCTTAACCGTATCTGGAAAAAACCCTACGGTCCAAGCTATTGGGCCAAAATAATATTTATTATTTCTCTTGGATCCAAAAAGTCCAAAATAATAAACATTAATTATTTATTTCATGGGCTTATATAAATAACCTAATAAATAATTAATGAGCCCAAATGAACCATAATAATTAATCTTTAATTATTTATTTCTTGGACTTATATAAATAACCCAACAAAATAATTAAACATTAATTATTTCTCCTAGTTTAAGCTCAGGTTAATTTCTTAATTATTCAGACTGGACTTAGGCCCTGAATAATTAATTAACCAATTAAATCAAATAATTAATTTCTCTCATCTCCTAATTTTATTTATTTGTTTATTTTATTCCAGTCTAATAATAAATTAGACATCTTGAATAAAATAAAATAAAATAAAATCCTCTTGAACTAAGACCAATTACTCAACCCAAAATTAGTTAGGACTTATGGGTTATTCCGAGGACCAAAAAGATATATCGCCTTGGCTGCTAAAATGATCAAAATACCTCTACTATATAAATAGCTGTATTTTGTATTTTAAATATTTCCTAATATCACCATAAGGAAATATTGACCCTAAGGACAATGCTCCATTAGCAAAGTCTTCGACCTACAGGTGAAATGACTAAAATACCCCTCTACATATTGCCGTACATTTAGAGAGGAAGAAGTGTACTAACACCCCTCTAAATGACATCTACCATCCTTAGGCTTCTAGTCCAATGATCCACGACTTCCTGGAGTATTTCCGCTTTCTAAGGGAGCTACCCTAAAGCAAACATCCAAGTCATGTTTCCCAGGGCCCTGGACATTTTAGACCATTCGGACAACCACAAGGGGCGATATAGTGCAGAAACTATCTTGTACAAGTCTGTCTTAACTAACTAGTTACATATACCAAATACACAAGTATATTAGTTCTACTATGGAACCTCAACTATAGCATATCAAAGCATATGCTTCTAGCTTCGTTAGACCACCAACTCATGCTCAAGTCGTAGAGTACTAGTCCACGCTGTAGCGGTAGTAGTCTAGGTTTCTATTATATAGTACTTTTAGAAACCACTACTACAGGTCCTATCCTACGTATTCGAAATACGCTTATGTCATGAAGTGAGTGGACTACTCACTGGCTAAAGGTAAGCAATTTCCCATTTGGAATTCATAACATAATAACCTAAACATGATGAGATTCCCAGTCTCATCAATAGGTTAAGAACAAATGTTTATGTGTTAAATAACCCGTGATCTATACCTTACTGTGAAAGACTACCATTCACATGGACCACTTATTTAAACACAATGGGTCTGTTACAAACGAAAATTGTGCACAAACAAAAGTAAATTCACAAACAATTTTTGAAAATAAATTCTTTTATTAAAATATTCGATTTTACATCAGAAACCTAGTCTAAAAGGGCATACAATCCAACAAAAATAACCAAGGATTAATCTTTATTTAAGTTAAAATAACTATTTAATTAAAAAATAAATTTTTCCTTGTCAAATAAAACTTCCCAAAGACTTTGGTCTTTGAGAAAACGTGCACACAGGACTTAAAATAATTAGCATGCTAGAAAACTATAAACATTTTCATGCTTTTCTATTTTTAATCCTAAGTGTCCAAATAAAAGAATTAAACACATTAATTAAATTAATTAATGATCTTGTTTAATCATAAAATCTTTTACTATTATTTTTCATGAAAAATATTCAAAAAATATTAACATTGTAATAAAAATAAATTTTCCTGGTATAAGACTAAAAATAAAAAATAAAAAATATATTTTTTCTTGGTCCAATGCACTTGCCACACGGGATCATGGCCCATGGGAAGACCTATGGGCCATGGTCTACAAGCAGGTGCCTACGACCCTACCCTTTCTTGTGCAGTGACCCGAAAAGCATCTTGGCTAGGATGCTGAGCCTAGCGTGACCGAGCCGAGGCGCACTGAGCTAACCGCAGCTGGCCTGGGCATAGCCTCGGCTCCAGGCAAGACTGAGCCACGGCTCGACTCGGCTTCTGGCTAGACTTAGTAGCTCAGCTCATCTTTTTCGCAATATATATATATATATATATATATATATTGATTTCTTCTGCAATTTTCTCTGCAACTTCTTTGTGTGATTGTCCAAGGCAATTCTTGTTACAATTTTTTCAACAAAAACATGACATCTGCCTATGCCCTTTCAAATCGAGTTTACACGAAGGCTTAACAAAGCATTAAGAAATTCTTATAGAGTCTCCTATACCTCAATGGTGAGGTTTACAGATGATCTACCCATACCAAAATAGTAAAGGATCTCATTAAATTCATCAAATTAGTCTTGTTAATTTTATTATCTAGCATGCATTCATCATACGCCATCCAAAGCAACATGCTCTGATACCACTTGAAGCTTTGATAACGAAATAGAGACCATGCATGCTGTAAAACTAAACAAGAAAAGTAATGGACACAACGCAACGGAAGCAAAAATAATACCTTTACGTGTCCTTTGTCTGTTTGGCTGAGAAGAAGAGGAGCTTACCACTGGAATTGCTACTTGTCTCGATGACGATTTTGGCAAAAAACTAGTAATCCTTTGACTTCTCCTTGGCATGAACGTGAAGCTTTTTGCTTCTTATAATATTCTACCGCCCAATCTAGTTGGTAAAATAACTTAGGCAATGAATGGTCCTTCTTGATCCTATGCTATTACTTAGCAAAGTCAAGAATATGAAAAGGAAGAGGAGAAAATGAGAGAGAGAGCAGGGAGAAGAAGCGCTAGTTTTTTTTCCTTTTTGTCGTGCGTCTGTGTATTTTCTAATAGAAGGCCACGACTCATATTCACGTCTAGATAACCAAACCCCGGTGTTTTTGATATTTCAAACATCTGGAGGCTATCAACAGAAGAGGTTTAGCTTAGCCTTAACACTTCTGTTCTATGAATAAAAAAAACCCTTCAGTCCTGGTTATTAGGCCAAGAATAATTTATTATTTTTCTTGGACCTAACGAGCCCAAAAATAATAACCATTAATTATTTATTTCCTGAGCCTATTAAAATAACCCAATAAATAACTAATGAGCCCAAATGAATTAAAATAATTATTTAAGTCTTTTATTAACTAGCTTATCTAAGGTCAATTTTCTAATTTATTAATCTGGCTTAGGCCCTGAATAATTAATTAACCAATTAAATTAGATAATGAATTTAATTTCTCTTATTTTTTACTTTATCCTAATCTAAAAAATAAATTAGACTTCCAAAATAAAGTAAAATCCTTTTATTGTGACCATTTCTTCGACCTAAAATAATTACGACTTACGGGCTATTCCAAAGACCAAAAAGACATATTGCCTTGGCTACTAAAATGATCAAAATACCCTTATTATATAAATAGCTGTATTTTACAGTTTAAATATTCTCTAATATCACTATAAGGAAATATTGACCCCAAGGACAATACTGCATTAGTTATGTCTTTGACCAATAGGTGAAATGACTAAAATATCCCTCTACATATCGTCGTTCATTTAGAGGGGAAAAATTGTACTAACACCTCCCTAAAAGCTATCTACCATCCTTAGGCTTTTAGTCCAATAATCCACGACTTCTTGGAATATTTTCGCTTTCCAAGGGAGCTACCCTAAAGCCAAAATCCAAGTTATGTTCCCCAAGGCCTTGGATAATTAGATCATTCAAACAACCAAAAGAGGCGATATAGTTTAGACACTATCTTGTACAAGTCTGTCTTGACTAACTAGTTACATATACCTAACATACAAGTATATCGGTCATTCTAAAGAACCTCAAATATAGTATATCAAAGCATACACTTCCAGTTTCGTCAGACCACCAACTTATACTCAAGCTGTAGAGTATAAGTCCACGCTGTAGTAGTAGTAGTCTAGGTTTCTATGACATATTACTTTTAAAAACCACTACTACAGGTCATATTCTACGTATTTAAAACACGCTTGTGTTATGAAATGAGAAGACTACTCATTGGCTAAAAGTAAGCCATCCCCTATTTAGAATTCATAACACAATAACTTTGCCATGATGAGATTCCCATTCTCATCATCCAGTTAAGAACAATAGTTTATGTGTTAAGTATCTTATATCCCATACTTTACTATGAAAGACTTTCATTCACATGAATCATATACTTAAACACAATGGGTCATTTCTAATAAAATCGTGTACAAATATAAAGAAGATTTCACAAACAATTTCTGAGAAAAATACTTTTATTAATAGAAGTCAAAATTATATCAAAAACCTAATCTAAGAGAGCATACATTCCAAAAACACCCATGTCCTTAACCGCCATATGACAGGCCATAGAGCAATGCACAGGTAAACTTATTCAGAGCCTTATTCCCCAGTTTGCCACAGTATTCCAGCTATTACTTTAGAAGAAGCTCCATAATTTTGAACAAAGGCAAAATGCTTAGGGATACCTTAGGCAGTTGTTTATCCTCCGGCCTCGACCGTTGGTGCACCATCTTATAGGTTAGTATAGTTGTTGCACAGGGAGCTGTCATTTTCGATGCTCGGGGGGCACCAATGGAATCTGGGATTAGCGGCATAAAGCATGGTTCTCGCAAAGCCTTTATTAGGAAGAACTATACCATACCTAATTATGGGGGTCCAGGCACCAATGGGGGTACATGTATCTTACGACCTGACGGTAGCTCCTAATAAGAGTGTTGTTCCCCTTATGGAGGGCCACAGAGCTATGCTACAACTGTTCTTCCCATGTATCCTGCCATGGCGATAGCTTATTCGATGCAGTGAGTATGGTATCCTGAGATGGCCCCATTCCCAAAACAAGGTTCCTGACCAATTATGCTAAATTCCCCATGCAGAATCAACAGCTAGCATCATCAGTCGATGTCAATGCAATGATAGAAGCATTGTGTCAACAGGCTAGGGATTAGCTAGTTTATCAGAAACCTTATCCCGAATGGGTAGATTCTGTGGCAGTGTTACCTCGAGGGTTTAAAGTGCTTGAGTTCTCCACGTTCTCTAGGGAGGACAATTGTAACACCCCACTACATAGGCCCAATAAGGCAGGTGATGTCGCCCCGTCCATAGGACAAGGGGTCTTTATAACTAGGTCACATAAAATAAAATAAAATAAATGCTTTAAAATTAAACTTATTACAACCTAAAAATACATGAACAGATCCATAATAAATTGTCTGTTGCAATCTCTCAAAACATCACATAAAGAAAATAACAAAGAGTCTTCAAATCATAGGCAACAAAGCTAGCTATTGACCTTCACAGCAGGATCGACCCGAAAACATGGTATAAAAGGTGATGAGATAAAAATCTCAGTAAGCCCGTGTGTGCTTTAAGTGTTTCAGGTAAATAGTTCATGTATGCAATTTGTAAAAGTTTCATAAGAGAAAGTGCTCACAAGCATTAAATAAATATTAAAAATAAAGAGTGGTATTTTTCTTTCCAAACCATACATGTGCATAATAAATACAACTATCCAAAGAGGTAGTCATGGGTTACTACACATTGGGCCCCATGACAATATAATAGTTAGAATGCCACACGTTGAGCATGCTGACAAAAGGTAGGTGTACGGCCTACCGGGTGAGATACTCCTCCATCTCTACACTCAAACTTACCGGTTGTCCATTCTAGAAACACACAGTCTACTTGATTGAAACTTGCCAACTCGGACCGATATGACCTACCGGACTGGCTTCCTATCCGGGAAGGACTCACCCCTCAGAGATGGCCACCTACTAAGAGACTTACGCTAACCCTTCAAAGACTAGTCCTAGTAGTCTACCCATATTGAGTACTCAACGTTGTTTATCCCACTTGGGAGAAAATTGATTATACAATGATTTACTTGGAAATAGCAATTAAGGATTTCTAAAATTCTTGTCAAAGTTAGGTTTTAGAAAGAGTTTAGCATTTGTGTAAAACTGCTTGTTTAATTTTTAAATGATTTGCTTGACTGAAATAAAAAGGAAAAACGGTCCTTAATTGCCTTTACAATCGAATGATCATATATATTGAACTTGGCTTGCCACAATAATTTTTTGTCTTCAAATAACTCCATGTAGGAGCTTACCTGATCATTTGCTTGCTTGAACTCAAAAGTCCTCCAAGGTTGACCTAACCCCACCTGGGTAAACACAGGGCATAAGGTTATACTCGAGCTATACTTACCTTACATAAATAATTTCTAGTTCAACTAATTACAACCATGACCTTAATGTCCTAAGCTTTAAGGCTAGATGATAAATGATTTTATAAAATAAATCTAGCTTGATAAGTTAAAATAACTAGGGGTTCTAAAATAATTACTAATAAGTTATAGGTTCAAATAATATATATTGAGTATTATTATTAATAAATAAACTAGTGTTTAAATATTGAATAATACTAAGTCCTAAATGATATTAATAAATGGTAATTTTTAAAAAGTATTATTATAAATAAATAATAAGTCACAATTAATTTTTAAATAATAATTAATAGATAATAAATAATTAGTAATAAATAAATTTAATAATAACTAAATTGTATTAAATTTTTTATTAATAGATAAAAAATAAATTTTAATATAAATAATATTTATGAATATAGGTAAAAGTTTGAACTATGGCCTACAAGGTCATTAATATTTTATTTATTATTATTATTATTATTTATATAAAAGATCTTTTTTATTATTATACACACATATATATATTATTTTTAATAAAAGATATTATTTATTTGACTAATAAAATATCAATATTTCATTTAATATTCCATTTCCAAAACTTCCTAGGAATTTCGAAACCTTTAGAAAAAAATATAGTAATAATTTTAATTAAGGTAATAAAATTTGTTAATAAAAATAACCTAAGATCAAGAAAAAAATAATCATGATTTTCCTATTACTAAACAAGATTCATAAACACATTCTCTAACATCAAACAATAAACTAATCCATTCATGAACATAAACTTAAATCAACACATACTATTACATGGCTAAATCCCTACTGGGCATAATCATCAATCATGGCTTCAATGGAAATAAGAACATAAAAATCCTATTCACCATAGGTGTCATAACATCTAACATGCTTTAAACATCCATACTCTCCTAAGACATGATGAACATACATTGATTCTCAAGAAAATTCATATAGCTTAATCATATACAACCATTCTCATGACCTAACCCCAACCCCTTCATTCACATGCATATACTCAATCCTCCATTTATATTCTATTCTTCCTATAAACATCTAAGAGACATGAATGCAGAATTGAAAAGGAGGTTTAAGGGAAAAATACTTGATTGTCGATTACTTCAATGAAGACTAAAGAAGGTCCACGCGTGATTGAGAGTCTTGAGTTGTCCAAGGAAAAAATAGCCATGGTTGTTGATCAACCATTTCGGCTGAGAGAGAGAGAGAGAGAGAGAGAGAGAGAGAGAGAGAGAGAGAGAGAGAGAGAGAGAGAGAGAGAGAGAGAGAGAGAGAGAGAATTAATATGGTACATTGAAGGTTGAATGGAAAAGGGTGAACAAAGAAGTTGTTTTTGATTTACCTTGATGATGTTCTTGTGACCTTCAAGAAAAAATTGGTTTTTGATCTGATTGCAATTTCTTGTTTGTGAGATTTTGTGTTATAAATACCAGAAATGAACACTAGGGATTATGTAGGAGTAATCTAGAGTATTTGAAAGTGATTGGAGGTGTTTAGGGTGGGTTTTGTCTTGAAGGGATGTAGTGTGTGTTCTTGGTGAAAATTGAGAGAATTTGAGAGAGGTGCTACACGAAATCTAGAAGGGTGTTGGCCGAATGGTTTAGGGTGTTTAGGAGTTTCGATTTTCATCTAGAAGGGAAGAGAATAATCTGATTTTATTTGAAATTCAAATGGAGGAAATTGTGGAGTGGTTTGAGGTATAGGATAAGCTAATGGTGTTTGATTGATGGAGGTTTCTTAGCTCTTCTATGGTGCTGGCTGGACTAGTTTATTTTGCTGAAATGAATGAAGGCTGATCAGGCCTTCTTGCTGGCCAAAATTCAGGGTTTAATGGTAGATCAATTTCTGGTTTGGTTGCTTGATACAAGAGTGGTTTATGGAGGCAAATTTCTAGAATTTTTTGAACTTCAAATGTGTTTTGAATAGAGTGATCCTAGGAGATTTTTGAGGTGTGATTATGGAGTCCAAGTATTCAAGGTAAGTGGAGAGGTTAATGGTGTTCAGTTTCTGGTTGAACAAGGTTCATTTTACAGAGATATGGAGGTGGTTTTTCGGCCTAGGCCTAAGAAGACAAGGCTGGGAATTTTCTGGTTTCAAGGTGTTTAAGGTTTCAAAAGTTTGATGATTTTTCTGTGCAAAATTTTTGCACTTCTTTAGCCCGATTTGCAGAGAATTTTGAGGGGTGTTTGAGGGTCTTTTAAAGTTGATTTCCAGCCTTCTTTTTGGAGAAAAAGCAGAGGAGTTTTGCTTGTTTGGTGACAAGAAAAATAGCTTCATTTTCAGATTGATGTGTAGCAAAACAGCACAAATTTTTTTTTGGTTTTGCACAGTTTTATGCAGTCCGATTTTGCACAGAAATTTCAGTCTTCAAGCTATATGAATTGGTCATTTTTCTGGCAGCAAATGAACAAAAAAATTGGCTAAGTTTTTTGAAAGCTGGACTGCTCAAAATTCTGGAAAATTTTCAAGTTTTCTTCATCAAGAACATGAACAACATGATGATAAGTTTCAAGGTTCTACTATAGTGATTGATTTTCCTTGGGAACCCTTCTTAACTCCTCTCCTATTTTCGGTCTACCCTCTAACTTCCAAGATTAATTTTTTCAAAGTTCAAAGCTAAGAAATCCTCACAGAATTTTTTGGAATTAAAAGATGAGACTTGATGAATTTGTGAATAATTTAAATTATGAAGATGTTAGGACAAAGCTAGAGGTAATAAAAAGGACAAGAATTCCTCTAGAATTTTTTTTTAGGACATAATGATAGGATTAAAACATTCTTTTCATGTCTCTCCTAAGACAACATTCCTATCTTTAAGGAATGTAAGAAAACAAAAATTCAAACCTAACTAAGATAATCATGAATAAAACTTAAGTAATGGGATTTGAACTCATAGCCTTAGAGATTAATTCCAAAGCTCTAACCACTTAACCACATTAATTCTTGTTCTTATTTTTTCACCCAAATATTCTTCTTATTTAAACCTCAAGCCATCTTCCTATTTTGACCTTCAACAAAATTACCGGTTTACCCTTCCTACTCAATAAGCATAACTAAGCATTTTAACCTATAAATCATAACTCTAAAGCACATAAAATCATTCAAAAATATATATATTTATGTAAAATAATATGATATGTATCCCAACCCCTATACTCTAAGGTTGGCTTTAGGTGGGGTTTCACAACAACAAATCAACCATGGAACATATTGGGAGGTTTATGGCACAATGCGGAGAATTCGAGAACAATGATTGGTGATAGTGGTTAAAATCACCATTCGTTTCCTAATTATTTAAGGGTGTTTTAAGATACATTTGTTGTAATAACTAGGCATATTCCTTTATATTTGGCATTTTGCTTGTAAAAGGCGTTTTTGGCAAATATGTATAGATTTAAATTAAAATCGAGTATAAAGTGTATAGAACCAGAATGTACATGGCGCCAGGCCCAGCTAGTGGACCAGGCGCTGAGTCCATTCTATCTAGCAACAGAGATTGAGCAAGCTTCAGAAGTTTTTCCAGAACAGACCTGGCGCCACATTTGGCAAGTGTACCTGGCATCGGGTCCATTCTGTCTGCCAAAGAGAGACGGCTAAAAATTGAGCAAAAATAGTGGAAGAACAGAGTGCACCTGGCGCCAGGTGGGTCAAAGGTACCCGGTGGCAAGGTTTTGGAGGCAGAAATTCTGTACGCGAAATTAGGGCTTATCCAAAGATTTTGGTATTTTCCTATTCCTACTTGGCCAAGACTTCCTAATACATGAAATTGGTATCCAAGAGGCCTATAAAAACATAAGAGATCACAAAGGTTTGAGATATACAACTAAGAGAGGTGAATTAAAGAATAGAAATTCTAATTTTCTCATTAAAGGAGGAATTCACCAAAGTCAAGGAGGATTGTCAAAGGGAGTCTTCAAGGAAGAAGACATAGGCTTGTCTATGAGTGATTTCTTTTTTCTTTGTCTTTTTTTTCTTTAGCAATAATGTACTCAATGTTTTTATTATAATTTAACATTATTTTTAGATTTATGGTTTTGGGTTAATTTAGTTATTTGATCAGTTCATTGTCATCTTTGGTGTTTGTTTACTTGATTTTATTGGTTATTGATGCGAGTTCTTTTAATTGACATTGACACAATGATGTTAGGAGTTTCATTGCATTGATTTTGTACTTGTTAAATCTTGATGGATTTGAGCGATGAAGTTAGAATTTGAGAATTAAGTGATCAAATGTTATGTTAATTTTGCTTTGACATAGGATTATTAGCTAATTCATATTTATAAGGAATTGTGCCCAATGCATGTTTTTGTTATATTAGCTTGATTGACAAATTTTTTAATATAAATCAAAATATAAGATTTCATGGATTGACAAATAAAGTGGAATTTACTTAAGTAAAATCATGACTTGAGAGATGATTGAGTTTTACTTTATATTCCTTCATGATGTCAAGATAATAATTAGTTGAGAGAGTTGCTAATTGGTTCATTATCATGTTTTCTAGGGTACTTGTCTAGATTACATAAACCTACATCCTTGAGTTGTTTATGTTTCTTTAGTTTTTTTCTTTTTATTCTTTTCTCATTTTATTTGGATAGGTTAAACAATGAAAAAAAAAAGGTGATTAGTGTGTACTTATTCCTTTGAGGATCGATACTCGTTAATTTCCTATAATATATTTGCGATGAGTATACTTGCTCACATGTGTATTTGGGAATTAATGTTTTAATTAAAACTTGATTAAGGGATGGATTTAAAATTGATAATTTTATATACCCAAAATTTACTCATCAAGTTTTTAGCGCCGTTGCCAAGGAACAATATCATGAAAGCTTGGATTTTATTGATTTAACCATGTAAATATGTATATATGATCTTTGTGTAAATTGGTGTTCTATCTTATTGTTTGTAACATTGTGTGACTTTATTAACTAGCTTAGTTCATGTTGTACTTGTAAACACCTTTAACTTTTGTATTTAGATAGTTTGTCAATGTGTCTTTTCTTTATTTTTCTATTATTTGTTTTTTCATTTTGTTATATTCTTTTCTTTGTTTTTTTTTATTTTTTATTATTTTTATTTTCGATTTGATTTTTCTTTTTCTTTGAGCACGAGATTGACATCATCATGGACAACTACTTTTGGGCACAAGATCTAAGGAGCTATAATGATGAGAATTTGGTAAATTTGCAAGCTTAGATTGACGCTTTTTGTGAGACGTCACTTGAAGCCTCAATGCATTCTTTTGTCGCTAATACAAATTCCTCCATTAAGTGGTATGAAAAAACGTCCTAACATATGAGCCATCAAAGAACACAACTAGCCAAGTTAGTTGAGGATGCCATAAAGGCTCATACACTTGAACAAAAGAATCCCTAAGGAAAAGAGAGAGGGTATGAGGAACAATTATCCAATGTGGAAAGAGAGTTATTCAATTCTCCTCTATGTGTTAATAATTCTAATCTCTCTTTACTACATGATTTTTTAGGTTCTTCTCAATTCTTCGAGAACAAGGGTCCAAATGATGATGTGTTAAATTTATCATGCCTCAAGGAGTTGGATCTTTCAATGCTGCATCATAAGAAGTCCTTGGAGGATGGAAGTAATTTCTACCCTTCACCCCGGTCAAAGGGAGGTAACTTAGTTTTTGTAGATGTGTCGAAAAATACTGATTTCTTGATCCAATCTTTAAGAACTCAATTGCTAAGTTTTAAGGAAAATTTCAATTGTGACAAATCTTTTGAAGGGTTAAAAGGTGATTTCAAGTTTGATGCATTCTTTAGAAATCATGCGTACTTATATGTTGACAAAAATATTTGTGTGTCTAAAGGAATGTTAGAGAAAGAGGTTTATGTATTTTTCTTTAGTGAGAAAAATTGTTCTCATAAACCTTCTATTTTTCAAAAACCTCTCTTGTTTCTATATTCATCATGCCCATATTCTATTTTAAGCTTTAATTTCTTTTTAAAAGGTTCGATGAGGAAGGACGATGAGTAGAAAGGGTTTTTACTTTGTTTTTTTTTTTTTGTTAAGTAGTTTGTTTTTCCTCTCCCAAATAAAGAAAAATATTTTCCATCATAAGTGTGGGGGAGTGAGTCATGTCTTTATTTGCTTTCTTAGGATTTTTTATTTTTTAGTATTTTTCTTTAGTTTGTTTTCTTTTATTTAGGTATGTTTTTATTTTGTTTTTATTTTGTTTTTGGTGCTTTTTTTTGTGTTTTGTTTTATAGGAATAAAATCCTCTTGAACAAGCCCTTCTCTCTATCTCAAGTTTGGATATCTATTGGAGCATTATTGCACTTGGAAAGTATTGCTTAAACTTTCTACCCCATTATTATTTTTGGTCCTTTTGGAGATGATTTCTTGTGTTTATTTTTTGCCAATGAGGACATTGTCCAATTTGAGTGTGGGAGAGTGGTTTGGTGATATACTTTGTCCAAGTTTTTATCAATTATCTTGGTATTTTCTTGGTACTGAGCTACTTTGGAAAATTTTGAAATTGAGAAACAATTTTTTTTTTTTTAGCACAAAGTTTGGAAAATTGGAGCTACTTCATTACGACAGTATTTTTTTTACTTTCTTCTCATTCTTTATTCATTTTGATCTTCTTGGCTGTACTTTTATTATTCTATCTTTGGCCATTGAGGACAATATCCAGTTTAAGTGTGGGGGGGGGAGGGGGGGAGCATGAGGTAGAAGAAATATTGCCATATCATTTTTGTAAAATTTTTTTTAATCAATTTTAGTGCTTTTCATTGTTAAGCAAGGTTTGTAATTCTTTTTCTTACTTGGATATGAGTTTTGCCATTCACGTGATGGATTTTGATGAAATTGGTTTAATTGGATAAGATAGTTGTCAAGACTTGAGAATTTTGCTTAATCTTGTTTATGCATTGGTGTTTGAATGTTATGTGACTTATCTAGTTGAAATATAGATGATATGATGAATATGGGAAGAGTGCTAATTTTTGTATTATGAGTTTAAATTTTGCTAGCATTGAGTTATGATGAAAAAAAAAATGTGAGTTGAGAAAAAGATCTTTGAGAGGAAAGATTGAAGAGAATGTTGAAAAAATTTTGATTTGAGTTGAGAGAAAAACAATGAGTGCAAATAACACTATTGTTGGTGTGAATTAGAGAAAAGGCTTTTATTGATGATCTTTGAAGACCTTTAGCTGAAAAGGGGGTCAATATGGGGAGAAGTAGCAAGTGTATTTAGTGCACTCTCTTGAGACTATCCCGAAGGCAAAAAGGCAAGCAAGAGCATAGAAAAAAAAAAAGAATTGTTGAAAAAATGATGAGTGATGACTAAAAAGGGAGTCAATACGGTGTGTGAAGAGAAATCTATTCACTTAAGGCTATCAATTTCCTAAGTCATTAAAAATATTTTGAGAGAAAAATTTGAGTGCGTTCCTTACATCATAATTTGAGTGTGTAATTTTTAGATTTATAATGCTTGAGTTGGTAGATGGCTTAACCTATGTGATTCATGTTAACTATATTTTTACTTAAAAGGTGAAAGACTTTCTTAGACTAAGGTATGTATAGGATTTTCGCCTTCCAGAGAGGACCTAGCGCCGGGTCTAGTCGACCCATCTGGCGCCAGGTCTGTTTTGTTCTGTTAATCTACTGAGTTTTGCTCTGGTTTTGCTCTGCTCGACCAGGATGGACCCAGCACCTGGGGCCAAGCCTGGTTCATTGGCTGGGCCTGGCCCCAGGTGCATTCTGGAATTGTTCACTTTTCTCTCGAAATCAACTTAAATCTATACAAAGTTGCCAAAAATACTTTTTACAAGTGAAATGTCAAATAGAAAGGAATATGCCTAGTTATTATAACAAATGTATCTCAAAAGAACCTCAAATAACTAGAAAAATAATGGTGATTTTATCCCCTATCACATACCTCAACACTTGAACTTTTACTTGTCCTCAAGTAAAGTACAAAAGTAAAGCGCTCAAAACAATTTATTTCTTCTGAAGTTCATCCATAATAAAGTCATATTTTTTTTCCAACATTAGATAAAATTTTGTCATTCATTCACCATTTAAAAACTTTTTGATGTGTATTTATTCGGGTATGGAAATCATATAAAAACACATTCCCAATCAAGTTTACATTAAAACGTTAACCCCAAATTACACATATGAGCAAGCGTACTCATCATTAACATAGCATAGGGTTCAAACGAGTGTCGATCCTCAAGGAATAAGTATGCATTAACCACATTTCTTTTATTGTTTAACTAACTCAATAAAGTGAAAACGAAATATAAAGGAAAATAAAATAAAATAAAAGAATATATACATGCCAATGATGGAGAATTCTATAACTTAAACCATTGCTTTGACGAACGTGATCTTAAAGAACCCAATCATTATCATAACTGATTATTCTCTTGGTATCATGAAGAATTAAGATAGACTCATTTCTTTTTCAATCCATGAAATCACTATCTTCTAAACAAACTAGCATCACATATTCTGTCTCAACTAATTCACCCAAAAGATTCATTAAACACAATCCTTGATTAAATTTCCATATTCTGGCAAACTTAAAACATGAAATTATCCAATGAATCCATATTTTGGTAGACATTAATCAACCTTTAATTACTTTATTCTTAGCAATCAACCTCTTTTTCAAGCAAGTTAAGAGACAACAAATATGAAATCACTGAATTGAAACCACCATTAACCTCTTTTTCAAGCAAGTCAATAGAAAGTGACAACCAATTAATCTCGTAATTAGCACAAGTAATTAAATACCAAGAATAATAATCAATTAATCAAAAGATCAAAGTAACTCTAAAAACATGAATACCTAAGACAAATTCAAATTACAATAAAACAATTAACACATCATTGTTCAAGAAGAAGAAAGCAAAGTAAAAAGAAAGTACTCATAGATAAGCCTCATTCTTCTTCCTTTGAAGACCTTCTTGTACAACTCTACTTAAATTGAAGAATTAGTCATTTGATTTGAGTGATTTTCTATGATGATCTATGAATTCTCCCATTTCTCTTGTGTTTTCCATCTATTTACAGGCTTCGGAAGTCCCTAAACTCGTTGGGCAAGGTTCTTGGCTGAGTAGAAATAGGAAGATACTAAAATTCTGCAGATTACCAAAAATCGCGTTCAAAAATTAAAGTCTCGTCTTATCCTCAGGGCACAGCTTGGGCTGCCTTGGTTGTTGGAGCCAGCGCCAGTTGTGCTCTGTTTCTTTAGTCGTTCGCCAATTTTTTTTCTTGATTTCAATACAATACTGTCTAGAGTACAACCGGCGTTGCCTTAGCTACTAGAGCCGGTGTTGGTTCTGTTCCGGTTCTATTTCAATAATTTTTTATCTTCTCGAAGCACGTGCCCACAGCACATGGCTGGCGCCGGTTCCTCTATCCTGTTCTGCGCTGCCTCAGCTCTGTTTGCGACGTTTTTATCTTATTTTACTCCTAAAATCTGAAATAATGCACAAAATACCTTTCCAAGGGTAAAATCTCAAACATGAAAGAATATGGCTAGTTATTGAACAAAATATATCACAAAATAGCCTCAAATAACTAAGAAAAATATGACTAATTTAGGCCCTATCATATTCCCCCACATTTATCTCTTTGCTTGTACTCAAGCAAAGTATCAAAAACAAGTAGGAAAAACACATGTTTTCATCAATCACTCAATCAATTTCAAAACAATATCTTCAATGCTTCCCTCATTCAAGATAACAAAACATAAGCTACTTTATCTTTCATGACAAATACAAGAATTGTGTAAGTGTATAGTGACTAGTAGAACCATCTCAATACTTTAACATCATTCTCAAACCATTGGAAAGAATTTAGTTAAAAAAGAATATGCATTCCATAAGCTTACCTTTCATACACTCTCTCCACTAATCCAAGACATATCTTTATTTTACTTAGGTCAAGTAGGACTTTCAAGCTTGTAATGTAAGGCTAAAGGGATTGTAATGTAGCTTGTCAAATGAAGGATATAGGAGAATCAAATATCCAAGAAGCTGAGAGTTTGCAAGAAAAGGATAAACAAGACGTATCAAGAAATTCCAAAATTCTCTTGCTCTCTTATCCCAAAATCAATCAAAACCCATAACCTTATTTAGCAATTATAGTTCAACTCAAGCAAATCTTACATTGTGTTTTCCTCTTTTTCAATCATTCTCATCTCATCCATAGCTCTTTTTCACAATATTATTCAAATTTTCAGCAATGGTGTCAAGAACTTGATGTGATAAGGGCTAAATTAGTCATATTTTTCCTAGTTATTTGAGGTTCATTTGTGATATATTTTGTTCAATAACTAGTCATATTCCTTTATATTTGAGTCATATTCCTAGTGCAAGTGGGAGTTTGTTAGTGTTGTGCCCTAAAGGCAATCACTTGTACATTGTATATGACACATTTTATTTTAATAAAAGGCATTATTTATCGTACAGTTTCTTTGGTTTACTTTAAGTAATATAACTATTCGATAAAGTCCCTAGTACAACACTGTGTTAAGGAAATCATGATAGAGATCATGATATGAGATCCCTACTACACTGGATGGTGTTAGTACTTAAATAGTTCCTAGTCATAGTATTAATGAGACAGGACATTATTAATGCGTTAAGACTAGCATGTGTTAGACTTATTGATTTGATCAGGTGGTGGTTCTCATAATCGTGAGTATTGAGATACTCAAAGTTAACACATGGATGCTTGTTAATGGAACAAGTTCATTGGATGACCTAGCTTTGAGATAATCATATGGATAACTATTTAGTGCCAGTGATATAATCTCAATATAGCAAACATGCAAGTATCCTTAGACTTGAGATCTCCAAGGTACTTTGTTTGCTGAGCTTTGTACTTTGATTCCAATCTCTGGAGCTCAATTAAGGGTCACCTATGGGATGGATATTAGGTACATTATGAGGTAAACGAAAGTAGTTGAGAGGGTCAATAAAGAATTCACCACTCCTAATAGCAGAGGCGAATAGCTCACGGCCACTTGTAGGAATTACTACTCGGAAAGTCCTTGGCCAAGGCGATTGTGTATTGGAAATAGCTCCAATTGATACACATCTAGAGTAGTAGATTCCTGGTACAGGTACTATTGTATTTGGGCCAGAATTAATTCTGGAGAGAGTTGCACTAATTCTGTACTCCAAACCGAATGGGATATTGTATGGTGAAAGGAGTTAATTACACTGAAGTTTGTTATTGAAGGGTTCATGTCAAGCCACTTGACTTCCTGGACTCTTGAATGGTCATGATGTGTTTCTAGATATCGCTCATGATCTGGGAATATGGGTTTATTAATTGATGAATTAATAAACCAATCCTGATTAGAATTAATATGATTAATTCTAATTAATTATGGATTATTAATCTCAAAGACATTTGGATTAATTCATATTCTCTACCAATTGATTGGGAAACCTAATAGGTCACACACAATAGAGGATTATATACTCAAGATGTTATTTGATAACATTGTGGGGTTGATTAAGAGAAAGAAAAGTTGTAGTGGACAAATTATAATTAGTTATAATTTATGATACATGTTGTAATTGTGAGAACTTGATGTTTCCAATTACAATTAGGGAATTCTAATAGGATTAGAATTCTCAGTTTTAAGAAGGGAATTTCGTATGATATATAGTAGCTAATAACACACAAAAAACCCTAGCCAATAGCTAAACAACACACAAAAAGAAACAACAGCTAGGAACTTTTTCTTTTCTTCTCTCTCAATTTAACCTTGAAGAAGAACCCTAGCTGCCACTTAGAATTTCTGCTGGCACAGAAAACTACGTGCTTGAGTATTCCTCTGTGTGGATTACTATTAGAGATAATCACACACTGTGATTATAGTGGGTAGACGTTCAATTCACGTGGAGGTTGATCACGAGGATTGCTGGATCGCGCCTCCACTTGAAGAAGAAAATTTTGTTCTTCGCACGATCACCCAAAGGTAAAAGCTGTTACCTTTACTCTTTTTATGTCTTGTTTTCCATACATAGATGAGTCCTGGGAGGGTATCTCGTTTTATTTTCCACTGTGCCGTATAGGATACGAGCCTGAGATACCCAACACTTCCAACTTCTACTCGGCTAAGAACTTTGTACCTATGAGTTTAGGCACTTCCTAAGCCTATAAGTAGATGAAACACACAAGGAAAAATGGGAGAATTCTTTGATCATCATAGAAAATCACTCAATCAAAGGAGGAATTCTTTAATTTAAGGAGGGTTGTTGTGAAACCCCACCTAAAGCCAACCCTAGAGTAAGGGGGTCGGGATGCATATCATATTATTTTGCATGAATATATATGTTTTAAATGATTCTATGTGCTTTAGAGTTGTGGATTATAGGTTAAAATGCTTAGTTATGTTTATCGAGTAGGAAGGATAAAATGGTAATTTTGATTGAGGTCAAAATAGGAAGAAAGCTTGAGGATTAAATAGGAAGAAAATGTGGGTGAGAAAATAACAACAAGAGTTATTGTGGTTTAGTGGTTAGAGCTTGGTGAATTAATTTCTAAGGTCATGAGTTCAAATCCCATCATTTAAGCTTTTGTCATGATTATCTTAACTAAGTTTGAATTTTTATTTTCTTGCATTTCATGGAAATAGGAATGTTGTCTTAGGGGAGACATGAAGAGAATGTCCTAATCTTATCCTCATGTCCTAAAAAGAATTCTAGAGGAATTCTTGTCCTTTTTATTACCACTAGCTTGTCCTAACATCTTTATAATTCAAAACCATTAAATCCTTTCTTTTAAATTCCAAAAAAAATTCTGTGATAACTCCTCCACCTTGAATTTCAAAAATCAGCTTTGGAGGTTGGGAAGTTGGCCGAAAGTAGGAGGAAAAATAGGAAGGGTTTCCAAGAGAAAATCAATCACCATGATAGCACCTTCAAACTCACCTTCATGTTGTTCATATTCTAGTGAAGGAAAATCTGGAAATTTTCCAGATTTTTTGCAGACCACTTCTTCGAAAATACAGCCAATAAACCCATTCATTTGCTACCAAGAAAATGGTCATTTCATGTGGCTTGAAAGATGGGAAAACTGTGCAATTTTCGGACTGCACAAAACAGAAAAACCAAGAAAAATTCTAGGCATTTCGCCACTTTCAATCAAGGAAATAAAGCTGTTTTTAGTTCATCTTCAAACCAGAAAAACTTCCTTGTATTTGTCCAGAAATAAGGCTGAAAAACCATCCTTGGAAGACCCTCAAACATCCCAGAAGAACCTCTGAAAATCGAGCTATGTGAGTGCAAAAAATTCTACACAAAAAAATCTGCAATCTTCGAAACTAAGAACAACCATGAAACCAGATTTTTTTTCCAGCTTTGCTCCCTTCTAGCCTAGGCCGAAAATCACCTTCAACCTCTGCAAAATTGAACCTTGCTCAGCTGTAGACTGAACACCATTAACCCCACACTTACCTTGAGCATATGGACTCCATAGCCACACCACAAAACACTCCTAAGATCACTCCATTCAAACTCTTTTTGAACTTCAAATAATTTTAGCATTTTACTCCATTAAAATCACTCTTGTATTAGGCAAATAAACCAGAATTTCCTCTGCCATTTAAGACTGAATTTTGGCCAGCCTTGGAGCAACATTAACCTTCAATCAATTCAGCAAAACCACCATGTTCAGCCGGCACCATTGAAGACCATAGAAACCTTTCTTGATCAAACACCATAGCTAACCTCTTACCTTAAACATCTCCACCATTTCCTCCATTTAAATTTCAAAGAAAAAAAAAATCTGATCATTCTCTCTCCTTCTTGCTGAAAATCGAAACCCTCATTCACTCCATACCATTCGGCCAGCCCTCTACCAAAATTCGTGCAGCACTTCTTCCCAATTCTCTCCATTTTCACCTAGAATACCAAGAACACCAAGAACACACACTAACCTTCTTCAAGCCTACCCCTACTCTAAACACCTCCAATCACTCTCAAATACTCCAAATCACTTCCATTTAATCTCTAAACTTCATTTCTGGTATTTATAACACAAAACCTCGCAAACAAGAATTTTCGAACGGATCAAAATTAGCTTTTCTTTAAAGGTCTTAAGAACATCAACAAGGTAAGTCAAGAACAACCTTCTTGATCATCTTCTTCCATTCGATTGTACTATTCTAATTCTCTTTCTCTCTCTCTCTCTCTCTCTCTCTCTCTCTCTCTCTCTCTCTTCCAACCGAAATGGTTGATCAACCATCAACCATGGCCGTTTTCCCGTTAGATCATTCAAGGCTCTCAATCGCGTGGACCTTCTTAATTCTTCATCAAAGTGTTCATCAAATCAAGTATTTTCCTTTAATCCTTCTTTTAATTCAGTATTCATGTCTCTTAGATATTGATAGGAAGAATGAAATACGGATAAGGGATTGAGTATATGCATGTGGATTAAGGGGACGGAGTTAGGACATGATGATTGTTGTATATGACTAGGATGTATGTGTTTTCCTTTCGAATCAATGTATGTTCTTCGTGCTTAATGAAATTTTAGGGATGTTTGAAGCATGTTAGAGACCATGACCCCAAAGGTGATTAGGTTTTTATGTTCTTATTTTTCCATGGAAACCATGATTAATGATTATGCTTAGTAGGATTTTGGCCATGTCATGGTATGAGATAGTTCAGGTTTATGTTCATGAATGGATTAATATATTGTTTGATGATGGAGAATGTGTTCATGAATCCCTTCTAGTAATAGGAAAATCATGGTGAGAGATTATTTTCTTGTTAAGTTTAGGTTATTTTTATTAACAAATTTTATTACCTTGAATAGAATGCTGCTATATTTTCCCTATAAAATTCGGAACTCTAGAGAGATTTGGAGTGGTTTATTAATTAAAATATTCATATTTTCTTTATCAAATAAATGAGATCTTTTATTAAAAATAATATATATAGTAATAAATCCTTTACAATAAATAAAATATTATTAGAATCTATTTGTTATTTATTAATTAAAATTTAAAATAATTCATTCATTATTAATTTTATTTATTAATAATTATTTATTATCTATTTAAAAATTAATTAAAGGTTATTTGTAATTAAATATTAATTTATAATAAAGCTATTTTTAAATCACCATTTATTAGTACTATTTAGGACTTAATATTCAAACCTTAGTTTATTTATTAAAAATAACACTCAAGAATTATTATTTGAGTTTATAATTTATTAGCAATTATTTTAGGAACCCTAGTTATTTTAACTTATCAAACTAGACTTATTTTATAAAATTCTTTATCATCTAGCCTTAAAGCTTAGAACATTAGGGTTAGGATTATTTGTGTAAGTGAATATAGCTTGAGTGTAACCTTATGTCTTATGTTTACCCCAGGCGAGGTTAGGTCAGCTTTGGAAGACTTTTGAATTTGAGCAAGCAAAAGATCAGGTAAGCTCCTGCATAAAACTTGTTTATTGTAAAAGGTTACCATGGCAAGCTAAACACGAAGTATGTGAATACTGATTTGGTAAAGGCAATTAAGGACTATTTCTTTTCCTGATTCGATCAAACCAATTATTTGAAAATTTTCAAAGCAGTTTTACTCAAACACTGAACTATTTCTAAAACTGATTTTGGCATGGACTTTAGAAACCCTTAATTGCCATTTTCAAGTAAAGCTATGTTTTACCAATTTTCTCCCAAGTGGGACAATTATCGTTGAGTACTCAATAAGGGTAGGCTAGTAGTACTAGTTTTGAAGAGCAAGAGTGAGTTTTCTGGCAGGAGGCCACCTCCAGAAGATAAAACTCAACTTAGAGAAACGTCAATACTACTTAGTCATGCCGGTCCGAGCTAGTAATTTTATTTTAGTCAATTGACTGTGTTTTGTTGGAATAGATACCCGGTTGTTGTTTGGGTATAGAGAATGAGGAGTATCTTGCCCGGTAGACCGATCACCTACCTTTTGTCAGTCTGCACAAAGTGTTGGCATTCTGACCGGCAGTGTGCACAAAGTATGGCATACTGACCATTCGGTTATGGGGCCCAGCGTGTGGTAACCCATAATCCTTTCTTTTGAGTGGTTGATCTTGTAAATTATGTATGGCTGGAAAAGCCGAAAACACCACTCTTGTTTTTGACTAATGTTTAATGCTTGCCAATATCTCTCTTATAAAGTTTTCACATTTTGCATCCACGAACTGTTTTCTCTGAACACTCAAAGCACACACGGACTTACTGAGATTTTTATCTCACCGCCTTTTATGCCATGTTTTCAGGTCGATCCTGCTATGGAGATGAATAGCTAGATTTGTTGCCTATGCTTTGAAGACTTTATGTTATTTTTCTTATGTGTTGTTTTGAGAGATGGTAGCGAACAATTTCTTTTGAATTTGTTCATGTATTTTTGGGTTGTAATAAGTTCAATTTCAAGGTATTACTTTTATTCTTTTGTGTGACCTAGTTATAAAGACCCCTTGTCCTTTGGACGGGGCGACATCCCCGGCCCTGTCGGGCTTAGGTAGTGGGGTGTTACAGTTGTACAAGAAGGTCTTCAAAGGAAGAAGAAGGAGGCTTGTCTATGAATGCTTTCTTTTACTTTGTTTTCTTTTTCTTGAACAATGATATGTTAATTGTTTCATTGTAATTTTACATTGTTTTAGATATTCGTGATTTTTAGAGTTATTTGATCTTTTGATTAATTGATTGTTCTTCTTAGTATTTAATTACTTGGGCTTATTACGAGATTAATTGGTTGTTTGTTTTCATTAACTTGCTAGACCAAAGAGGTTAATTGCTGAGGATTAAGTAATTAAAGGTTAATTGATATTTGCCAAACTAAGGATTCATTGATTAATTTCATGTTTTAAATTTGCCAGACCAAGGAAATTTAATCAAGGATTGTGTTTAAAGCATCTTGTGGATGAATTAGTTGAGACAGATCAAGTGATGCTAATTTATCTAGAATGTAGTAATTAGTTGAGACAGACCAAGTGATGCTAATTTTCCTTTATCTTTCATGGTGCCAAGAGAATGATTAGTTATGATAAGGGTTAGATCCTTTGAGATCATGTTTGTCTAAACAATGGTTTGAGTTTCATACTTCTCCATCCTTGACATGTGTATATTTTTATTTTTCTTGTCTTTTGTTTTGTTGTATTTGTTTTTAACTTTATTGCGTCAGTTAAACAATAAAAGAAAGGTGATTAATGTCTACTTGCTCCTGGAGGATCGACACTTGTTTGAACCCTATGCTCGGTTAATGATGAGTACGCTTGCTCATATGTGTGATTTGGATTGATCGTTTTAATTTAAATTTGATTGGGAATGTGCTTAGTTTTTGCATGATTTTTATACCCAAGTCCAGACACATCAAGTTTTTGGCGCCATTGACGGGGAACAATAGCATGAAAGCTTGGATTTTGTTAATCTAACCATGTGAATATGTAAATAGGTAAATATATAAATATATATATATGTTCCTTGTATGAAGAAGTGCCATATTTTTTTGTTTGTATAATTGTATTTTAATCTCGCGATATGTTGTAAATATGTAAATAGGTATATACATGTTCATAATAACTAACTTGTCTTTGTATGTTTGTCTATATTGTATATTTAGTTATTTATTTTTACTAGCCTAATGGTAATGTTGAATATGTGTAATCATTCTAGTTTTAATTTGTTGATTTTTATGTCTATAATTTTGAGTCAATACTAACCCTTCTTATTTTCAGGTTTGGACTTTTGCGAACACAATGTTTTAGACGGATTAAAGTTATCTTATTATTTGTTTCTTTATTTACAATTTTTTCTTTTAGTTTAATTTAGGAATTCTTGCTTTACATGTATAGTGGTCATGCATTCCATTAGTTAAAAAAAATGAAAAATTTTCGGAGCCCAGACAGAATGGAACCAATGCCAGCTAAGGCCCGGAACCGGCGCCGGCTCCATTCTGGAATGTTATAAAAAAATATATTTAATTTTTTTTTGTTTGTCCCCTTCCCCTTTTGTCTTTTCTTCCCAAATTTTTCTTATTTTATCTTTTTCTTGTTTTCTTTTTCTTTGATTTTCTTTTTCATCTTATTTTGTCATTGTCCAATTTAAGTATGGAGGAGTGGTTTGGTGATATACTTTGTCCAAGATTTTATCAATTTATTTTGAGCACAAAGTTTGGAAATTTGGAGATACTCTGTTATGGAAGTAATTTCTTTCTTCTCTTTTCCCATTTATATTTTTGGTCTCTTGGCATTGTTTATTCCTTGTTCTATTTATTTGGCCCTTGAGGACAATGTCCAGTTTAAGTGTGGGGGAGTGATTTGATTGAAAATTCTTCTATGTATGCATAGACTTTATCCTTCTTGTGAGCAAAAATTTTCAAAATTTCCAAAATTTTTCTGATTTTTTGGAGATTTCAAGCTATATTTTTAATGCATGTCTTTTTGATGGATTATAGAGCATATGTTCTAGATCATTTATGGCTTATGCATGACTTTTTACATGCACTTGGACGAAGTAGTTCTTGATCAAATGATTTACATTGTTCTTAAATATGTTTTTCTACTAAACTTTATGGAGCATTCTAGAACTTACTTGAATATCTCTCGAGGTGAAATAAGAAAGACAATCATGATTTAACCTAGGGATGACGGTAATAGGCCTTCTTTGGATAGTTTGAGCTTTTCAAGCCTACTTATTGTCATATTATCCCTAGTGCCTATTTTAAGCCTAAATGGTTGATTTCTTTCATTAAAGCCCGTCACAATATTTTGTCCATTGCTTGTTGCTGAGAGTTTGAATAATTTTTTAAATATTTACACTCTTGATGGATGAAAGTATATGTAAGAAAATGTTGAGGAAGAAAGTTGGGATAAAGATCATGACTTGTTACTTTCAGTTATGGATTAATAATGAGTTGAGCTGAAAAGAGGAAAGGATGCAAAGAAAGAGAAGAAAAAGAATAGAGGGATTGAAAAAAAAAAAAAAAAAGCTGCTAGAAAAGATGGAAAGAAAGAAATTGAGAACGAAAAAAAATAACAATAGTAGCAGTGAAAACAAGAAAGGAGTAAGAGAAAAGACAAGTGGAAGAAGAAAGAAAAGATCACAAAAGGGATGGTGATTGAGTTGTAAAAGTTAAGTTCATATTGAAGTACTTGACACCATTGCTGGAAATTTTGAGTGATCTTGTGAAAGGAATAAAGAAGAGTTGAGAAAGAAAAAAGAAAGAGAAAAAATGCAGGATTTGTTTGAGTGGAGTTGTAATTGCTGAACAAGGTTATGGTTTGATTGATTCTTGGAATAGGAGAACAAGAAGAGTTGAAAATTATTGATTCATTTTGTTTATCATTTTCTTGCTAACTCTCAGTTTTTCTTTGACTTTTGATTCTCCTATATCTTTCGTTTGATAAGCTACATTACAAGCCTTTAGCCTTATATTACAAGCTAAAAAGTCCTACTTGATCTAAGTAGAATTATGATGTGTCTCGGATTAGTGGAGAGAGTGTATGAAGAGTAAGCCTATAGAATGCATAATCTTTTTGAGCTAAATTCTATCCAATGGTTTGAGAATATTGTGAAGTATTGTGATGGTTCTACTGAGTCATTTATCATTTACACAAGTCTTGCATTGGTTGTGAAAGATGTAGTGTCATGTGTTTTATGTTCTTGAATAAAGAAAGCGTTAAAGATATGGTTTTGAAATTAATTGAGTGATTAATGAAACTTTGTGTTTGCCTACATGTTCTTGATACTTTGCTTAAGGACAAGCAAAGAGAAAAGTGTGGGGGAATATGATAGGGGTTAAATAAGTCATATTTTTCTTAGTTATTTGAGATTCATTTGTGATATATTTTGTTCAATAACTAGTCATATTCCTTTTTATTTGAGATTTTACCCTTGGAAATGTATTTTGTTCATTATTTCAGATTTTTGGGGTAAAGCGAAACAAAAAACGTCGTAGAACAGATGAGAGGTGTTGCTGGCTAGGGCCCTAGAACTGGCGCTGGCCATGCACTGTTGAAACGAAATTCGAAGCAATGGAAAAATTGGTGGAACATAGTGGAACCGGTGCTGGCTCCAAGAGTTAAGGCGGCGCCAACTGCATTCTGGTCTTCATTGGGCAAAATTTGGAGAAAAATCGGTGAATGAGTAGAGAAGCAGAACACAACTGGCGCCGGCTCCGAGAGCCAAGGCGGCACCAGCTGTGTCCTGGAGCTAAGGCGGTGCTTGATTTTATTTATGCGGTTTTTGGTAATCTGAGGAGGTTTAGTATCTTCCAACTTCTACTCAGCCAAGAACTTTGTACCTACGAGTTTAGGCACTTCCTAAGCCTATAAATAGATGAAAAGGAGAATTCATTGATCATCATAGAAAATCACTCAATCAAACGAGGAATTCTTCAATTCAAGGAGGGTTGTGCAAGAAGGTTTTCAAAGGAAGAAGAAGAAGACTTGTCTATGAGTGCTTTCTTTTACTTTATTTTCTTTTTCTTAAACAATGATATGTTAATTGTTTCACTATAATTTGATATTGTCTTAGATATTCGTGATTTTTAGAGTTATTTGATCTTTTGATTAATTGATTATTCTTCTTGGTATTTAATTACATGGGTGTATTGCGAGATTAATTAGTTGTTTCCTTTTATTAACTTGCTAGACCAAAGAGGTTGATGGTAGTTGCAATTGATTAATTTCATACTTATTGGCTGTTAACTTGCTAGACCAAAGAGGTTAATTGCTGATGATTGAGTAATTAAAGGTCAATTGATGTTTGCCAGACCAAGGATTCATTGATTAATTTCATATTTTAAATTTGGTAGACCAAGAAAATTTAATCAAGGATTGTGTTTAATGCATCTTGTGAATGAATTAGTTGAGACAGACCAAGTGATGCTAATTTATCTAGAATGTAGTAATTAGTTGAGACAGACCAAGTGATGCCAATTTACCTTTATCCTTCATAGTACCAAGAGAATGATTAGTTATGACAAAGGTTAGGTAATTTGAGATCATGTTTGTCTAAACAATGGTTTGAGTTACATACTTCTCCATCATTGACATGTGTATATTTTTATTTTTATTTTCTTTTATTTTGTTGTATTTGTTTTTAACTTTATTGAGTCGATTAAACAATGAAAGAAATGTGATTAATGTCTACTTGCTCCTGGAGGATCGACACTCGTTTGAACCCTATGCTCATATTTGTGATTTGGATTTAATGTTTTAATTTAAACTTGATTGTGAATGTGTTTAGTTTTTGTATGATTTTTATACCTAGACACATCACTTCACCAACATAACATTTTACCCGATTGCCATTGACTTTGAAAGTGCCCCTAGTAGGGTGAGTAATTTCAAGAGTGCCAAAGGGAAATAGCTTACTTACTGTGTATGGTCCCGACCACCATGATTTTAATTTACTTGGAAAAAGTCGTAGGCGAGAATTGAATAGAAATACTTGATCTCCTGTCTCAAATTTGTGTTGTCGAGTAATATGCTTGTTGTGCCATGTTTTAACTTTCTCTTTATACCATGTTGACATATCATAAGCATCCTTGTGCAACTCCTCTAAGGTTGTGAGTTGAAGCAATCTGAACTTTCCAGCTGATTCAAGAACAAGGTTCACAAGTTTCATAGCCCAATAAGCTTTATGCTCAATCTCAACTGGTAAATGACATTCTTTTCTATAAATTAACCGAAAAGGAGTTGTGCCAATTGGGGTTTTGAAAACTGTTCGATATGCCCAAAGAGTGTCGTCTAAAATTTTAGACTCCAATCCTTCCTAGTATGGTTAACATTTTTTTTTAGGATTCTTTTGATTTCCTTATTAACCACCTTGACCTGTCCACTTGTTTGGGGATGATAGGGGGTGGCAAACCTATGGTTCACGCCTAGGTGTTTGAGAACATTTTCCATTTGTGTATTACAAAAATGAGTCCCTTTATTATTAATGAGTACCTCAGGCACACCAAAATGGGTGAAAAGTTTTTTCAAAAATCTTACCATAACCCTTGCATCATTAGTGGGTAAAGCTTGGGCTTCTACCCATTCAGAGATATAATCCACTGCTGCCAAAATGTATTTATTCCCCAAAGAACTAGGAAAAGGTCCCATGAAGTCTATCCCCCAACAATCAAATACTTCACAGGCTTGAAAAATTTGTAATGGCATCTCATTAGATTTAGAGATGTTACCTGTACGTTGACACCTATCACAACTTTGGATAAACCTATGGGCATCGTTGAACAATATTGGCTAATAGAATCCGGAGTTGAGTACCTTTTGTGCTATGTTGTTGGCTTAGTAGTGGCCTCCAGCAAGTCTTTCATGACAATGTCTTAGAATATCCTCACCTTTCTTAGAGTCCACACATTTTCGAATGATTTGGTCCACAGAACACTTAAATAAATACGGATCGTCCCAAAAGTAATGCCTTACTTCGGAGAGGAATTTCTTCTTTTGTTGCATTGTGAGAACTTTTAGAACAATTCTTACAAGTAAGTAATTAGCAAAGTCGGCGAAATAAGGGGTGTTTGGCATCTCACCTTCTATGAGCAAGAGTTGTTCATCCGGAAAGGTGTCATTGATGTCCTCCTCCACCAATGATTCCAAATTGGGATTATCCAGTCTTGACAAGTGATCCGCAACCAAGTTTTCAGCACCCTTTTTATCCCTAATTTCTAAACCAAATTCCTGCAATAATAATACCCATCTTATCAATCTTAGTTTTTAATCATGTTTGGTTAGTAGGTACTTTAGGGCAGAATGGTCTGTATAAACAATAACTTTGGACAAAATAAGATAAGTACGAAATTTATCGAAAGCAAACACTATGGTAAGAAATTCTTTCTCCGTTGTTGTGTAGTTTTCTTGAGCATCTGTCAAAGTCTTGCCTGCATAGTATATGGGTTGGAAGTGCTTGTTCCTCCTTTGTCTAAGTACTGCACCGACTGCAAAATCACTAGTATCACACATTATTTCCAATGGAAGAGACCAATCAGGTGCAATCAAAATAGGTGAATTGATCAATTTCTCGTTAAGCATGGTAAAAGCATTGAGACATTTTCATCAAAATCAAACACAGCATCCTTTTCAAGTAAAGAGGTAAGAGGTTTGAAAATTTTTGAGAAATCTAATATAACTTCCTGTAGAAACCTTCATGACCAAGAGAGCTCCTTATAGCTTTCACAGAAGTGGGAGGAGGTAGTTTCTCAATCGCTTCAATTTTTGTTCTATCAACTTCTATACCCTTCCTTGAAATTTTATGTCCCAACACAATATCTTCTTGCTTCATAAAGTGGCATTTTTCCCAGTTGAGCATAAGGTTAGTCTCTTCACACCTTGCTAATACCTTTTTAAGAGTAGATAAACACAAGTCAAATGAATCACCAAAGACTGAGAAATTATCCATAAATACCTCCATGATATCCCCTACGAGCCCTTCAAATATGGCTTTCATACACCTTTGGAATGTTCCGAGACCATTAAAAAGACCAAACGACATTCGACGATATGCAAAAATACCATATGGACATGTAAAAGTGGTTTTCTCTTGGTCCTCAGAAGCTATGGGGATTTGTAGGTAGCCAAAAAATCCATCTAGGAAGCAATAATATTCATGTCTAGCTAACCTTTCTAACATTTGATCAATAAAAGGGAGAGGAAAGTGGTTTTTCCTAGTGGCTTTGTTTAACATCCCATAATTAATGCAAAACCGCCAACCCGTGACCAATCTCATACGGACTAACTCATTTTTATCATTTGGGCTTACTGTTATTTCTCCCTTCTTTGGGACCACTTGAGTAGGGCTCACCCAGATACTATCCAAAATAGGGTAAATGATGCCGAAATCTAGAAGATTAATCACCTCGCCTTTTACTACTTCACTCATATATGGATTCAACTTACGTTGGGGTTGCACTACGGGCTTTGCACCTTCTTCCATCAAGATCTTGTGAGTGCAAAAAGATGGACTAATGCCCTTTATATCAGTGATCTTCCACACTATTACTCCCTTATATTTCCACAACATACTTACCAATTTGGTCTTTTGCTTTTTAGTGAGATTTTTAGCAATAATCACAAGCAAATTATGTCCCTTAGTTAAGAACACATATTCCAAATGCTTGGGTAGGTCTTTTAAGTCCAATTCTGGAGGATCTTCTATGGATGACTTCATTCTTCCTAAACTGCTTTTCTCAATTTCCAAACTCTTAGCCCTATCTTTATCATTAAAGTACTCTGAATACACAATTGATGTCTCCATCAACTCCTTCTCAACTGATTCCTGCATAAACTCTAAAATAGGTTTGTCAAGAATATCAACACTTAAACAAGCATTATTGGAAGACAAAGGCTGTTGCATGCTTTTGTGGATGTGAATGACTACTTCCTCATCCACAACCCTAAGTGTTAACCTTCGCCCATGAACATCAATTAATGCTTTTCTGTAACTAGGAAGGGTCTACCTAAGATTAAAGGGACTTTGGAATCTTCATCCATGTTAAGAATAACAAAATCCACTGGAAATATGAATTTATCAACTTTTACCAACATATCTTTTATTATACCCCTAGGATATTTGATAGATCTATCCGTGAGTTAATACTCATCCTAGTGGGTTGTGGTTCTCCTAGACCTAGCTTTTAAAATATTTTTTATGGTAACAAGTTAATGCTAGCACCTAGGTCTGCTAATGCATTACAGAAATTAAGAGTGCCAATTAAACATGGGATAGAGAAACTCCCTAGATCATTCTCTTTGTGTGGCAAATTTGGTTTGTTCTATAATATGGCTTAACATTCTTCATTTAGGACCACTGTGGACAACTCTTCCAATCGTTTTTTGTTGACGAGCATGCTTTTAAGAAATTTGGCATATTTGGGCATGTGGATTAAAGCTTTACTGAGTGGGATGTTTAAGTGCAGTTGTTTGAATATCTCAAGGAATTTGTTGAATTGGTCATCTTTTCGGACGTTGTGTAGATGGGAAGGATATGGTATTTTAGGCTGAAAAGTAGGATTTTCAGGAGATGGACAAGAGGTAGCCGGCGGCAGTTTCAGTGCTTCGGCCGGCGCAGGTTCAATTCGGGGTTGCTTGGTCTTGGGGTAACTGGATAGCCGGCGCTGGTTCTCTTCCTCCAAACGGCACCGGTTGTAATTTGTAACGTCTGGCAACTCTTTTCCACTCCGCAATGTGACAACAACTGTTTCCTCAATGGCTATTGGTGTTAGTTCTTGAGATTTTATCACCAGGTCAGTCAAAAACATATTTGTCATTCCATATTGTGGATCATTGCCTTGAACTTCTCAAATGTGGAATCTGTTTCTTGGAAGCTCCTTGTGACATGGACAGCAAATTTTCCAATCACGGTCTCTAGCTCTTCTGATTCTGGTGCTGTGAGTGTTATCTTAGAAGCATAATGGGGGGAGTGCCTCTCATTAAACTTCCTCTGATTCCAATTCACCATTTCTCCTAAATATCGAAGCTAGTTAGTTAACAGAATTCATGGTTAAACTAAACTTTAAAGAATAGAAAGTTAGTTAATACAACATAGTCAAAGTTAGTAAGTTAGATTACAAAGGGATACACGAGATACAAAAGATGGCACCATTTTACGAAATGAACAATTGTACATATTTACCTATTTACATATGTACAAGGTTAAATTAACAAAATCCAAGCTTTCATGATATTGTTCTTCGGCAACGACGCCAAAAACTTGATGCGTATTTATTCAGGTATAGAAATCATATAAAAACTAAACACATTCCCAATCAAGTTTACATTAAAACATTAACCCCAAATTATACATATGAGCAAGTGCACTCATCATTAATAGAGCATAGGGTTCAAACGAGTGTCGATCCTCAAGGAACAAGTATGCATTAACCACTTTTCTTTTATTGTTTAATCGACTCAATAAAGTGAAAATGAAATAAAAAGAAAAATAAAATAAAATAAAATAATATATACATGTCAAGGATGGAGAATTCTGTAACTTAAACCATTACTTTGACAAACATGATCTTAAAGAACCCAATCATTATCATAACTGATTATTCTCTTGGCATCATAAAGGATTAAGATAGACTCACTTCTTTTTCAATCCATGAAATCACTATCTTCTAAACAAACTAGCATCACATATTTTGTTTCAACTAATTCATCCAAAAGATGCATTAAACACAATCCTTGATTAAATTTTCATATTCTGGCAAACTTAAAACATGAAATTAACCAATGAATACATATTTCGACAGACATTAATCAACCTTTAATTACTTTTTTTCCTAGCAATCAACCTCTTTTTCAAGCAAATTAAGAGACAACAAATATGAAATCACTGAATTGAAACCACCATTAACCTCTTTTTCAAGCAAGTCAATAGAAAGTAACAACCAATTAA